>JABTTQ020001572.1:0-459173 GCA_016081115.2 Rehmannia glutinosa
TATTGCTACATCCATACGATATGGTTTGAATGAAAGAGAATATGAAATGGAATCGAGATGTTTTTGAAAGGGAACTGCTGTGGTAGGCAAAAGTGTTATCATCTTTTTAGATTAAAAATGTTGGACTTTCCAGTGCTTGAATTTAGAGGGTGTTTCTGTCATTTTTATCTCAATATCATGTGAGTTTATAGGTCGTAATATATATATATATATATATGGGAGTTATGAACATACATTTTGAAGTGTTTTGATCAAATAAACTTATGGAGCTTTGGAAAATTCAGAAGATATAGTGTTTAATACTGAATCTTGAATGATTGAATTAGATAAGTTCAAATTTTGAGAATATCGTTAGGTTCTGTTACTGTTTCTCAGTGAGTTTGATCATAATTCTCCTTAAATTTTTTCCTGAACATATGTTACAATTATTTAATATTTTATAAGACGGTTTAAGTAAAATTCAGTTAAATATCCTTTACAAATAATCGAGGTTCAGTTTGATTGCTGAGTCTTTAACCATGCCATTTTTATAAATATTCTCATATGAGTTGCTAATAAGAGGAGTTTGGTGTTTCTTGCTCAATCAAGGTATAAGACAACTAATCATAAAAAACATTTTCATGAGCAATATAAATTTATTATTATATTTGGTTTCATTTTTTTGGAACAATTTTGTTTTCGCCTTAAAAAAAAAATGCTTATTTTGCTAGGTTTTCTGATATTACATTTTGGATATATTTATTAAAACTAACATTATTTCAATATTTGCAATCATTTTAATCTTATTTCAAAGTAACGTATCCATTTAAAAAATGTTTTAATTACATCTGATAATAAGTGGACCAAACATGTGAAAAGACGGAAATATTATTACATTGAAACTAAATATGAAAACTAGAAACAATGGTGCATCATGATGAAATTGAGGAAGACATGCAAATTGGTGCAATGATCTCTATTTACATATACTTATATATACTAGTAAGGTGCGTGCATTGCACGTGGATCCTATGATTTTACTAATTTAATTACAAATAATTTATTAATGAATTACAAATTAAGTTGGTTTTATTTTAATTGTACAATACAATTTGATTTGAAAAAGAGTTTTACAAAAGATTTTAAACTTATATATGATATGAAATTTAATAATGAAATTGCGGGACCCAAGAGAGGCAAATAAAAATTTAATAAAATTGTCATAGAACTATATCCAATGGATGTTTAAAAGCGCAAAAAGTTGTTTTTGCGGAGTCAGTTGCATTAATTCTTCTCTCTGGTAGGTCATTCATCTCTTCTTACTTGAATTTGAATATCTCTTTATATGTTTTGATGCTTTGAGTAGTGTTCTTTCTTACTTAAATTTGAAAAAATTTCTTTACACATTTTTTGATTATTTGAATATTGTCTTCTATTGAAGCACAATTATTAATTTAGATCAAAGTTTTATATTTATTTGCTACCCTATACCAAATAACAAGCTTGAAATACACATAAAAATAAAGACATACTGTGTATATATATTTTTCTAACTTGATTGTGATTTTCATTAGAGTTGAAAACAAATCAAGGCGGATAACGACAAGAGGATGTAACGACAAAAAAAATATGAAGGTCTTACATTCAAGTCATAGATTGACTAAATATGAAGAGAAAAAACTTATTTTGTACTATTGTAATGATACAATTCTTCACCATACATAGTTTCAAAATTAGAAGAGTTAAAATAGGTCTGCGACAAATTCCAACTTTATTAGAATTGATTATCAGAAACATTTACGAAGGTAAGTAATTTACTACGCAATTGAATTTTTATTCATGACAAACATATTATAGTTGGTTTGATTTTTTATTCATGATGTGTAAACATATTATAGATTATAGGTGGTTAATTCCGTGCAGAGTGCAACTTCACCTACACCCTACATTATGCAATCTATACTTTAATCAACAAATCAAACCATGAATTAGGAGAGAAAATGAATATATAATTTTATCATATGCGGAGATGAAGGGTTTATACTAACTACTAAGAAAACATCAACACGACAAAAAGCATGTGAGTTTGTTCCACTCTTTCACTTCAATTTTAGGCAAAAAGGACACATTTTATTTCCTAATCCATTTTAGATAGTTATTGTTGAAACTCATAGTCGAACATTTTAGCTCTATAAATCAATATCATAAATGAAAAGAATACATGAGTCCTAAAAGCTTGCTCTCATCTAAACCTAGTAATTCTCAAGGTGAATATTTTTTTAGCAACTATCTACGATATCTTAAGCGGGATAGAATCATATAAAAACCGCGATCTCATCTAAACGCGTGAATTCTCATTTCAATTTTCGTTAACTATCTACGATCACCTTTCATCTCTCGGCTATTTTCACCCCGATTTTCACGAATACCAAATTAAAAGCAAGATGACAAAAATTCAAAATTTTACCTATCAAGCCGATAACACGAAAAGTCTATATCAATTAACTTCAACACTTTCTCAAATCCTACATGGTTAAATGCAAGAACCGAGTTCATCCTAAATCAAAATTCCACAAAGAACCAACACTTAATTAACAAATACAATTCACTTCCCAAAAGAAATGAGAGGAAATTAGGAAAATACATGCCCAGTTTCTCCAAACAAATGGCACATGTATTTTTTGTAGCACTCTGTTCCATTAATATATGATAATAGATTGTAAAAATACATCAACTTACAGGTGGACAAAAGAAAAAGAAGATTACTGGTTTTGCATTAACTTAGTGTCAATGAGATCGAATGAAGGAAATGTTAAAAATAAAACAAGGTTTATTATACATAATTTTTTTGATAAACATTTGAATATTTGGTTAAGCTCGATATAGACTCAATTAGTACAAAAGTAACTTGTCAAAAGAAAAACTCAACTCAATGACCCACAATCTATTTGTGTGTGATCACTATTAAGTTACTATGACTTTTGTCTTACATGCATCCCTCAGGATGGCCGTTGGTAGCTTGATCCTCCTTTTCGAGTTTGTTTTCCATATGAAGCATGACAATTTTCAAGCCTCCTCGAGCTTTTAACCGTTTCTGGTTTGGCTGAGTTTTCTCTAACAACATCCACCAATTGTAAGTCACCATTGAAAATGACCAAATACATGAGAACAGCTTGATTTTTCTGCTTTTTTAACTTCCAAAATATAAAATTGAGAATTCATAAAAAAAAATCAATATTATCATAATTCAAAATTTAAAGCACAAACCTGTAAAAATATTTTTATTAATAACTGTGGGGAAAGATATGCATCATTCCATTCATTTGTTAAATTACAAGTCAAAGTCTAAGCTACATTTTGACGGAGTGGAAAACCCTAAGAACATATTAAAGAATAAACATTCCTTCTATTTTTACACACACATACTCCCTTTGGATTTCTCTCTTACGCTTTAACCGACTAAATCTTAAAGAAGAAGTTGTTGTGTCTCACTGACCTCAAGCTTGCAGTGAGTGTTGTGCGGAGTGTTGGCAACACCTCTAGGTGTCACCGGTGAAACTTGTGTTTTTGATTCTTTGTTTATTTTGTCAATTATGAAAAATAAACAAAACATAAAATAAGATTGAACGGGATATAGAAATTTGCATAAGTATAAAAATACTTGTGCGGTGCCACTAAGGCAAAAACAATGAAGTAGAATGTTGATTACACAAAATAAAGAACAAGACAAAGACTTCCTATTGTACTTGATCTTTCTACCAACCTTCTACCGTAAGCGAGAGAGAACAATTATAACTTATCAGGATTACAGGATCGTCTCTCAAAACTACCAAGAAAAACAACTCTCAAGAGGTGTTGTAAAAAGGTGATGTCAACACCTATTGAACACACTAGCACCTCTCCTCTTCTTGTGAAAAACTTGGATTCTTTTGTGAAAAACTCCGGTTCCGAAGCTGCCAAATCCGTCAAGGCAAGAGAACAACCGAACCTAACCTAGGAACACTTATCTCTCAAAAATATCAACAAAATAAGAAAAACGCTCAAGGAAGGTAAGGTAAAAGGTGGCTTCATAACACCATCAAACACATTAGCACCTTCCTCTTACTTTTGTATAAAATGGTGGACTCTCTTTTAATTTTACGATTTTTATGCTTTGAATCCATTAAAGAAAAACGTCAGCGATCCTCCTTGCTCCTTTATAGACCCATACCCTACAAATAGGCATGGAAACCAACTTAGTTAAAGGGTTAGTGGGGAGATTGAGGATGGTGGTTCCTTGAAAGTAGGACTTAATTCCTATTATCTCAACTCCCAAATTCCACGAAATGGGCCTAAAAATTATTAGTATATTTTGTTAAAAATAGGCAAATAATAAGATAAAATAATTTAAAATTATTAGTTTTTATTTCGATAAGGCCAACTCATAGAGAAGAAATATAAAGAAGCTAAGAATCAATAAATAAGAAAAGTAAGCATTTTTGGATGCCAAAACCTAAGATGGAGTGAAAAAGTCCTAGAACATTTTAAAATACTCAAATGATTCTGCTTTCATTTTCTCATTTCATCGTCATTCTTTGCTTGGAGCATGATTGGTAGATGTACTTAATGTCTTTTCTTATTTTCCCTTCAAAATGGATTGTATTTTCATCATCTAACTACTATATTTTCATTCTCCACTTATACTTTTTTTTTTTTTTTTGTTTTGAAGAATCGGAAACACACTTTATGTTCATGTTGAAAGTTTATCCTCAAGCTATTTAGGTGTTTAATTAATGTTCTCTTTCTTTAAATCAAATATTAGTAATAATTTAGAAATATGATATAAATAGAATACTTAAACAGTTAAAATGGTTATATTTGGATGTATTGAACATGCAATATATAAAGTTGTCTCATCAAATACTGATTATTCATGCGCTATGATCACCCGGCAACAACACCAACTTATATCTATATCATGAATAAGCTATGACTTAAAAAGAGATTACGTAGAATTTTTATGGCGTATCAACAAAACATGAAAACTAATACAAAGCAGCACTTGCGAAAGTGGAGTACTTTATATTAAATAAACTATTTGAACTATTACATTATGGTAAAATATTATTATGGTAAATGGGTTTTAAACGTGAGGAATCGACAGCACTTACGACAAAATGTTGATTTACCACCGAAACAACATAAGTACTTATTGAATAAGAAACTTTCTCAAGCAAATCAATTATCGATATAAGTTTATGAAAGATATAAAATCCAAAATCTACCCATTCTAATATTGTGACATGATTACGAAACACATAAAAAACATTTGTCGAGTTAAAAAAAGAATGCAAACAACGATAAGCACATCTTAACATGATTAAACCGAACCATTACAATAATAAAATCCTTGAAACATGGTAATAGAAATGTCTTATGATCTTACCAGCATAGTTGTTAGACAAATGCTCTTTTCACTACTTTCATTCCTTTAATCGGTGATAATGAATCCACACTAGAAAGAATCCAAAACAAATATATAAAGAGATTGTCAAATTAATGCAAGACGAAGACATGTCATGGGTTTTTCCAAAATAAAGCAACAGAAGGCTTATCACAGCAACTCGATTCCTCAACAAATTTCTTTACTTTTTAAGTACTTTTATTATTTTAGGGATATGTCTCATTGTTTTGTAAAATTCAAATCTCACAACAATCTATGATGGGAACAATAAAACTGGTTCTAAAGTATGCATTCTCGAAAAAAATTAAAGTATGTACAGTGCTTTTTCATGTAATTTCCAAAGACAATTTTGAAGTTTAAAGAAACGTTAATAAAAACATTTCTAAAATTAGCACAGGCATTACTAATTTGACATTTGCACATATGATATCGATATTTGGGACTTCGAGACATAAGAATCATTAGAAGACATAATTACTGTTTGGGTTTTTCCCTCAATTATAATAACAAAGGATGCATATTTTCTAGTGTCTCATCACCGTATTTTTTCTTTCACTTTGATTCCACGGCTGACATCCAGGTGTCACTGATAATATTTGGCCAAGAAGAACACAAGAAATTAAATTAGATTTTGATTAGATAAGGATTTAAGAATTAAACTCACTGACATATTTAAATCCAATGTTTTTGCCATGCATTCCATTCAAGAACTTTCATTTGGAACCACCTAAAGATTTCTTTGAGTCTACTTTCATATAAGATTCTCGCTTTAGGTCTCCTTTTATATTTATATTCTTAAGCTCTCATATTGATAGCCTGCTTTTAAATCTTATGTCTTTAGGCCAATTTCTACTTTGAGTCTCTTTCCTTTTTAGAAAGATTCTTTTTTGTTTTGAGTCTAGGCTATTCAAATTTTTTTCTATTGTTTTAGTCTCTTTCTTTGGAGTTCTTTGGTATTATTTTCTTTTTCTTGTTTTGTTTTGGTTTTGGATAAAAGAAACATTGTACTAAACGCGCAAATAAGAATAGAGGTATAGAGAGGTACAAGACAAGGATCAAATTTCTAACCATACCCCAAAATTGATAACCTACGCATGGCATGACAGGTCAATCCCCATAATCCCATTGCAACCACGGTGCTACATTGTTGTGCCATATTTTCTAAACATCAAAGGATTAATATCCGCTTAACATCAAATAACATATGATCTTATAAAATTCGATTGTCTTCGCCTGCTTTTGTATGGATATACTTATATCATTGAGCAAAACTGATTATAAAGACAGAATTTATCTGTGTCAAGTAAGCCAAATAGAAATATATCAAAAACATATGAGAGTTTGAAATACAATGATGCGTGAATTATTTCGAGATAACCAATGTATTACTTCATAATAGGAATTATGAAATCGTAAATCTCCATCAAAACAACTCTATCTAATGCTTCACTGAACCTTTTCAATGTCGATTAAAGAAAAACTCTTGCCAAAACCTGGCACCAAGTAAGGACCAGCGGAATAGAGAGCAAGTCGGCAAAATTTCCATGAATTTTCTAGTCCGGGTGATTTCCTTCCTCTCGGATGCTCAGAAATTCTTGTGTTCCGGAGATTTACAAACATTCATAAACAAATATATGTAGAAAAAGAAATATGAATCACCGAGGCTTGTGTTGAATGAATTTGTCCCGACCTAACTCATCAATTCCGACGGACTCAGAATATCTCACTGGAAGTCTTTATGCTCCGATTCTTAACCCCTCGGTCCTCACTTACCTTTGCAGCAATGATTTTTTAAATCTCAGATAATCAAACCTAATCGAGGGGGTAAATTTTAAATCGAAATTGGTTAGACAAAATCCCTTTGAGATCTTTTTCCTTATTTTGAATCATAGAAAATCGATCCCACTTGAGAGAGGAGGAAGAAAAATATATAGATGAAATCAGGTGACTTTTGATATTCCTTTCTATAATCAGATAAATGGATTAAGGAGGAATGGTAAAAGTTAAATGAGTTAAATGCTATGGACAGAAACAAACCTGAGGCAATTCTCCCAGTCCATACAATGGGTAGATGTAAGGAGATCGGGCTTAAACCGAGCCAAAGATTCTGCATCTAGTTGTTTGAAAGACGAAAGTCGTAGTCACAAACATTAATATTTCTTTGATAAACTAATTTCCAGAAGAAATAAAAGAAAAGTATCATGATATGAAGACCTCGAATTTCACAGTTGAAGCTGGACATATTGGGAAAAATCAGTCACAGATGCATATCATATAAGATTTTTGTTGGTAGTATGGTGCGTTAACAAAAACTAAAAGCATTGATTGCTGCCAGAGACCCAGATCGTATAGCATTGATTTTGCCAGAGACCAGATCGTATCACATACAACAAGAATGATTTGCTTAGGGAAAAACATTTGCTTTTGGTTTCCATTCATCAATGCATGCCTATAAACTACTTGTGAACCAATTTGTTTCATCACGAAATAAACGTCCGCTGTCATAATACATAATAAGATATAAGAGTAAAAAAACATAACTCAGGGCAAAAGAACTATGATGCTCATTCTCTCCAGATTGAACAACAACAAAATATGGCAGGGCGCACGAGAGCAATGTTGACACTTGTTAAAACGACATAGATTACAGTTGTTAAATAAAATCTCTACCTTCATTCTCTTCACAAAATCCCTAGCTGGCTGGTCCAAGTAACTGTCATTAATATGCAGTGCCAAAGCATGGCCTATAAAATCAATCGTGTCATCTTCCAGCTCATATTTTTTGCATTATAGAGAAAAGAAGGGTATCAGTCAAGATTCAAACCAAAAGCAATCACCCACAAATTTTATAAATTCTCTTATCCATTTCCGTTACCGACATAACCAAATTCAACAAGGTGCATATAACCAAAAATCCATGTTAAGAACATCATACAGCTTTTACTGATTCGAATCAACTTTCTAATGTCAGTTAATCTCTTTCTAAAACAGATGAAAACACTTCTGCTCGCTAAGTTCAAACTTTCAACTACTATTAGCAAGTATTTTTGTACTCTGTTACTGCAATTGCTAAGGAACCAAACAGAGTAAATACTAAAGATCAAACTTGTACTTTTGTTATGCGCATGATCAGTTTCCTTGTTTTCCCTTTCCATTTTCTCATCCTCTGTACCTTGAAACTTAGATCATTGAAGCAATATAACCTAGTATATAACTAAACCTTTAATAAGGTCAAGACATTGATGACGTTAGCAGTGTGATACAGTAATGCATAAGCACGAAAACTTACGCAATGAGTTCTCTTGCTGTGATTGTGTCCAAATTCATCCCTTCATGAGTCTTGGGGTCACTTTCTTCAAATTCTTGAACAAAAACAAAGAACTTTCGAGCACGACGCTTTTCAAATAATCCCATTAATGGGGATTTCAAAGCTTCAACATCAGTTGCCGGAACCTTGTAGATCTGTACATCATCTCTTATATCACTCTGTATAAGCTAAAGACATTTAATTCAATTGAACTTTTATTTTTTTTAATTAGGACTAATTAAAAACTAAAATTCAATGAAAGCAAAAAAAAAAAACGGATTTAAAGAATCTCAATTCAAGGATCATATTTCACACAGACATAACAAATACTCGAAAAAGTGGGAGGAAAACCTGAATCTGAATCCTTGGTTCATCTTTATGGATCATATACAAAAATCATGCTTCCCCATATTGTTTCCGAAATCTGACCCGCAAAAATCAGATTTCTTTCTCCATCTCTCTCTATTTCATTATTCTTTATTTTCTTCTTCCCCAATCTGCTGCAATCTGATCGACTCTGACAGAAGGAAGTCAATAGAATCTGATCTTTGTTATTCTTGTTTCCCTCTGTTTTCTTTATTTCTGTTCTTTGGATCGACTCTGGCATAAGAAAAGTCAAGAAACCTAATCTGTTGAAATTCTTTTTATTAAGTTCTCAGAAATATTCGTCCTTTTTAAAGAAGTAGAGATAGAGATAGAGATAGAGATGATATGATATTAATATAAAGTATAAAGTAAGAAAAACATGGAACCTAAATAAGCAAGATTGTGTTTTGCAATGAATTCCATCTCATTTTATTTCCACATATTTATACACAAAATTCTACTATTACACTTGTGATCTCTAACAGTGAATGCTTTTAATATTCTAATCTTTTAAAATCCACCTCGTGCGACTGTATTTCCAATCTTGTGGATATTAATATTCTAATACTAAAGTTCACTTTGTGGCCACGAACCTTCTCATTATAACACAAATGTAATTTTTTTGTTCTTGATGGGAACCAAACCCCATACATACGGAATTCTCTCCTCTAATCCCTTTCTCTCTCCATTGTTTCCTCATCTTCTACTGGTAATCTCTCTCAAGTTTCACTTCTTTCTTCCTTATCTTTTTTTTTTTTTTTTTTTTTTTTTTTGGGGGGTGGGGGTGGGGGAGTTTTGTTTTAGATATTTATCTTGAAATATGCAGATGGTACAAACTCAAAGTCCGTGAAACTGAGGGATGACTGGAGGCAAAGTCCAGACCCATCCCTCCTGGTGGGACCTACCCTGCCAAGGATCATTGCAGGTTCTTCGTTTGCAGATTTTTACCTATTCTGTGTGTATAGTGGCTTACCTTTTCAGTTTTGGTAACTCATTTGCTTGAATTTATGTTAGCTTGGTTCCATTTTATCATTTTATTTTTGGGAATTTGACTGTTTAAGGATAGTTCAATCATGATTGAGTTCTATTTCTCTCAGACCTAGCAAGTTGTCTGATTATGGTGCTTATTGTGTTTTTGTTGGAGCAGCCACTGCGGGTTGTGTGATACATACTACATTGCCCATGTAAAAGAATGCTTGCGCGTTCTTGGGAGACGGCATGTCTAGAGTTGAGGTGAGTTTTGTTTCTTTCTCTTGTTCTCATTGTCATTTCTTTGTGTGTTTTGAATATATATTGGCCAAGTGATAGTCAGAGCTTGTATATTCTTCTCTTAGTTTAGTAGTTTTCAGTATAAATCATTATTGTTACAAACAAGTAAAAAAGTTCCTTGAACCATGGATAGGATATTTTGTTTTTCTTATTTTTTCGTTTATTTAATTATTTTTTAATCATAAGTGTAACTAGTGTAGCTATGAGGGTGTTAGATTGGCAGAACAAGCATTCAGTTATTGATTTGATTCCGAAAATGTGAAAGTTTATCTAGTGTGTGGATACAGATGTTTATATATCACGTTGTGAAACATTGCCCAAGAATACTTATGTTTTATAACGTGGCTGTTTATTCAAAAATGTGTTTGAATCTTTACCATCTTAGGTTCTTGAACCAATCGTCCATGGCCGAGGAAGGAAACCGATTCGTTGCATGAGACTTATATGGGAGTTTATGAGGATCTACTTTATGCTCGTAAAACCAATCCTGTAGAGGGTAAGGCTGCAAGGTGGATTTATATTACTTTTTCACTTTTGTTCCTCATATAACTAATTTAACGCCATACCTTTATTCTACATAGTCGCTTTCTGTGTACTTTTCTGGGGATTAAAATACCCTACACACCAGTAACTTGTGTGGTTTTCCATTTAAGTTTACCAGTTTTTCTTTATTTGAGGGATATTTACAAAAACCACCCTGAGGTTTTTCCACATTCTTCAATTACCATAATGTCCAATTATCAACGTTAGTTTCCTTTATATGGTGTTAAAGTATATAAGGTGAACTACGAAGTCACTATACCATCAAACAGGGGCGGAGCTAGACATTTTATTTTGGGGGGCTAATTAATTTTTGGGGAGGGGCTAAATGATAAAAAAATAAATTTTTATGTACCAAAAAATAATATTTAAAAGTAAAATACATATGTAGGATGGAGTTTTTGAAAATTTGGGCCTCATGTAACCAAGAGGATACGCCCTGCCATCAAATAAAGGGATACTTACAACTGGCCATTTAATCTGTGAGATAGTGTTTGTTGCCTTGTATATTATTCTTTTCTATAGTCGAGGTTGCAGATAGCTTATGCAAGTTTAACGGTATATCAATAAAAAATCATCTGGCAAGTAACATCCAAAAATTACAAAATTAAAAAAATGATAGTCCGAGATTATGTTGAAGACTGAAGTTTAACTATCATGGCATTTAATTGAAAAGTTCTTGGGTCAAGGATGTATTCATTCAACTTGATCAGGTCAAATACAAGCCCACCATTAAAAAAAATATTTAAAGACGTGGATCGCATTTTAGGATGGTTTTTTTTTTCCCAATATATAGTGGTCAAGGTTGTGACAGTGATAATTTCTCCATGTTGTTGATGGTAGCCTCCAGCACTAGCTTTACTAGTTGCCACAATGTCACTGATGGTAGTCGCACACACCTAATCTTATGGTAATAACGTAAAATATATTGCTTGATCCTTAAGACAATATTTGGATCGTGATCTTAGTGATGAAAAAGAAAATCCATGAAAAAAAGAAAAATATAAAGCCGTATTATTCCAGGTTAGGTAAACCTTCTTTTCTGGATTTCCTTCTTAAAACCAAGGTCTAAACATAACGTAGGGGATTCAGTTTGTTAAATTTTCGGTTTGTATGGATGTTATGGTCTGTGGTCACGATGAGCGATGCTCTGCATTTTTACTTGTATGCATTATGGTTATTTGTAACATGGATGTTCAACTATCATCCTGGCTGACTTAATTTATTCTTTATTTCCAGAATACATCAAATATTTCTCCGTTCTGCGGGAAAAAGTCGTAACATTTTAGGACTTGGGCATTTTTCTTTCAGTTAGTGCATCTGTTGACTTGAGGTTGTTCTAATTAGGTTCTACTTCAGGACCGAAGTTCTTATTAAATTTCCAAGATGAACTAAACTCTTATCATATATTTGAACTAGATGTCGGAAGCTGGTTATTTCCTGCATCTTTCTTGAGATCCATGTCCTGCATAACTTTGCTTTAAATAGGGGCTCAGTGGACGGGTATAGTGACCACAATTGCGATGGAAATGCTTAGAACGGGCATGGTTGAAGCTGTTGTCTGCGTTCAGAGGTAGCGGTCTGTTTGATCATCCAATTTCTTGCGCCGTAAAGATGTTTACCATCATTTAATGATGTATGAGTTTTTCTTGCAACTCTTCATTGTTTTATGCCAGCGATCCAGAAGATAGATTTACTCCCAGACCTATCTTGGCAAGGTTTGTTCCATTTGGTTGCCAGATTAGTTGATAGATATTTACTGTTCGGAATCTGTCTTGTTATAAAATAAAAAACAATTCTATCTAATTTAGGACTCCGGAGGAAGTTCTTGCTGCTAAAGGAGTTAAGCCAACACTGTCGCCTAATCTTAATACTCTGGCGTTAGTTGAGGTTCTTGCTATTCCACCTTTTCTTGTAACAATTTTAGTTATTAATTTGATGTATCGATTTATGTGTGCATTGAATAGCTGAACCTGAGCTGAGGCTGTCTACCTTGTTGCTTCTGTTCGTACTCAGTCAGATACTTCACTGGCCTAAAAGAAACCATTGAAAGCATGTGGTCCTACATTTCAGATATGAACAATCTCTTCAGGCGTGGTTCTTAAATTATTTGACTTACTAAGTTGTATGCCAATGATTAGTGTTACTTATTAAATTTGGTTATGAAGAGCGATTATTCCTATTGTATGTTGGTCTGTTTGGTTGGAAAGAAAAATAGAATTTTCAACGATAGTGAAGTAGTCGGTATTAGAGTGTTGGGATGGAATTAAGGTTAGGGTAGCTTCATGGATAATAGGGCATAAATACTTTAATCATTTGTTCATTTCAGATTTGATTAGAGATTGGAAGTTAGCATTATGAGGTGTTAATTTAGATATGAGACATTTCGTGTGGATTCCTTATCCACTTATTGTAACTTCTTCCTGTAACTTTTTATTAAATTAATAAAATTAATGTTTCTTAAAAAAAAAAGAAATTGTTCAAACTATCCTGGTCATTGGATGACTTGATTTAACACTTACCTTGATTTGGTTTGGGGTTAATGTATGTTTGTTTGTGGTTTAAATTTTAATGTTCATTGAAAAAAATGGGTGAGCTTGGAAAGCATTTATATGACCACACACTTGTTTATTTTTCGATCTAGAGGTATGGCATTCTTGCTAGGAGCATTGGCAAACTTAAATTAACTTGGAGTACAAAAGATTATAATTAATGGGGATGAACACAAATAGTGTTGTCAGTTCTGCTATTGGTGCCTGATATCGTTGTCTGATTCTGTCCTGCGTTCTAATGCCACTGAGGGCATTTGACAAAAGAAATTTCGATTAGATGTGTTAAGTAAATTAGTTAATTTTTCTCAAAATACTTTCTGTGAAGCTTTAGTTTTTTTCAGATGGAGGGATAACTGCTATGATATTTAGGAAAACCCTTTCACAAATGTATATTTTGAAACTTTTAATTAAATAGAGTTCCATATGAACTATTTGTAATAAAAAGTTTAAATAATATGCTTCTGATGTTGCTTAAATATTCACTCATTTTTGGTGCATTCTCTTTAGCTCTTAAATTAAATTTTAGTGTGTAGAGATATTCATTTGCGACCTTCTCGAGTGTTTTCTCTCGTAGTCACATTAGAAAGCAGCATGATTAAAAATTATTTGTGCATTGGAATAAACAGTCAGTTTCCATTCTCAGGCTGCTGGTGTCAAACGTCTTCTTTTCTGTGGTGTCGGCTGCCAAGTGCAAGGTATCATCATCATATAATCGTGCACATACGTCATTCATTTAATTGCATCATTGTGACTTGTACTATCTTAATGCAGAATAATTTCTTGAAGTGCAGCTCTAAGATCAGTGGAGCATCATCTGAATCTGGAAAAGCTTTATGTTCTTGGAACTAATTGCGGTAACAACATGCTTTTCTTTGTTTGAGCATGTTAAATTATTAAGTAAACATATGTTCTACCACCATCATCAAATTCGTTATTCTAATCGAGACAGAGAATTGGAATTAAGTTCAGTTCATAATGGATATGTGTTTGCCAATAACAATCACCAAAAGACAGAAATAATTTAGAAGTATTATTATACTTGTGAAAATCAGTAATTTACGCTTTTTGTGTTGTCTGTCCAGGTTTGAATTTGAATCTAGTGTTGCTTTCAAATCACATTAGTGCTCTAGAATTAATGTATGTAGCACTCCAAGTTGCACAAATGTAAAGGTTGCCGTTTGCCTGTTTTTCTTTTTTATTTTATGGTTAACAGGCGCACTAATTGGTTGAGTGTATATATATTTCCTTTTGCTGAAGCTGCCTATATTAACATCCTATATAACCTAGTGACTTTATCTAAACAGTGGATAATGGAACACGAGAAGGCTTAGATAAATTTCTGAAGGCTGCTAGTACTGAACCGGAAACTGTTCTTCATTATGAATTCATGCAAGATTACAAGGTTTGGGTGCTCAATTTATCTCTTCTTGTGCTTAGAACTCCCTTACATTTTTGTATAAATAAAATATATTATTCTCTGAAAACTAAATACAAAACAATATTTCGTATAATTACCTAGAACTACATAAGTTTTGGAGTTTTATACACGTGAAATGATTAACAAAAATATGTAAAATATTCAATTTATGTTATTTAATCACAACTTGTTAAGTATATTAGTAAATACCGAAAATATTTTTAAGCCGTTAAATTTAATAAGAAAGTGCTTTTTATCTGGCTCAAATCAGGCTTGGGGATTATTATGTCATATTATACCCTTTCAAAATTGATGCTTGTACTATTATCTTGTGTGGCACACTACATGACAAATGATTGTTATGTGCTGCGATTATCAGAATAGAAGGTAGGAAATTAGCCAAATGGTCAAGTCTCTTGCTGCAGTAGTCCGACCTTGATAATTCGTTATTGTTTTTTTACTGTTTCCCTGTCGCTTCTGCATGTCTGAGTGTCAATTGTATACTATAAGTCTATAATTATTGTGTGATGTAACTCATGAATTATTTATGCCAAGTTACGTCGAAATTGAATGGTCACAAACTTGATTACAGCTTTTGTTCATGAAAAATGTGATCTGCTAGTTTTCCATGTGTGACTTGTTCCAATATTTTGGCTAGGATTTTATATATCTTTGCTTGAGTTAGCTGCTGTTCTTTTTGGCGCAGAGATACAGGATTACTAAATCTAGTGCTTTTATAAACTTCTTTGTTTTGTTCTTCCACAGGTTCACTTGAAGCATTTAGATGGTCATATTGAAGAGGTAACTTAGTCTCGCCATTTTCTCATGGCTTTGCATGTTGATAATGTGATGCTTGATAAAATGTTATATTCTCACCAAAGCAGGTCCCTTATTTCTGTCTCCGGCAAATGAGTTAACTGATGTGATTGCTCCTTCTTGCTACAGGTAACTCCCTATTTTCTTTGTATCTTCTATCATCATTCACTAAGAACGTCTCGGTGTAAATTTTGACTATTCGACAACACAATAAATTTCTAATAGTATGCATCAGAACATCATGTATGGAACTTGATGTGGAGGTTTTTTGCAGACAGTTGGCAACTTATATGGTATTCACCTGTAAATCATTACTTACTAACATCTGTATCCTTCAGCTGAAATCCTTTGTCTAAATTGATTGAGAAACTAAAGCATGATTCAGCTCCTAAACACTGTTATTTATCTTTATGCATAAGGCTTAATTATGCTCATACAAAAATTGTAGAAATTGATTATTATTAGTAATCTCTAAGCTTTTACGGTTTTACCCAGTCCTTTATGTTTGTGACGTCAACGCACAATCTTAGTGTAGATAAGATATACATTTTCTGGTGTGATACCAATCTTTCACCACTGAAATACCTTATGTACTGTGATTTTTTGTTGTATACTTGGCTGATAACTTATAGTGCTTGATGTGGTAGATATTAATTTCTTATTTCAAACTTTATCATTTTCATTCGGCTGCACATATATTTAGCTAATCCCTGCCTTTTCTGTTTCGTCCTTCTAACTATGCTTTGGTGATATATACAATGTTTTTCGTTGCAGTTGTTTTGACTACGAATGCATTAGCGGTGAGTGTTACACTTACTTATCAAAAGTTTCATTATATTTTGGCTCCTATGTCAATAGTCATATTCGTTACAAGTTGATTGCTTTCTATAAGCATTTATAGTCATATATTCCTTCTCTTTTTCAAGTACATTCTTTTCAAATACGTGACATGCATATATAAAGACATATATGTATGTGTGTATGTATATATAGATATCTAATTGCAAAGTCAATTTTAAATGCATCTTGAAGACTGTATAAAATGAAAGCATCAAGATAATGTGAAAATAATGATATTGTATAGGGGTTGCACAATATCCTGCCAGAGAATTTTATATGCAAATTAAACACTTGAGAACATGAAGACCCTGTTGCAGCCTCTTAGGTTGTAGAACCTAATCAAGTAAATGATGTGAACCCATTTTGTATTTAATTTCTATCTTCTGCAAGGAATCTTCTTCCTCAGCCGCCTCTCTTATGTCTAGCGATCTGATAAAAAGAATGGTTCGTGTGATTATGTTATCTGTGTGTTGATTAGTTGTGTATTTCTTCTGCACTCACTGTTAATATTAAGGGAAAAGAAGAGAAAACATATCCGAATTTGAAAGTAATACGTTGTTTCTCACTGTTCTAAACTATTCCAGGATTTGGTGGTAGGTTACATGGGTGTACCAAAATATGCTGGAGTTAGCATGACACAACATCCACAATATGTCACTGTTAGGTGATCTCTTGAAAGTTTTGGATTATTCCATGCTTTATACTTTTTTCATGGTGACAATCATATGTTCAATATTACTCTACTTTGTTTATTGAATTTTTGTCTGTTTAAATGGAAGAAATGAACGTGGAAAGGAGATGCTAAACCTGGTCAAAGATCTTCTGGAAATTACTCCCACAATTAGTTCGGTAATGAACATCTTTCAGCAATATGTCATATATAGTTTGGTATTTGTATAGAAACTCTGAGTGGGTAGATTATTGTTTCAGGGTGAAAGGCGTCCATTTGTCATGGAAACTGTAAAGGCAGACGACAATGCTAAATTAGGTATGTAATAGCATTTATCACATAGTAAACGTGGTTGAACCTATGACTTGTATGAGTTACAACTATGCAGTAGATTCGGATTATGTAAGAGAAACGGATTAAACAATACCGGACCAAAAGAATGACAATTATCATAAGGTGTTTTATAGTTATTTTAATTTTTTTAAAAAGTATACTCTCACTGAAGTCTTACATCGCCTGCATTAAGTGGGGAAAGGAGGCCACAGTCCACACATAAACACCTCTGTGTGTGTGTGTGTGTGAGAGAGAGAGAGAGAGAGAGAGAGAGAGAGAGAGAGAGAGAGAGAGAGATTCATGTTGCCTTCACTTCAATTTAATGGATTCAAATAGAAAATAATGTCCTTTAAATGAAAACTGAAGGTTCACACTAATATGGAGAATTATAATTTGAATATAGCGTGTCGATTTCAATTTACTTCATCATATTTCCATTAATCTGAAGTTCATTTTTTCCTTTAGGCAAAGGTCCATCGCAGACTGCCCCAAAATTCATCGGCAACTTAATAGCATTCATTTTAAATCTAGTAAGGGAACTTCACCTTTGAACTAGTTTGAAGATACTGTAAGATGATGTGTATTGTGACATTTTTTTGTCAAAGGTTGGTCCAAAGGGTCTTGAATTCGCCCGTTATTCCTTGGACTACCACACTATCCGAAACTACCTTCATGTAAATCGTGCTTGGGGAAAACAAAGGTACGTTGAAAATAGAGTACAATCTAGTAGTATAAAGCTCAAGATTACTTTGTGATTTTTCTAACATATATGAAGTGCAGAGCTGATAGGCACATACCGTCATACGCAAAGAAACTGGTATCTATGTACAACCAAAATGGAGAAATCGATCAGATGCTTTCCAATAAATGATGAATTCATAGCGTGCATTTCCATGTATGTTAAACGTGTACCTCGATACATATTTGTGATTTCCTCAGGTTGCTGTTGTACTTGGCAGTTGAAAAAGTATCGTTTGCTGCATGATGTGAAGTTATTTTAACTGATAGGTTTGAGAACCTCGATATATGTATTAGGAAATATAAAAGAAAGTGAAACTGAATCTATGGAACCACAATGTTTTTCTTGAATTCATTATTGTTTTTTTTTTTAATCGGCATTTTTCTATCTTTAGTGAAAAACCATCCTTTTGTTGTAACTTGTAGATAGTTATGCATTTTTGTACGTACCTGAAGTATTTGGACTTTATGACCTGGTCCTTCCTGAACATGAAGAACGGTTAATTACAAAATCTATACACGAGAGTAATATTTCAAACTTACAAATAGCCCCTGACATTTGTTTCTCTTTTTACAAATTATCGGGGTATTTGTTAGGTAAATACAAACCTCGAGGGAGTGTTTGTAATACTTTAAGATGGTATTTGTAATTTTGAAAGATAATTGGAGTTTTTCTAATTAGACTAAACTAAATTTCAGGGTAGCTTTTGTAATTATTCCCATAGGAAAACTATTGTTTATGATATCTACACTTCTATGCATAGTGCTTCTTTTACTTATCAATCAAATATGCTTAATGTGGTAAATTTGAGATGATATTTCTTAAAAATTGCTTGTTGTAGTAGATGTAGTTAAAACACAGATAGACACGTGTGCTTCTCTAAGTATTTAAATGTTGCACTTGGATCCATTCATGCATCTTTGGGCCTTTTGACCCAGATCACATCTCAATGCATATTACCAGTTTAGCCGTGAGGTCCATTCACAGAATTTGATGAACTTTTGGAATTCTATTAGCCGTATAGACATAGTATATTAGTATGTGATCACAGTCGCTGCTGCAATGACACTGAATCTTAGCTGAGTGTACAGTAAAAGGTGAATGATCAGTTAATGTTCTGCAGAAATAATTAGTGATTTCTCTTTACTCCAGGGATTTAGTAATTTTTTTAAGCAAAATAACACCCGGGGTGGGGATTGGCGTGATCCCCTACGTATATCAAAAAATCAAAATGTCATACAATGTCATGCCCGTCAAGGCGGGAGAAAATCAAAGAACAAATAACCTATCACTACGAAATCTAGAAAGACTATCATAATGAGATATCTAAAAATAAAAGGAGAACCAATGATCTATGAAAATCGAAGCTCGGATATCCCGGTGGTCCATCCGAATGAGCGCTAGGAGGTGGTGAGAAGCCGTGCCCTCATCAACAATGTGATCCCGAGGCGTGACTCCCAACTTTGCTAGGTGATCTGTTGGTCGATTCTCCTCTCTGTGTATGTGGGAAATCGAATCGAAGGTCCCTCGGCATGTTCCGAATGCGAATCGGGGTGTCTTGAAACTGCCAAGAGCAAGGCCACCGGAAGTGATCGTGGTGACCACCACCATTGCCCAACTCGATCCAAATCGAAAGAGAGAAAAGCGGGCATGCCGAGTCCCGTCTCGGTCTGGAGCTCGGCATGAAAGCTGAACCGCCTGGAGAGAACAATGGAAAGCCGACATAAGTGCCGAATGATCTCGAATCAATCCCCTCCGCCAAAGAATCAAAGTGTCCCGATCAACGAACCATCCGTGTTCGGCTTAATCGAGGAGACCGAGGAGCTCGCCAAATCACAATCCTCCTGCGTGGAACCTGTGGTGGAGCACTCCGCAAAAAGCCAACAAGAGGGAAGCATCAGGACCAATCGAAGGGTTGGGACGCCGACCGAAACAAAAATCCGGAGATACCGCTCTACTTGCCAAATAATGTGAGATGCCAAGAAAGGAAGGTGTCGATCTTTGACACTATTCCTTTCCGTCCGGACAAACCATAAAATCAAGCAGGGAACCAAGAAACTTCAGTGCCTCGTGTGTGATCCGTGTGTGCGATTCCTCCAAAATGAAAGGAGCAATATCATATCGGTGGTGTGTGGAAGTGTAGTGTCAAACCGGGGGGAAGAAAGTGATTCCACGATTTGAACAATATCATTCATCAAAAAGAGGTGAGGATAGATTCGATCCGGGAGGAGATGAATGTGGATTATTCAAGCAACAACAGACAACGTGAGGCAAGGGGAAGTGCCACGTGCACGAAGGCTTGATATCCACGGGGAAAGACGATTGAAGGAGCGCCAAAGGAATATAGAGATAGTAGGAATAAGAGTATCGTTCCAAATGGCACCATCTGAGAAGGTTGTTCGAGCATTTCTACCGGAGAGAATCAGCTGAAGGCATAGAGAACCCGTCATGAGAGGTAAACATCCACCGCATGATATCCTCGGACCATCTAGCAGAATCGGTACCTAGGATATATCCTCAATGAAACTCTCGGGAAGCCCACATCAGAGACCAAGACGATCAATCTATCTCTATCCCACATACCATCGCGAATGAACCAATCAATCATCATATGACCCAACGGCGATCAAATAATGATCCGCAAGCGGCCGATGCCCAAACCAAGTATCATCCCGAGCAAAGCGACACGGCTACCGCGCGATAGACAGGAAAATCCGTTCATGGGCTCGAATACCGATCCGTCTCAAGCGCCTCCCGATGACTATGATTATGTGTTCTGAGAGCTCTCTACAGGAGATCGAAGCCCATTGTAACATTACTGGCGATCAAGAATTGAGCCACAACGAGTGGCCCTCGTAACCTCCACCACAACTTGTAGGTGGAAGGCGTCGGACCCAATATCGAAAGTCGGCGCAACCCACCCACCCGAGAAATAGGATGGTAGATAATATCCCAATCGATCAATGAGTCTTCTTACGTCATAGGATCCCCGAGGAAAGAATCTAGCCATGATCTGCTCCAAGCTAACTGAGCTTTGTCTTTGTGGTGCATGACTCAAGAATATGCAACGGGGTGGCCATTAGCGTGCTCGAATAAGAGCGAGCACGCCACCAAAGGAGAGAGATATCGATCGACCACCCGGAACTCTATCAACATCCTCTCGAATCACTGGGAGGAAGAGCTTTTTCGTCATCGCCCCTTGAACAAAGGGACACCCAAATAAGTCATCGGCAAGTCATCGCGAACAAAGCCTCGCTCACCATGAACCATGTGCTCCCGGTTGTCAATGTAACGTGGGGCGAGAAAAGAATCTACTCTTTTGACAACGACATGACGGTGGCGTATAGCGAGAATAGTGCTCAGAAAGTGCCTCAACGTGGCGAGACCATCGTCGGGACATACTAGTGAAGATAACAACATCATCAAAGATAGGCGAGTGAAGTCACCGGAAAACCCCGTCGCGTCAGATAAATCATATCCGGTGTCGTCTAATAATGGAATCAATCCCGGGATAAATACTCCGCCGCTTTAACAAACAAGGCGGAGAGATAGGATCCCCCGCGATCTCCGAGTCGAAGGAAAATATCGAAGGGATACCATTAACAAAACGAAGAGAAGCGCAGATCTCAATCTACTAACCATATCAATCCACCGAAGCAAGGGGAAGCCCATGTGAATCATAGTTGTATACAAGAAAACCCATCTGCACTATCATAAGCTTTAGCCATATCGACTTCATCACCACATTAGGAATCTCGTGGCTGGTGATATCATGGATAAGCTCACGCGAGTAATATGTTATCCGAGATGACATGACCAGGGTGCGAAACCACTCGATTCGGCGACACAATCAAAGCGGAATCGATACCAACCAGCGCATTCATAATTTTAGAGATAATCTTATTCGTCATGTTGCGCAGCTGTCGGCGAAACTCGAGTCCACGAGGGTGAGAACCTTCGAATGAGAACTATAGATGTAGCGTGAACGTGGGACGACATGAGATTACCCGAGAAAAAAGTCAACCACCGCATCCTCAACATCCGATTTGTGAAATCCCAAGCAGTCTTTGAAAAGAACAAAGATGAGAATCCATCAGGCCGAAATCTTAGGCGGATCAATCCCAAACACCGCATCGCGAACCTCTTGGCCGTCGGCATAAGACAAAGTCCATCAAGATCAACGGAATCAGGAAGCCGGGGAAAGAACTCATCTACAGGGGGAGTCAGATACTCCAAGTCAGAAGTCAATAAGGACTGAAAAAACTGAACTGCCGACTTTCGAATCTCAGAATCCTGTGTGATCACCACTCCATCATCGTCAATCGAGTGAATCCTAGCGCGACACCGCTTCTGCTTAACAAATCCGTGGAAAAACTTAGTGTTGCGCTCCCCCTCGACTGCCCACTTAACTGCAGCTTTCTGGCGCCAAAAATCCTCCTCCATTTTCAAACGTAGCTCGTACTCAGCCACATGACGATGTAGCTCAGCCCGATGAGTCGGAGACGGATCACTATCATATACCGCCTGAGCGGCTGAAAGCGCCTCATCGGCCGTCCCTAACCCGATCAAAAACATTACCAAACGTCTGGTGATTCCAAATCTTGAGTCTGCGCTTGACCCTATTCAACTTGTGCTGCAAGCTCCTCATCCCAAAATAACCAGTGGGGTGCCCCCATGCAATTGTGCAACTTATCGAGTGCCCCACCAAACCTCAATAAACTAAAAAGAAGGGATAATTACGAAAACAACCTGAGCTTTTGGGTAATTACAAAAAAATTCAGAGAAATTCCAAAATAACAGAATCACCTTTCTAAATATGCAAATATTCCCAACTCTTCATCTGGTTATTTGTGATATTTAGAAAAGTTAAGGGATGCAATTATAAAATGTAAAACCCAAAAGTTTGGGTTATTTGTATAATTTAAAAAAAATTAGGAATGTGATTGTAAAATATCTGATGACATCACCAAATAATTATGTCAGTCCAACTAATGTTTAGGGATAAAAATATAAAACGGAATCAAACCTCGAGGAGTTTCTGTAATTTTGAAAAATTTCTGACATTTTTTAACTACCCCAAATCTCAATTTTGTTGTTGTTGTAGTTATCCCAATTAAAAATGAAAACCACATGGAATAAATATGCCTGAAACATTTAGTATTACATTATACAAAACTGAAGAACCAATCCAACTGAAGGCAGCAGAGATTTTGGCTAAGGCAGACACCTTAAATAGCACATTGTTTCACTGGGCCATGGCAAACTAGGATGTATGGACAATGCCTACCTCCCCAACACTATGTCAAACACTCAGATAAAATGCAAGGTGCATCAAAACATCAAGTTATGGGCTTTTTTTTTCTTTCAATGAGGACCTCAAGGATCTACAGTAATTGACCGTCCCATG
Organism: Rehmannia glutinosa; assembly: GCA_016081115.2. Classification (NCBI taxonomy): domain Eukaryota; kingdom Viridiplantae; phylum Streptophyta; class Magnoliopsida; order Lamiales; family Orobanchaceae; genus Rehmannia; species Rehmannia glutinosa. The sequence continues at coordinate 23,679 of JABTTQ020001572.1, forward strand.
TGCTTTCTTCTCTTGGTAAATTGTGGCGTCTAAACCAAGAATATGATTTTAATGAAAACTGTGCTTTATGTTAATTAAGGTTTGAAATTGACTCAATTTATTTTTGGTAAGATTTTTGTGTGTGGTGGTGAAGCAATACTAAATAGAGGTTTATTTGCTGCTTGAAAATCAACAGCATGGGAACTCATGTGGGCTGTCCAACTATCTACTGCTTTTCATTTTCTGTAGGGATAATTACAAATATTACAAGGGTATATTTGTAATTTTGAAAGATAATTTTTTTGGTAATTAAGATAAACCTCGGGGTGTTTCTGTAATTATCCTTAATTAAATTGCAAATACTTCCTTAAGGTGTCACAAGCACCCTTCTAGTTTGTATTTACCTAACAAATACTCATTTCTTGAGGTGCAGTTTATAAAACAGAAATAAATATCAATTTTTTTTTTGTAATTTTGAAAGATAATTGGTCTTTTTATGTAATTAGACTAAACCTCAGGGGTAGTTTTGCAATTATCATTTTTCTAAATGGAAAAAGTGCATTCATATCCCAGATGGAAGAAGTAAATTAGATATGAAAGTGTTTATTTACTTGACCAGATATTAGGTGATCATTGTAGAAACTAATACCCAACTAAACCTAACAAAAGGAGTATGTACAGATTTAACTTGGTTTGATATTAGGAAGTTAGAGAAAGAAGAGTAAATGGTTCTCTATCCATTTTGGGTAGCCAGCTGGGGAAATTTAGAAATAGAGAATGAATGTTAGTATGTTTTGACATTGATCAACTAGAGATTTTGTGGATGTGATCAGTCTTTGCATTAAATTGTCCTTTAGTACTTGAGATACCTATTACCTGTTTGTGAAAATGACTTTGCTATAATCATTTGATAGTGTGCATGGTATTATTGGTCAGAGACTAGTCATGAAAAGCTATTATCAAACCTTAAATGCACCCCCATCTCATGCTTTTAAATAGTTGAGTCTTCCAACTCTATCTAACTCTTGAATGTTTTTACATCAAGATTTTATGAAAATTTTGTTGTTTTTTGGTTATTTATGTGCTAGTTGTTCTATCCTAGCTTATGTGACTTAATTAATTGAGAATTATGCACGGATGATTGTCAAGTATTTTTTTAACGGTTATCAGTTATCTTATAAAATTCCACAAATTATGCTTGAAAATTATATGGTAATTTTTATACACTTGGCAGCTATCCTTGCGGTGAAATAGAAAATTGAATATTATTTTGGAATAAGAAAATACATTCAGTGAATGCCACATGTATAATAATGAAATTATCTAATAAATGTGACATTTACATGGTAAATCGAAACATCAGATGAAACGACATAGGGAAATATGAGATTCCATATGGAGAATTACTAGGTTTGAAAATGAGACTTGGTCAAATATGGAGAAATTTTGACCTCCCAAAAGAAATTCCTCTCACATTACTTTCTCCTTATTGTGGCCTCTATCCATGTGCTAGGCAACATGGAGTTTTTTGTTGAGGTTTTTTAACATGTAATTCTTCCTAAAATTAAAGCAGTGAAGAGTCTGCATCACATTGAATAGAATATGGATGTTGAAGGAATATGGATACAGGGCCCCGCCATATTTAATGGGTCCCCCACATGGACCAATTTTCTGGAGATAGATTCCATCAGTTCATGTATTAAGTAAGGGTGGACCAAAATTGAAAGAATTGAGAGAAAGAGGGACTGGACATTTCATCAAACACTTGGATTGTGAACTTTTATACAAAATCCCTTGACATTAAAAAATGAAACATAAAAATAAAAAAAGAAGAGAAAGCCTCATCTTCCTTTGTACAAAAATGACCAAATGCAAGGTTTTGGCCCTTTTCATGAAGAGGGCTGTTTTCATTTTTGTGTCACCTTTTTTCCTTTTCCTTTTCTCCTTACATTGTTCTCTAACCAAAGTCATTTTGATCTGTCATGTGAAAACTACAAGCCAGCCCCAAAAAGAAAATTTTAGAAAAAATAAAAGAAAAGAATAATATGAGAAATATTGGCTAAAAAAAACATTATCATCAATTTTTTTTTTTTAAATTCATGAAACTATGGCTTGCATCTTCTATTGCAGGCAACACCAACAGAATGGCTTTTCTGCTTTGTTTCTTGATTCCATATTTTGCCAATATCTTGTGCAACTTTAATGGCATCCATAGATGCACCTGAGAGCCCTCTTCTTGTGAAACCAACTGCATATAGTCCATCTTTCCCTTTCCACCCATTTGGAAATGGAGATTTTGGAATACCATCCCTTGAAAAGAATTCACTTTCCTATTTACAATAATTTAAAAAAAAAAAACAAGGTCAGATTAAACCTAATTAACAAAATTATAAGATTCTTTAATATAATTGAAAAAAATAATATAAGATGGTCTTATCACTTGATCCTGAGATCCCAAGAAACATATCTCTGTTCCCAATATTTTACAACACTAAAAACTCATATGGGAAAACAGTTTTTAACAGGTTTGACTAGGGACTAAATTCAGAACAGAGAATCTAGACTGAACCCAACTTCCTTAACTGTCACATGAATCCACATACAGATAAAACTAACCTATACATACATTATACACACACATTCCAACAGTAACAACATTCTCACCTTTTTTTTTAAAAAAAAAAAAAGAAAAAAAATTTTTTTTTTCTCACCTTTAGCCATGATGGGACATTGCTAGAGTATCCAGTTGCCAAAATAACAGAATCAATTTCAAGAATTTCTCCATTGATCAGCTCAACTCCTTCCTGCAAGAATTTCTTGATTCCAGGGACTATTTTGATATCCCCTGATTTAATTCTTGAGAGTGTGCCAATATCCAAAACAGGGGTTTTTCCTTCTGTGTTCTTGAGCTGTAAAGGCCCCATAGATGGCCTTTTGAGCCCATATTTTTCTATGCTCCCAAGAATCAACCTTGCTGCTGCCAGCAATATTTTATCCACAACCCAAAGTGGCATCCATTTCATCATTGAAACTGCTAGCTCAAATGTTGATTTTCCTAATATTTCCCTTGGTAATACATGAACCTGTAGCAAAAACAAAAGTAAATTATTATTCAATATTGTAAAAAAATATGATCTTGAGTAGAGTGTCAATGAAATTTAAAATTGTGCCTGAGTCGGTCCAAAATTTTATCTGGTCCCCATTTTGGAGGCCCAATCAATGAAAATATACATAAAATGTCGAGCCGGTCCCGGATTTCGGACCTAATGGGTTGGGCTGGCTTACATTATCATAGCCCAGCCCAACCCTATGACTGGATTGGGCGGCCAGACTAGTTTTGATAGTTATACTACTAGTTTTGTAAAATTGAAATAAGTATCGGGTTTTTGAAAAATAACTGGAATCTTATTTATAATTAGACTGAATCTTACTACGAGCTTGTAGTTTAAGTGGTATCGTTTACCTTTTGTAAGGGTGTTGGCCAAGGTTTAAAGTTGTATCTTTCAGTTTTTTTTTTTAAATTTATCCCCTCCTCTCGAACTACTAGTCCCAATTATTAAAAAAATAATTAGGCTGAACCTTAAGGGTACGATTTTGTAATTAAGCAAAAGTTACTCACAGAGCTGCGAACCACCATTAATGGAACCGCACGATGGTGGCAAAGATCAAGCGAAACTTCCATGCCAGAATTCCCACATCCAACAACCAAAACACGCTTTCCCCTAAACTCCTCACCGATTTATAATCACAAGCATGCATCAAATTCCCGCTAAAATCGCCCACCCCTTGAATTCCGGCACCACCTTCTCCGCATTCTCCCCACTCGCCACCACGAGCCACCTACAAATATACTCCGTCGCCGAATCGTCACCGGCGACTGTCTTCACGCGCCACAAGCCGCACGATTCGTCGTACTTAGCGGATTTCACTGTTTCATCGAACCTAGGTTCAATCTCGAACCGCTTCGCGTACGATTCGAGGTAGTCGGAACTGGTGCTTAGAGGGGTATTCTGGGAAATTTTCCGGAAATGAGATGTACGGCAGTTCGCAGAATTGTTTGGGGAGGTGTAGATTCAATCGATCGTAGGTTCGATTCTGCCATAGCGAGGCAATGCAATTGGATCTTTCGAGAATGACGAATGGGACGCCTTGCTGTTTAAGGCCAGCTGCAACTGCTAAACCGGATGGGCCTGCCCCGACGATGACAGGCCCGTTTACGAGTATGCAGCGGCCCGAGAAGAAGGCCTCTTGCTCGGAGACCATGTTTGGTGGCGCACAGAGTTCACAGTGATTCATCAAAGAGTAACTGTTTAGTTATAATGGCAGAGGAGTAATTAAACAGAGGTGAGAATAATGATGGAATGTTAATTGATGAATGGGACAGGAGAGAAGTGAGAAATGGAGTTTGAAGAGATGTGTGGAGGGGGATTAGAGGAGTGGAGAGGTTTAAATAAGGAGGAAGGTGGTGATGAGGGGCAGATTGTAATTAGGATTTGAAAAGGATGCTTTTTCTGTCTTCTTCAGATGATTAAGACTATCAAAATTCTCTCTTCTATTATAATAATACTAGTTCAAAATAAACTCAAATTGTTTATGGACCCCAAGTTAGTTTATAGGCATCCTCTTTCACAGTTTGACTTTAGTCACTAATCATATTATTCCCCCTTTTTATTTTTGAAGGGTGGGGTTGATAGGAAGTTTAAGGGAGGATTTGCAAATATTGAAAAAAAAAATCTCAGTTTTTAGCTAAGTGTTTATAAATATCAACTTCTACATCGTTTAATCAAAATCTAAAAGTATGAGAACGTGTGATTTAGATTTCTACTTGTACTTTTGTTTTGGTTTTTACATACAAGTGAAATTTTTTACAATTTATTCACCCAACTAGCTCTCTTATCTTTACCAATTAATTTCTATTTGTAAATATTATCAACTTTTGATTTCAAGTCGCAACAATAAATCCCTTACTCCACTGCGGAAGTGTTTGCAAAAGCTTTGTAAGTGACATGAATGAGTTTCTTGAAGAAATTGACTACTACTTGATTTGAAATAAATATATAAATAATAGTCGGAATCATCTTAAAATCAGCAAAAAAATCACTCACTCAACTATCGACCCTCGTTATTGTTTTGCTTTCTTTTTTATTTTAAATTAATTTCCCCTGTAGCAACTAGAGTTTTCAAACAGGTTGTGTCACAATGATCAAACCGCTAGCTATTTTCTAGTACATTCAAAGTAGAATCCATGAAAATACACATAAAAATCGGACCAATCGGATAAGCTAGATAAGCCCAATTCATTTCGAGTTTCAAAAAGTGAAACTTGACCTTTTAGCGAGCGAACTCATTTTGATGGCTCTAGCGGCAACTATAAGTGGAGCTGTAATTCCATTTGCTCCAATTTTCTTCTTAGAACGTCTTAGGAAATGTTTTTATTATCTAAAAAACGAATCACCCCCTAAATATAACTGTACTTAGAAATAATGTTTTTACACTAGTAGAAATCTGGAGCCTCATAATGTAAAACTACGTATAATGTTTTACTTTTCAACTTAAATGTAAAACACCATATATAACGATAAAACTGAACCCATAAAATGGGACACACAGAGGCTACTCTCAGAATTGCACCAGAAGTTAACTTGAATGGAGTTTTAATTTCCAATTACACATTGGAATATCTTTTTGGAGTAATTTACTAAGAAAGTTGATCCCATTGCAAAAGATTTTAGCAAGAGCATTGAGTATGAGAAGGAAGTGACTCAGCAAAAGCTCTTGGTTTTTGCGCAGAATTTCCATGGCTAAATACCTCCAAACATAAGTGGTCAACATTCACCATCATGGCTCTCCTTCCCTAGGCTCAGTTATCAATCACATATATATATATATACTATATATAAGGAAATCTTTTTTGAATAGGAAGGAGCAAAATTATTATTATTATTATTATTATTATTATTTTTATTATTATTATTTTGATTTCTTATGTTCCCGGCTTCGCCGGTCCAATCCTGCCCTCCTCAATTCCTTCCATAGAGTCCTGAAAAATATAAATCGCGGGGATTGATTTGCCTCAAGTAGCCTAATATTCTTAATAAGACATGTACATTTCTGCGACAAGGGGTCCATTGCCACACTGCCCCTTTCTAGCCTCCTCCCAAGAAGCCGTTGATTTGCAGTGGGATTCGAACCCCTACCCTGTACGGCTAGAAGTAAAACAATATTGTTGATTGATCAACCAATTGAGATATGCCCCGAATAACTTGAACATAAGGCCACAAGGATACTAGGCCTCCTCCTTACCACAAGTACTTAGTGCTTTCTAACTATATAGTATACTCTAGTACGTTCATAGACAAGGTGGTGTAAGTGAGTTTCAACATTGGTTTTTAAATGTGATCCAAAAAAAGTCATGGGATTTGATCATTAAACACAGTGCAGATATTTTAATATTTTTATAGTGTTAAATTTGGGGTACTTGAAGAAATATACTATGGACAACATAAATCTAACAAATAATTGAGTTAACTTGAGGTAGCCATTGGATATGTTTTCATTTTGAATTTTTTTTTTACTAAAGAATATTGGTAAAAATATTTTAGAAGAAAAACGTTAAATTTTGAGATTGTGATTATATATGAGATGAAAAAGTATTGATGAAAGTTGATTTGATATAAAAGAGTAAAATAATGATTGAATATGATTAGTAGTTAGAAACGTGTGAGTGGGTAAACATGGAAATTTGTGGAGGATGTGCAATAATGATCGGTGATTTGATGGTTTTTTTTAATAATGAGTAGAAGTGATTGGTGGGATAAAAAAATGAAAGTGAATGAATAGTGTATTTTTGAAAATTTTCATAAACATTCAGGTTGCGATTGGATGTGAGCGAAAATCAATTTTCATTCCGTTGGAGAATTTTTTTTGACCAAACATGTGATTGTTTATGAAAATTTTCAGAAAATATATTATTCTCTCACTTTCACTTTTTCTCACTTTTTCTTTCACCAATCACATCTACACATTTTTCACAAAAAAATAATAATTATTACATATTATCCATAAATTTCACTATTCATTTACTCACACATTTCTAACTACCAATCATTATTTTACTATTATCACATCAAATCAACTTTCATAATTACTTTTTTATCTCACATCCAATCACACTCTTAAATTTCATATTTTTCTCCCAATTTTTTTTTCACTACTATTCTCTAGCAAAATGAAAATTTTCAAAATGAAAGTATATCCAATCGCACTCTCATATTTTGGGGTGGGAAAACTTTCTCTAGCGGAACGAAAATTCCCATAAGCAATCGCTACTAATTTCATATGTTTTTCTTTTTTTGAAGAAAAAAAAGATGAATAAAACTATTTATTTATTTAATTTAGTCCTACAGACTAGCACCAAATCAGCTGATCACAACAGCGCATTTGCAGTTCAAAAGTAACTCTTATCCCAATCATTTTTGTCAATTAACTACTGTATCTGCTTGGAAGTAATAATAACTGCAGCTCAAGCAATATCCTTTGTCTTTATCAGTTTTCTGACTTTTTGCATTTGTAAATATAATACAATAGCGTGTTTTTATTTTTTCCACACACATACATTCTTAGTGTTGATGCATCATGCACGTAATGCAAAGATTTTATAGTTCCAATGCTTTCAGAATTAGACAGGCAGAATGAGGCAAAAAGGTCACAGTACATTTTTCAAATTCAAAGCAGGAGAATCATTGTTTAGAATAAACGAGAGGGTGATTACAAATATTACCGGCCCTGAGGTTTGGGGTAATTACGTACACAAAACCTAGCAATCTTTCAAAAACAATAACAAACTAAGCCTTAATTCCACTATTTGGAGTCGACTATATGGATCATATTACGGTCATAAACCATATTTTCATTTATTTCTAGATATAACACCTAGCAATTTTGCAAAATTACCAACAACAAAAAAAAAACTCGGATGTTTGGTTCTACCTTAAATGTAAGGTAGTAACTGTAATAATTTTACAATGTAAAGGGGTGTTTTAAGTGTAAGTTTAGTAATACAGGACCAAACATCAAGGGGATTTTTGTAATTTTAACAAAATTATGGATTTTTGTTTTTAGCTCAAATCACGGTAACCATCACTATTCGAGATTATCCATCACGGTAACTATCTTACTCTTGAATATTTTCACATAATTTATGTTGCTCAATTTTATCCTATTTCCTAACTATACGAGAATTTATGCTCCTTTGAATTGGTACACCAAAAATATTGCATAACATATAGGGATAATTACAAAAACACCCCTGAGGTTTGGGCTAATTACAAGAAAACCCATATATGTTTTAAAATTGCAAAAAAAACTCTTTAAGGTTTGATTCCGCTTACCTTTTGCTCTTTCATAAATACAAAATATTTCAAAAATACCCATGACATTTATAAAAATATTAAATTTCACCCTTGAATTTAAGGCATAATCAAATTTGAGGAATCTTTTTGTAATTAGCCCAAACCTCAGGGGTATTTTTGTAATTATCCCTAACATATATGTAAATTAGATGACAAAATGAGAAGAGCTAGCATATGCGATTAAGATCATATCGGATGAAAATAAAATCTGGGCAGCCTCAGAATTACAAGAAAAATTGCGGTCAATATATAATATTGGAAATATTAGATTAATATTAGAGTAGCTGTTGTCGGCATATAATTACATTTTTTGCTTCAGCCAATGAACCCTTCTTATACATACGAAATTAATTGATAAATCAAGTTGTAATATTTTTAATTATTGTGCTGTAAAGTAGTGAAAAGTTATCCCCCACTTTAGGAAGTCCCGACGAAGTTTGTTAGTTGGACTATGAAAACAAGAACCTGCTTTATATATATATATTTATATATATATATATATTTGATGAAAATGTGAAAAATTTCATTAAAAAGAGGTGAAAATAACTTACAAATTAAAAGGGGAATACCCCAGTGAATGAAAAAAGTGTGTAAAATGGACAGGCCCAAAACACACCAAAATTGCAACAAGCAACAACAAGTCCTAACCAAACCTCAACAGAGGTTTACTAAAAACAACAAAAGATCTCCAACCAATTAATTGAGGGCCAAAGGGAGTTGGCGGTCACGACCTAACACTCCCAAGAGAACCTCAATTAAGGGTGGCGAGAGATTTACATGAAAATTTACAAGGTGGTGGAGGGGCATACCCCTTCGTTTCTAGAGAATCTGGATGGACTTGTACACCCCAGTTGAGACAAGATGATTTAGGCCTATCAGAAAGAATAATACATCTCATAGATTACCTCAAGGTTGCTTCAAAGTTTTTTTTTTTTTTTAAATAAAGAGAAACCTGCTGGGCACAGATTGGGATCCGACCCGCCAAAAAAGTTTGGGGTCCAACATTTGCACTACCGTAGCGGTTTCAAAAAAAGAAAACAGGATCAACCATGAATGGGCCCAAAACATAGAAGCTTTACCATTAAAAGGCAATCTCAAAAGATTAGCTTAAAGTTTGAAAAAACCGATGAGAGATGGAAAGGAGCTGCAAATGTGCCTTGAGCAGGACCCGCTGGACATGAGACAAATCAAGGGCCCAAAAGGAGCACCAAACCATCAATAAAAAGCAAACAGCCCAACAAATTAATGATTTAACAAAAGAAATCATCATTTGGGCATCAACTTGTTTCAAACTGGGAGTGTATAACCTGCTACAAATTTAGTTAAGCATAAGAGCAGATACAACCAAAAAGAGATCAAGCACAAAAATGAGCACGCCCAACATAGAAAGGGATGGCCAAGAAGCGGGGAGCTCAGGGGGGATTCCACTAGTTCACGTTTATTACAAATTACAAGCCCGATGCGAACAAAAACACCCACACCCGGGTGAAAAAACAGCCCAAACAGTCGGGGCCTAAAAATCAACCAGGTTAAGCTGGGAAATGGTTATAAAGAACTTTATATACATCTTTTTGGATTTTAATAAAAGATGAATCATCTCGAAAAATTCAAGCCCTCAAATACGAGAGTTTCGAGCCTTCCAAATCGGTAAATAGTGCAACAAAACGGCCCACAACTCTAGCCTTTTTAGGGGGCGGGAGCGGCGTGTTCTTTTTGGTCCATTTAAGGGCCCCGGCAATTGTGCTCATGGAATGGCTAAATTTCACCATTTTTAACGCGATCTCAAAGTAACCTAGTAACAATACAATCAAAAATAAGTGAGACGCATTTTCAAGGTAGTTGCCACACAATTTACAAGTAGGATCAACATCCAAATATTTTAAGTTATTAATAGTAGCTAATCTATCATTAATAGCAAGCCACACACAAAAGGAAAATTTGGGAGGTATAAAGTTTTTCCAAACAGCAGAATGCCAAAAGGCTTTAGGACCAGATTCTCTAAAAAGATCATACATTTTGGAAGAACAAAGGCCTTTAGGATTAGGTAAATGAGTAAGGTGGGAAATAGCAGAGTCAGGAGAACCAAGCTTAGCTAAAATTTCATTTATGATATCACAAATCCTTTTCAAAAGGCAGGAATCAGATTTTTTTGGGTTCCAAATCCAAATAGATTGATTTTTAAGTAGAAAGAGTGTACCCATCGACCCCAAAGTGAATCGACTTTTGAATGAATATTCCAAAGAATTTTAGCAAGAAGGACTTTGTTCCAAGAATGCACATCTCTTAAACCCACGCCTCCCTCATCTGAGGGAAGACATACTTTAGACCATTTAATGGGAGAGGTATTCTTCCCCCAAAGGAAGACTCTATAGAGTCTATTAATCCTGTCAATAAGTGATCTTTAGGGAGTGGAAAAATTTGGAGCCAAAAACATTCCACTCCCGCAACACCGATTTAATAAGAAGAAGCCTACCAAAGATAAGAAAGGGAGTTAGGAGTCCATTTATTAATGTAAGAGGCAATTCTATCATAAAGAGGGGTATAATGGTTAACATTGACTTTTGAGCTGAAAAGAAACCCCTAAATATCCGGAGAGAGTTCAAGAGGGAAGTTCAATATATTAAGAATATTGTCAAGCTCATCCCCAACAATCCCCATGATGAAGATATTAGATTTAAAAGAGTTAACATCAAGGTCGGAGGCATTTTTGAAATTATTAAGGCAATCAATCAGGATCTTGGCTGAAGGAAGATCACCATTAGAGAATAACATAAGATCATCTGCAAAAGCAATATGGGTGATTTTGAGGGCTTCACATCTAGGGTGATATTTGAATATCAAGTATTGGTTCTCACTTTAAGGAGAGCGGGACAAATATTCCATACATAGGAGAAATAAGGTTGGAGACATAGGATCACCCCGCCTTAAACCTCTTTTGCGGAAACTTACCCCGAAGAGAACTATTAATGCAAATGGGATAAGAAGCACTAGAAACGCACTCCATAACCCAAGAGATGAAAGTGGGAGGAAACCCTGACCCATTTAAGACTGTTCAAGAAATGACCACGAGATGGTATCATAGGCTTTCTTAAGATCAACTTTAATAGCACATCCGGGAGAGATTCGACTCAAGCATAATTTCGATAATCTCTTGAGCGAGAAAGATATTGTTAGTGATATTTCTACCACTAATGAAAGCTTGATTGAGTAGGCCAATCAATTTAGGAACCACAGATTCAAGCTTAGAAGCAAGAATCTTGGTAATGACTTTATAAACCACGTTGCAACAAGCAATAAGTCTAAAATCAGCAAAGTAGGGGCATGATCAGTTTAAGGAATCAAGGCAATAGCAGTGTGATTGATTTGTCTAAGTAATTTTGAAGAGTCAAAAACTCGGACAAGCGAAGAATCACGTCATTCCTTACAATATCCCAAGATTTTTTGAAAAAACCAGAGGAGAAACCATCAGGACTCGGGGATCTTTCATCCTCAATATCAAAAAGAGCCAACTTAATAGTTTGAGGGGAGACAGGGGAGGAGAGGAGATTGAAATCATCCTCATCTATGCAAGGGCCAGTTTGAAGAGTTTGAGGATCCACAATTGGGTTTGAAAGCGGTACCAAAAAAGATTTTTAAAATAGTTCACAAAGGCATTTGAAAGCTCATCAAAAGAGGATGTTTTGGAACCATTCTCTAGAATGACAGAATTCATTTGCTTTCTGAGAGAGTTCCTCTTAACAATACTGTGGAAGAATTTAGTATTTCTGTCACTATTATTTAAAAAATCACATTTAGCTTTTTGGGACAGAAAAGATCTTTCAGCTTTAGCAAGAAAGGTTTCTTTAGCTTTAAGCTCTTTGACCGAATCACATAAGGCAAAGTTAAGAGGATCAACATGAAGCTGGATTTGAGAATTTTTAAGAGCAGTTTTCACCTGCTTAACTCTAGAAGATGTGTGACTAAAGTGGGAATTATTCAGCTCTTTCAGGGAGGATTTGAGAGCTTTGAGTTTTTTGCAGAGAATAAATTGGGCTTTACCCCAAAAGTTAAGATTCCAATTAGCTTGCACAATGCTGAGAAAGTTAGGGTGCAAGGTCCACATGTTGAAGAATTTGAAAGGTTTTGAGAGAACCAAGGTCTGCTAAAAAAAAGAAACAACAATTGGCGAATGGTCAGAGACATTCCCAGGAACGGGGATGTCTGCTGTGCATCTCCAGTTAGAATTAGACCAAGCAGAGTTAATCAACGCTCTGTCTAGTCTACACCAAATAGTATTATTGGTCCAAGTAAAGTAGCAACCCGTAGACTGCACCTCACTAAGACCAAGATAAGCACAAGTGTCATGGAACTCTTCAACGGATTTACTAGTATAAGGAGCTCCATTGAGTTTTTCATCGAATTTTTGATAGTGTTAAAGTCTCCAAGTAAAAGCCAAAAAGAGAGTCAATAAGATCACCCAATTCCAGCATTTTGTTCCAAAGTAACCGTCTTTCACCCACAGATTAAGACCATAGATGAAAGAAATGGAGTTTTGAGAGATTTTGCAAGTTAAAGAACAATGAATCAGTTGGGGATCCCAATCAAGAACTTGAAGGTCAACATTACAAGGATTCCAAAGGACCAAAATTCTGCCATTTTTGATAAGATTAAAATTATTGGTGGCAAGCCACACAGGGAATTTGTTTTGAACAATAAAATCACAAAGATTGGATTGATGCACAACCTCAGTCTCAAGTTTGGTTTCCAAAAGACAAAGAACATCAACTTTCTTTTTTTTTTACAAAAGAAATAATATTTTTATGTTTGACGGGGTTTTTGAACCCACGAATATTCCAAGAAATGACTATCATTTAGGACCAGTACGTTTTCTGTTGTTATTAATATTAGAAGAAATAGGAGCAACATATTTGTTACTACCTAGATTAATATTTTTTGCACCAAAATTGGCCAACAAAACATCTATACCTGAGCCTGAAGGGTTGGGACGGTCTTCTTCAGGTTTACCTGGAACAACAATTGAAGAAGATTCGAGTTCAGTTTCATCTTTTTTGTTCTTTTTATTCAGTTTTTTCCTAGCACTTTTTGAAAGTACAGAAGAAAATTCTTCTTCAATGTCAAGAGAGGTTTGAACAGGTTGAACACCTAGCTTTGAGAGGCCAGGAATCATGGCAGCTTGTGAATCGGCTTTAATCATTTTAACGAGACTCGGTGGAGCCTAAAACAAGAATCGATCCATCATTTAAAGGACAAACAACTTCTTTGGATAGAACTGGGATATCTAAAATAGCAAATGAATTAGTAATAGTTGGAGAGGAGCCGTAATGACATCCCTTTTTTAATGACATGAGGATCTGACTTTTAAAATCTTACCATCTTCCTTGAGAGGAAGAGATGTCAAGTTATTTAGAACAACATTATCCCCTAATATGCTCAACTTACCATCGGCAAAAAAATTAGTCGGTCACCAAAACAGATCGAGCAGCCTTTTTACCCTTATCAAGGGAGTTTTTACCAACAGATTTATTAGCAGGTTTACTGGAACCACAGGTTTCAGAAAAGTGGCCAAAATGTTTACACTTTTTGCAAAACTCTGGGAGAAAATCAATCACAACTTCTTGTTCAAAAATAGAGCCACCAGGTTGTTTTAAAAGAACAGATTTAGGAGGGGGAATGAGAGGGTCGACATCCACCAAAATTCTAGCAAAAGCAGGTCTCGTTTTTTCAAAAGTGGGCCTATCACTGCACACCGGTTTACCAATTTTAATACACAATCTACTGAAAGCAGCCGGATTCCAGTATCGTCCAGGCAAAAAAGGAAATTTAACCCAGACTGGAACAAAGGTGCAATTAACACCTTTGGGGGGGTGTTCAAAGTCAAAATTTTTTAAAAGAAGTGGTCCGCCAAGACAATGGAAAGGACCACCTGTGAGAATGTTTTCCATATCTACCAAACGGTCAAAATGAAAAATGACACAATGACCCGTTGACATAGGGGAGGATCTCACAAACAACATTCCAAAAATTAACTAATTTTTTTATGTTTATCATTCCTGGCCACTTTCCAGCAAAACAGCCCAACAAACAATAACCCCAGTCATTTGGAATATCACATAGTTCATCCTCATCGAATTCAAGGACATCAGTCTCAAGAAAATCACCACACAGGGGTTTAATTTTAAGCTCATCACAATGTTGAACAGAAATAAGATCAGCGAAGGGCTTATGCTTAATCTTACTTGGGATGTTCGGATTTGAGAGCTTAACGAGAAGACCCAAAAGTATAGCGACTCTTACCATCCAGTTTCAGGGGACCATCATCACCATTTGGGTCAGGCTTGGGACCGGTGATATAGTCTCCAGAGTCAGTCATCAACATATCCTCTTCATGGAGGTGTATTTCACCTGAGCAAGAGACAGACAAAAGGTCATCGTGTGACTGAGAAGAAGACGAGTCCGACTCACCCAATGTAACTGAATCCTCCTCAGTATTAGTGCGAGATTTGGATTCAGAGGCATTAGGGTTCGGAGAGTCAAAGTAAACATGTTTTGAGCTCCCTGTTTTATTTTCCTTCAAGGTCTGAGTTTGTTTAGCCATGGATGAAGAACAACCCACAACTTCACAGCAAAGCCAACCGCAAGGAACTCGTACTGTATTTAGGGTTCATGGAATAATACCCCACAGATCTCAGCAACCGGAACCACAGCAAGCCCAAAGGGAGGACGACGAAACTCCCACGGGGGTGGCTCAGGAAGACCAGCAAACAGGTTTGGAGAAAATCCAGCAAGAAAACTTCGATAGCTTCTAAGGAAACTCGGGCCAGAGAAGCTAGCAAAGAAACCCATCAAAAATATACGCTCCACGTTTCAGTTCCGAGCACACAAAGAGGAGATCGGAGTTTGAAACCATTCGAGCGGAAAAAACCAGAGTTTTCGAAGAAGACTCTCAGGGGTGGAGAGAACCCAAATCCGCCCGGTGGAAAGAGAGATAGGATGGAGGAGGCCGGTTTAAGCGGGGATGGGGTCACTAAGCGATTAGACAGCGCGAGAAGGGTGGGGTACCCTAGCGGCGCAAAGGGAGGGGACGAACCCAACAAACCCTAGGTTAGAAAGTTCTTGAAGAACTGAAGAAAAACACAAGATTTGTGTTAAATTAAGGACGAAAACGTTAGGTGTAAGTAAAAGAATTAAGAATATTATTAAGAACTAAATCAAAATTTATGAAATAGTGTAATTGAAAGAGTGATTAGTGAGGCTTCCCTAGAGAGAGTTCTAGAGAGAGAAAATTCTCAAACCACACTTTCAAGCTTACTCTTAATCCCTGCTTTATATACTTGATTAGGTGAATCATGAACTTGTAAAGGGAGAATATAGCTGTATTAAAAAGTTTATACTATTTTTCATCAACTAGGGCACTGTTAATTTTTATTTTTGATATTTTGTAGATTGAAATTAAGCTTTAAACTTGCTTGAATTATTAATTGGTGTACTCACAAAAAGAATCCACCGAAGTTTCAAAATTATAGAATTCCCTTAGGTTTGATTCCGTCTTAGTTATATTTTTACCCCAACTTTTAGTTGAACTGACGAAATTTGATGATTTTATCAAATAATTTATTGTTACATCCCTCAATTTTCTAAATGTTACAAATAACCCTAACTTTTCGTTTGACTATTTGTAATATTTAAAAAATTTGAAGATGTAATTAAAAAAATATAAGACGAAAAGCTTGATTTTGTAATATTTTAAAATATTGAGGGATGTAAGTATATATGTAACTGTAAAGTATTTGATGATGACATCAGCAAATTCCATCAGATTAACTAACGGTTAATTGGAGTAAATTTTAATATGGAATCATAGCTCAAGATGATTTCTGTAATTTGAAACTTCTCTAGGTTTTCTATAACTAACTCGAACCTCAGGGGCACTTTAGTGATAATTATTCCTTATCATTGTGGGGTAAATTATATGGAAGGTTTCTATTTGCAAGAAAATGGCTGGATATAGTGTGTGGTTTAAGTCGAGGCCTGATTTCGAATCAGTCTCCGCAAGACGAAAACGCCCCGTATACAAGTGCTAACGGTTGTGGCGCTCGCCTCTAAGATACAACGACTTACTATTCTGGTTTAGCAGCACTTGCAAAAACCAGAATACAACGAACAGGAAGTGTTTTTCTGACTTTCAAGCTACAAAGGAAGTAATGGGCAATATGCAAAATGCAATGCTCGATTTTATGTTATCTGATTGATTTCGTGTCTTTTTCGGTCACCAGGGGATCGACTATTGTAGGCCTTAGACGCCCGTATGGAAAGAACATGTCTTTTGGCTCGAAAAAAGACACTTTTTGCAGATCGAGCACGCACTTTTTCTGCAGGAGCACGACCAGACGCACGGCCGTGCTCCTACCCGTGCGTCTGCAGCGCAACACCGGCACCTTGCACGACCCAGGACGCACGGCCGTGCGCTTGCCCGTGCGTGTAAGCGCAGATTCTCGGCGAGTAGCATGACCCGACCGCACGGTCGTCTGCTTTGCCCGTCTTGTGCGGGCGAAACATTTCGATTGAACTCTTTTAATTAATTACAAAAAATAATTAAATATATTTAATTAATTACAAAAATTAATTAAATATTTAATTTTTTTTAAAAGTTTTTGGTCCAAAAAAGAATAAGGGCCTTGAAGCCCAAACCCAAGACCAGGCCCACGACCTCGACCCACGACCCGGACTACTAGCCGAGCCGGCGGGGCGGTGGCGGCAAGTCTTGTGGCAGCGTGTGTGCTTTGAACCAAACCCACAAGCATGTAGGTCCTCTCCCCTTTAAAAACTTGGGTGCCCCCAAGGGCCCAAACCCATTTGTCCAACTTGGGATAAATAGAGTGTGCAAATTTTTCATCCTTTTCCTATGTGGGATGGAGCATCTCTCCTCCCCCATATTTTCCATTTTTCATTCCATTTATTTATATTAAGTGGCTAACTTCTAGCATTAATTTCTCATTCACCCGGAATCGATTTTGAGAAATTCCAAATGATATTCTCATCTACTCTCTTAATAGAATTTTTACAAATAATTTAATTCCATTTTTCACAAATGGAAACCACTTAATTAATTGGTCAAAATTGGGTCAACACCCAATTTCTCAAAGACCAATTCCAACAATCCCCCACATGAATGAAATTAATGCATGCGTTTATGCGATTATTCGCTTGAAAGTCTCGGCGAATCGTTATTGCATCAGGATAGGTAGCTTGTGGCTTTGAACCTTCCTTAGTAAAATACTGCTCAGTTCTTGTTTCTTAGTGACGCGATGTCTTGAACTACTCGGCCGTTTGTGTAAACCAAGACAACAAGATTTACACAATAACAACTCTAACACTTGTTGTTCTCACGTTGTGTCCATTTCGCCCTAGACCATATCTTAGATTCATAAGTGTTTCTTCCGAAACGGCCATTACTTCTCACTTATATAGGTGATCTCCTATTGAAGAGTATCTGCTATACTCCACCTTTCGGTATAGGAATCATTAAAAGTCTTAAACTTAACCTCACCACATTCAGATTTACATTCACTTGGATGTATCGAGAATGAGCTAACACATTTTCAAGTGTTCAAATTTGAACATTCATAACTTAATTGTCCCATTGAACCAAGGTCTTGGGATCTCTAATTCACAAGGTTGGGTTACCGCTATGAACATTTTTTAAGTTGTGGATTTTAAACCTATTCCCTTAACAGTTTATATAGTTGATCTCGATTTATGCCTTTCATAAAGCGGATCCGCAAGGTTTTCCTTTGACTTCACGTAGTCAACCGAAATAACCCCATTCGAAATCAACTATCTAATGGTATTATGTCTTCGTCGTATATGTCTAGACTTACCATTATACATCTTTGCTTTGTGCCCGCCGGATTGATGATTGACTATCACGAGTGTATCATAACAAAGAGCACAAAGCTTATTCCAACAAGGAATATCCTCTAAGAAGTTTCTAAGCCATTCTCGCTTCTTCTCGACTTTATCCAAAGCAATGAACTCGGATTCCATAGTGGATCGAGCTATGCACGTCTGCTGAAGACTTCGACACCGCTCCTCCACCTATTGTGAAAACAAATCCACTTGTGGACTTGGAGTCTTTTGTGTGCGATATCCAAGCGGCATCACAAGATCCTTCTAATATTGTTGGATATCTCGTATAAAGTATTCCATAGTTCATGGTATACTTTAAATATCTAAGTACCCAGTCACGGCTTTCGGTGATCCGTCTCGGGTTACTTGTGAACCTACTTAGTTTGCTCACTTTGAATATGTAATGTCCGGGCGTGTACAATTCGTTAAGTATATCGGGATCGCCAATTACCCTTGCATATTTCGGCTCGAGAAGCGGTTCGCCTCTATTCTTGGCCTAGTGTAGAGTTAGATCTACAGTGTCTTGTTTAGGAGGATTATCAAAAGCATTAAACCTTTCCGAGTATGCTTTCGACATAATGGGATTGCGTGACAAGACTATTCCTTCAAGTTCTAGAGATTTTAATCCCTAAAATAACATCGATAATCTCATATCCTTCATGTCAAAGTTCTTCTTTAACATGTCCATAGTCTTCATGATTAAATCATGACTACTACCCATAATCAACATATCATCCACATAAAGGCATACTATGACGTAATCATTTGTAGTACCTTTAATGTAGACACACTTGTCACATTCGTTGATCTTGAAACCGTTTGACTTCATAGTCGAGTCAAACTTTTCGTGCCATTGCTTAGGTGCTTGTTTTAGTCCATAAAGTGACTTAACAAGTTTACACACCTTTCGCTCTTGACCGGGTGCAACGTACCCCTCGGGTTGTTCCATATAGATCTCTCTTCAAGCTCTCCATTCAAGAAGGCGGTCTTAACGTCCATTTGATGTGTCTCAAGGTTATGCAAAGTGCAATAGCAATGAGAACACGAATGGATGTAATCCTCGTGTGAGGAGAATATGTATCGAAGAAGTCATATCCCTCATTTTGTCTAAACCCTTTAGCTACCAATCGGGCTTTATACTTGTCGATAGATCCATCTTCTTTATACTTCCTTTTAAGGATTCACTTGCATCCCAAAGGTTTGCAACCCGGTGGGAGATCAACCAACTCCCAAGTGTGATTTTGCATGATGGAATCTATCTCATTATTGATAGCTTCTTTCCAGAGATGAGCTTCTGAACTAGACAATGCTTCTTGAATAGTTCGGGGTTCGTTTTCTAACATATAAGTTAGAAAATCAGGACCAAAAGACTTAGCTACTTTTGTCCTTTTACTGCGTCTTGGTTCCTCTTCATCATCACTTTGAGGTAACCTTGCAGTTTCATAAGTCCGTTTACTCGAACTTTCTTCTTCATTCTTTGTTCGGAAAGATATTCTCGAAGAATACAACATTCATTGATTCAATGATCATACCTTCATTTATATCAGAATTCTTTGACTTGTGCACTAAAAAAGCGATATGCACTACTATTGTTAGCATATCAATGAAAGCACAATCGATCGTCTTTGGACCGATTCTTACTTGTTTTGGCTTAGGTACTTCGACTTTAGCCAAACACCCCCACACTTTGAGATATTTATATAACGGTTTACGTCCTTCCATAACTCATATGGAGTTTCGTTTTTACCTTTGTGTGGGATCTTATTAAGAATGTAGTTCGCAGAAAGTATGGCTTCCCCCACAAGTTTTGAGGTAAGCGAACTTAGCAACATCTCATTCATCATCTCCTTAAGAGTACGATTATTGCGTTACGCAACACCATTTGATTGAGGTGAGTAAGGTGCGGTCGTTTGATGAATTATACCGCTTCCGAGCAAAATTCTTCAAGCGGAGCAACATACTCTCCGCCTCTATCACTTGAATCATCTTAATTTTCAAATTAAGCTGATTTTCAACTTCATTCTTATAAGTCTTAAAAGCTACTAAAGCTTCATCTTTGCTTTTCAAAAGATATACATAACAATATCTTGTGCAATTGTCTATAAACGTTATGAAGTATTTTTCCCACCTCGAGTTTGCACAAGTTTTAAATCACATACATCCGTATGAATTAACTCGAGTGGTTTGGTACTTCTCGTTCCGAATGAAACGGTGCCTTGGCTAATTTTGCTTCAACACAAATTTTGCATTTGTCTTGTGAATCGGTTTTAAACGTATGTATTAATTCCGATTCACTAACCTTTTAATTGTGTTGAAGTTTACGTGTCCTAATCTATCATCCCATAAATTAGAACAATCCAACAAGTAAACATAAGTAACGTTTTTATTCTTCGCCTCTTAGCGGAAAACAGACATTACACTCATTTAAATAGGCCCTTATCAAAGTAGCCTTTACATAAAAAATGACCATTCTTGGTCATTACAAACTTGTCGTACTCAAATACTAGCCTAAATTTGGCCTTGCTAAGCAATGGACCAGGAAACCAAGTTCTTGTGGATGTCGGGACATGCAACACATCTACAAGCGTAAGCTCTTTCCCGAAGTCATCTTGAGCACCACCTTTCCAAGCCAACGATGTTGGAAGTCGAAGAGTTCCCCATGAACAACTTCCTTCCATTAATCGGAGTGTAGACGAGAACATCTCCTTGTCGGCACAAATGTGATGAGTAGCCCCAAGTGTCTATCCACTATTCCTTGGGTTATCCATCATATTGGGTTCAAACACAACGGTGGATAGATCGAGCTCCGATAAGTCTATTGGAACCGACTTGTCCTCCGTCACATTGGCTTGTTGGTTGCCACCTTGATTTCCTTCTTCGGGTGTCGGCAATCCTTCGCCATGTGGTTCGGTTTGCCACAATTGTAGCAATTCCTCTTGGCTTTTTGGCCTTGCCTTTCTCCTTCCCGGAGTGCTTACGTTTCTTGCTAGTGCTCGACTCAACAAGAGTGGCCTTAGCCTCCATTCCAGATTTATTGGTTTTAACATCGATTTCCGGTTGTCTTCTTCGATGCGGCCGAACAATCGATCTTCAAGCCCCATCTCTTTACGCTTGTGCTTGAGGTAATTTTTGATATCCTTCCACAATGGCGGCAACTTTTCGATAATTGCGAGGCACTTGAAAGGATTCATTCAAAAGCATCCCTTCGACACTAAGTCGTGAAGGATGATTTGAATCTCTCGAACTTGGTGATCACCATTTTGGTGTCAACCATCTTGTACTCCAGGAATTTGCCGACAATAAATTTTTTTTGTCGGCATCTTCCGTCTTGTATTTCTTTTCCAAGGATTTCCACAGAGTTCCTTGGGCGTCTTGAACATCTTTATAGACGCGTTGTAGAGAGTGTCGTCTAGCCCGTTCAAGACGTAGTTGCGACTATAGACGTTGTCCGCATCTTCCGTCTTGTATTTCTTGAACATGCGATTCTCCAGGTTGTTGTCAACTTCGTCTTCTCCAACGGCGAGGAGGGGGTCGTATTTGTAAAAACGAGCCAACCCCAAAGTGGTGAGGTAGAATAGCATCTTCATTGCCAATGTTTGAAGTCGGACTTAGGAAAATTTGGGCGGCTTTTTGCCGTGAGCGGGAGCAGCAGCCATGGGTGTGAACGAGATCGAACTTGATGCCATCGTCTTCCACAGAAACGTAAATTTTTCGTCTTGCGATTGTTGGGTAAATTATATGGAAGGTTTCTATTTGGAAGAAAATGGCTGGATATAGTGTGTGGTTTAAGTCGAGGCCGATTTGAATCGTCTCCGCAAGACGAAAACGCCCGTATACAAGTGCTAACGGTTGTGGCGCTCGCTCTAAGATACAACGACTTACTATTCGGTTTAGCAAAGACTTGCAAAAACCGAATACAAATGCGGACAGGAAGTGTTTTTCGACTTTCAAGCTACAAAGGAAGTAATGGGCAATACAAAATGCAATGCTCGATTTTATGATATCCGATTGATTTCGTGTCTTTTTTGAGTCATCAAGGATCGACTATTATAGGCCTTAGACGCCCGTATGGAAAGAGCATGTCTTTTGGCTCGAAAAGACACCTTTTTGAGCATCAGACGAATCTGCGGGAGCACGACGACGGCCGGTCATGCTCCTACCCGTGCGTGCGGGCGCAACACTTCTAAGACCCGGCACCAGCCACGACCCAGGCCTTGACGGGCATGCGCGCCGCCGTGCGTGTAGGCGCACGGGCGTGCTCTGCCGTCTTGCGTGGGCCGAAACATTTCCCGATTGAACTCTTTTAATTAATTACGAAAATTAATTAAATCTATTTAATTAATTACAAAAATTAATTAAATATTTAATTTTTTTTAAAGATTTTTGGTCCGTAAAAGAATAAGGGCCTTGAAGCCCAAGACCCTCGACCCAGACCCGGACTGGGCCGGCCGGCGGGCGGCGGCGGCGGCGGCGTGCGTGTGTGCTTTGAACTAAACCCACAAGCATGTAGGTCCTCTCCCCTTTAAAAACTTGGGTGCCCCCAAGGGCCAAAACCCATTTGTCCAATTTGGGATAAATAAAGTGTGCAAACTTTTCATCCTTTTCCTATGTGGGATGGAGCATCTCTCCTCCCCCACATTTTCCATTTTTCATTCCATTTATTTGTATTAAGTGGCTAACTTCTAGCATTAATTTCTCATTCACCCGGAATCGATTTTGAGAAATTCCAAATGCTATTCTCATCTACTCTCTTAGTAGAATTTTTACAAATAATTTAATTCCATTTTTCACAAATGGAAACCACTTAATTAATTGGTCAAAATCGGGTCAACACCCAATTTCTCAAAAGACCAATTCCAACAATCATTTTCATATAATAAAAAAGGTGATATACAAATTGTTAGTTGGCGATAATTGCACGAGGATAAGACTACGTAGACAGTCATAGATTCAAGCTAAGTCGATCACAAGATATATAAGTACGTTGAGATGTCTGATATTCGAAATTGAGTCATAAACAAATACAATTTATACCCTGCATCATTTGAAGTTTATACAAATACTAGAGGAGTTGGGTGAGAGATTATTAGAATTAATTTCTATAGTCTATTATATACTCCCTTCTATTCACAATAAGTGTCTTTTTAGGAAAAAAAAACACACAGATTAAAGAATGCATTAAAATACCCATTACACCCTTAATTAACCATAAATGTTACTTTGAATTAGAAAAAACGAAATTTAAATATTATTGCTAATAAATATAAGGGTAATTTAGGAAAAAATATTTTTTCAATAGTCTTGAAAGTTGAAAATATCAAAAAGACATTCTTTTTAAATAACTTTTTATGGATCAAAAATATACTTATTTTGAATAGGAGGCATTATTTATCAAGGTAAATGTAAGGTTTTTTTTTCCTATTGAGTCAAACCACACATAATTTTATGTGCTTTTAATTTATCTACTACTCCATCCAGTTCACAATAAGTATTTTTAATGAAAATGCACACATATTAAAAGTGTTAAAATATCCTATAAATCCTTAATTGTCATGAGTTGGAAAATGATATATAATAAATATGTTTACTAAATGAGTTAATAAGTATAAAGGTAATTTAAAAACATTTACTTATTTGCCTTGAAAATGTCAAAACATCATCAGTTTTTGAAGAATTATTGTGAAATAGAAGCAGCATTATTTGATAATTTCTATTTATCATCTAGTCCATTGAGCCATAATATTTCCTACAAAATAATCATCCACACTTTTGCTATAATTTGAATCGAGTGATTAAATTGTACTCACAGAGTCACACCTGCCTTGTAATCAAAACGAGCATAAATGAAACCTGATCTTCAAATAAATAATTAATTTTATCACACACTAGTAATCATAAGATATATCCTAAGTTGCAAAAATTTGCATTTTCACATGATTTTTTCTTGTACTTAATACCTATATGTTACATGATACTATATGTTACATGATCCAAGATCACACTACTATATATATATATATATATATATATATATGTGTGTGTGTGTGTGTGTGTGTGTGTGTGTGTTTATATAGTTTATTGCCCCAGCTTTACAGTGTGTAGTTTTCACCTTTGTTGTTGTATGTTTAGATATAATGTGATGGGATGAGTACAAACATGCATGAGTCAGAGCTTATCTGTTGTGGAAAAAGGTTGAAGTTGCACTCACCTTCTTCATTGAAATACTCTGTATTTTTCAGACCATTTTGGTCTATCCCTATACTTAGTACTTACATTACCTAGAATATTTTGTTATTTAGTTCTGTTATTTTCCCAGAAACACTTAAAAATAAAATAAAATAAATAAGTAATTAAAGTATTGATCATTAAATAAATTTGCTATCATCAGTTACGTTCTATCATCCTTTATGATCCATTTTTCTCTCTTTTGCTTTTAGTTACTATCAAAATAAAAAACCTTATGAGTACTAGGAATTGCGCTAGAACAAAATAAGGAAAATATAAAAAATGAAAATATGCTCTCATCAAAGTTCGTATTAGTTTACCACTAGTTTGTAGTTCAAGTGGTATCACTAGTCCTTTATAAGGGTGTTGATCGGGTTGAACCACTGCCTCTCGATTTCTTTGGAATTTATCTCCTCCTCCAACCAAGATCTCCCAATTTATTAAAAAAATTCATATTAGTTTTTTTTTAAGTTCGTATTAGTTTCACTTTAATTGCATTCGTATTGTCTAATTCATATGAGTTTCTCACTTTCCTCCAATTTAATGGGAGTTTTCTTATAAATTATCTTTGTTATCTATTGAATCATATGTGAGTGTGTGTATATATTTATTATATATGCATAGTGATTGTAAATGATTGCTTCTCTAAATTAAGTTAAATTAAATTAAAATTATTCGTACTGAGGTACCACCAAAATCTGAGGACATTCAATTCACAATATTCTTGAGTGTGATTTTTCAGTAGGTCAATTATAATGTTTGTGGGACTTGACCTTCAAATGGTCCTATGGTTTTATTAGTCCTACACAATATGTTTTTTCTAAGAATTTTCAACAATAAATGCGTATTTACATGGAGTTCATTTGATGGATGGATTTGAAGTTAAGGATATAATCCATACTTGTAATAAATCGCTTGTTTGGAAACAATGGATTTCAAATTATTAGGCTCATATTTTGAGCTTTTTTTGAGTCGTAGCGATGGATTCCAAATTCACTCTATGTGGTCATTTGAAATCATTTCTCAAATTCTTCTCTCAAATCCAAATCCTCTTATCCAAATACAACCTTAGGGTGCATTTGGATTTAGGAATTTCAAATCCAATGTATTTGAAAATAAATGGATTTCAAATACATTGATTTGAAATCGATCTCTAGGTTGGATGATGTGGATTTTGTATAGAAATTTTAAAAATTTTGATAAAAGAATTAAAAGATGTAATCTTTTCATTAATTGGCATTTAATAAATAAAAATAAAAGATATAATCTTATTATTTTATAAATAAGTATAATTTTATACACTAATAAAACTATGAAATATATAAATTTTATTATGCATGAATATGTGTGTCTAAAGTTGTCAAAATGAGTCCGATCCGATGGGTTGGCCCGAAGAACAAGATCGGGTGGGCTTCATTTTGACTGGCCCATTCGATGTAACACCGGCCTGGCCCGACCCAAAATTTCATGTGTATTTTTATGGGTTGGACTCCTAAAATAGCGACCCAATCACTATTTGGCCCGGCTCGGCCGCATTATTTCCTTTGGCTCGCAGACCTGACCCGACTCGTTTTGACTCTATGTGTGTGAGGAGAGTGTGTGAATATGTGTGTGTGTGCGGCGTGTGTGATTATAACACAATAGTCGATTGAGGGTGTGTTAAATTAGATCTAGCGAAAGTAGTCGTGAGTGACCGACTACTAGTTGCATGGTGCTCCTTTTTCACGCAAATTAGGGCCAACCTCACACTCATAACTCATTAACGTTTTTTTGTGATGCGAGGCAATAATATTTTAGTGATCAATTCGAATTAGCGATATTATCATCAATCGGTCTATTACCACATCACCATATTTATATATTTAAGTCCTAAAAATAAAATAATTAGAAATTTCTAAGACTCCATCCGGAAGGATTTAAACTTTGGATGTCGAATCCATAATAATAAATTCATTGAAATTGTTTGAATGTAATCATTATATAATATATTTCAAATCTTTGGAAGCTATTTTTAGAGTTGTTTTGAAGAATTTCATATCTAAATCATCTCATCCAAATGCAATTACAAGTAAAATAGCGGCGAGGACTGCGAGTTTCACCTGCGGAGTGGGGTTGGCATCTCAATTCACAGTTTTGCCCCTCTTGGAATTTGGAGCCACACTCATCAATTTCACTTGGAAAACACATATGGTGACATTGTCATGATATATAATTGGGGGAATTTTTAAAGTAACTATTTCGAATAATGTAACTTCTTTTCTACTCATTTCTATAAGATAATTATTTTATATTCGGATTATCAAACTACACTTTAATTTCAAAATTTTATTTTGACCAACTAAAGTTTGTCCAAACCCATCTTTCGTGGCACTATTGCGACAATTGGAATTTATATCGTGACAGTAGTTGCCACGATATGAATTTATATCGTGACAACACCTACCACGATACAAATTTACGAATCATAACATGGAAAACGTACAATCATTTATAAACTAGCAACATGTACCACAATGATATAATTTCTATCGTGGCTCAAGTTATCACATTATAAATTCATATTGTGGTTATAAAACTAATATTGTGATATACTATATTGTGACTAGAGTTGTCAATGTTGGCCCGATCGGTCCGGTAAAAAGGTCAGGCTGAGCTGCGTTTTCTTAGGCCCGAAAAATTGGGTAGGTCCAATCGGCCCGACTTTTTCTTTGTATTTATGTGGGCTGGGTCAGGCTATAAAAATAGCGGCACAGTCACTTTCTGGCCCGACCCAATTTTTTTACTTTGGCTCGGCGGGGCGGCACCAGCGCGACCCATTTGACACCTCTAATTGTGACAATCTGCTACACAACATCTTCCAACTATCTTGCATATATATATATATATATATATATATATCGTAGCTAGCAACATACTCCACGATATAAATTATATTGTGGCAGACTGGTTAATATAAATGTAAGATATAATTTATATTGTGGCTACTATGATATAATTTATAGCATGACTGTCATCTCAAATTATTTTTGGCGGTAAGGAAAGAGAGAAGAGAGAGAAGATTCATTGTTTGTAAGGGCATCCACATTAGTAGTTGCAAGTTTAAGTTTTTTGTGGCCCCGGTGCCATTGCCACATCAATAAAACTTGAACTTGAACTACACTCTCTTTTATCACCACAATGGTAAGTTTAAGTTCATGGTTCAAATGAGTCCCCCTTTGTCAATGTTTTTGTAATATAAATTTATTGTTATTTTTGAATATAATTTTTAATAAAATCATTAATAAAATTATATATATATACACATAATCGACTTATTTTTCATAATTATATTAGAATAAAAAATATTAGACTAACAAAATTTAATTAAAAAGATCAGTTATACAATTTTAATTAAAAAACTTATCAACAAAAATGGGTCACCACATAAAGTTCAAATAATTACAAAAAAATGCTATTAAGTAACAATTAATACATATATATATATTTCATAATTTATTAGAATAATAAAGAATATTAAACTAATAAATTTAACTAAAAGATTAATTTTACAATATTAATAAAAAATCATCAACAAAAATGGGTATCAAGTAGCAACATAAAGTTCAAATAATTACAAAAAAATGTTATTAAGTGAAAAATTAAAACAAAAATAAATAAATATATATTTCATAATTTATTAGAATAATAAAAAATATTAGACTAATAAAATTTAACTAAAAATATATTACAATTTTAATTAAAAAATCGTCAAAAATGGGTAACAACATAAAGTTCAAATAATTACAAGAAATGCTATTAAATGACAAATTAATACAAAAAGAAATAAATTATATATCTATATATATATATATATATACACACATACATACATATAGAGAGAGAGAAAGACATGAACTTGGTACAATATCTTGAACAAAAACATTGAACTTGAACTTTGAACCATTACACAATGGTAAAAAAAAGTTCTAAGTTCAACATTTTGAACTTGAACCACCCCATTGTGGGTGGCCTAATGTTTCAAATGGGAAAAAAGTAAGCGTATTTCGTAAAAGACAAAAAACAAAAATTGGTAGAAAATATGGTTTTGTTATAGAAGTGGGTAGAAAATAGTTTCTTTAATCTAAAGTGAATACCTCCCACCATTTCGATCCACTCATCCTTTTATGACAAAAACTTCTATCATATCGTCTAATGGGTTCAAATTTGTTAGACGAATCCCAACCCGACTTCGGCAAAGAACAATAAGCAAAGTGGCATTTTTGTGATTTTGGACGCGGTGGCATTTTTGTAATATTCGGGGGTGGTACAATATAATTAAACGGGTGGCATTTTGTAATATTAGGTAGTGATGTAATCTTGTTAAAAGTATTAGTTTTGTCTCTAAAAAATATTAGTAAGTATTTGAAATGTATTAGTGATCCGCTTGAAGCAGTTTTTTCAAGAATCCTTATGAAAAATATTTATTTTTTTCGTCAAGAGTATTAGTATTAAATCTTGAAACGTATTAGTAGTCTTATTTAAAAGTATTATATTTTCGATTAAATATATTTTAGTACTCCTCCGAAAAGTAATAGTTTTCTCATAAAAAGTATTAGTATTTCCCCATAAAAGTATTAGTTCTTCCCCAAAAGGTATGAGTAGTCATCCTAAAAAATATTTTGTAGCAACCCTAAAAATATTAGTTTTCCCTTTGAAAAGTATTAGTAGTCCTCCTAAAATGTACGCATGTATTAGCAACTCTCCTAAAATGTATTAGCAACGGCAAAGTAGATATGGTGTTGGTACTTGTGCGGGATGTTGGTAGGTCATTGGTCGAATATTTGGATCCGTCTAACGAATTAAATCTGTTAGACCGTCTTACATAAGACTAACCCATATTTATAATTTATGCATAAATCTTGGTAAAAAGAAAAACACGTACAAAAGTAAGTTAAATATAAAACTTGCTATAAATTATTCAGTAATTCATCTATTAATAAATAAATAAACTTTTAGAGTACTAATATTTTTTCTAATCTTAATAATATTTATTAGTAAATATCTTAACGAAAAAAATCCCACTCTCACACTCATACAATTCCATCCATTCTAATGATTAAGAGATTGATCAGTTTGAGAAACCCTAACGCCCCACCCCTCACCATTATATTATATACTAACTATATGATAAAAAAAACTTCTACCTATAATTACCCTTTATGCTATTTGCATATTATATAAAAGCCAAAATTTGAGTGCTTATCTAATTGCCAACCCATGTTAATTTTGTAACTTGTAGCAGGACAAGAAAGACTTATTTTTTGATCATCTATTTTATAATTTATATGATGATGTTAACTGCTTTCCTACACTAATCTTAACAGTTATAATAAATTAATAATTTGGGTCAAGGGGACTCGTTACAAGAAAATTCAGTTTATATCGTGAATTATCGACAAAAATGATTTAATCTGTCACTAAATTTTAAAGTTACTGAATACCTACAAATAAAAATATTATTTTCCCCAAATTATACCGACAAATTACCGACATATTATCGATAATTTTCAATTTATCGACAGATTTTATTTAGGTATTTATCAATAATTTTAAATTCGCAGGTAAATATTTTACCTACATTGATTTTATTTATACGTTATAATTTTCTTGTAGTGACTCAAAATCATTCGTTGATCATTTGACTTGTTTACAAATTACACTTTTATGTAAAACAAGAAATTAATGTGCGTAAAATTTAACTTTTCTTAATATAATTTAACTTTTATTAATATATATTTAAGAAAAATAATTTATACATACGAACACGCATGAGAGAGAGAGAGAGAGAGAGAGAGAGAGAGAGAGAGAGAGAGAGAGAGAGAGAGAGTCTCGATTTGTTAAGGTTATCAACGGAGAGATGTGGAATGTTGTGGTTTACTTAGTTTTTGTAAAATAATTAGGCTCACAGTTCACAAGATATGAAAGTAATGAACAACATTTTGCCAAATCAGATTGAGTAATATAGAAATAGTAAAACAAGAAAAAGATTGCTAATCACAAAGATGATAGGGGAATGGAGGGTGCATGTGCATATATGGAAGCCAAAGTTGTTTTGAGTCTCCTCTTTTAATGTAAGAATATGAGCAAGTTAGCATTTGTACTTTTATGGGAAGTTTCTTCCAATGGCTTTGGAATGAGAGTACAATCATAATCCCCCAAATTATATATATCATACATCTTTCTACTTGTATTCACTTTACTAGTTGTGCGTGTGGAAGTGTGAACACATTAAACAAAAAAGGTGGAGGGATTTTTATATACTCCCATCAACCCATTCTTTTTATGTGAAATTATAAATTGAATTAAAGAAATTGAGTAAGATATTTAAACATTTGAGTGACTTATCACCTGCGCCATAGGCCCATAGTAAGTAGTAATTAGAAACATCGCGATTATCCCAACCAAAATCTTCCGATATTCAAGTCAAAGACTAATCTGAAAGTGAAAAAACTAAAAGCTATCTTAAAACAAATTTGTTGAGTCCATTGAAATGATTCAGCTAATTGGGTTTTGTAATTATTATTATATTTATATACTTCCGTTGTTGGTTACATATGAATCCTATATAACACTTTTTTTGTAACACTTCGTAGAAATACTTATTTTTTTTGTCACCAAGTAGATTCAAACCCACGACCTGTTATGTGTGGAAGTGACAATTTGCCACTAAGCTAAATTGATTCTTATTATAACTTTTGCTTTGTTTTATATATACATACACACACACATATATAAATTATATTATATGTATATATAATATATTTTATATAATAAATATTATATTATATAATATATGTATTAAATTATATTATACTTTGTATATATATCAAATTTTATATTATATAGTATATAGTTTGAAAATCATATTATGTTATATATTAAAGGACACAACAAATTGAAAATATCAAAAATATATAAAATAAATTTATCTACTTGATATATATTCAATTGGTAAAAATAAAAAAATATATAAAAATATAAAATTAATTTACCGACAGATAAAAAAATTCTATTAGTAAAAAAATTAAATAAAAAAATAAATAATGAAAAAATAATTCACCGACGGAAAACATTCCTAAGTAATTACCGGCAACATCAATTTTCATTGGTAATTTTTATTTAAAGTAAAAAATAAAATAAAAAAGGTTAACGGTGAAATTGGTCTCCGTTAGTAAAAATTAAAAAATAGATAAATAATAATAATAAAATATATACATGCGCATTTTTCGTCAATAGTACGACAAAATTAATTACTTCCGTAAAAAGTAAAAAAATAAAAGCAAAACTAATAAATACTTTATAAAAAGAAAGTAAAAATTCAGTTAAAAAATAGAGTATATGGTTTCTACAATTTTTAGGTTTGGTGATTTTTTTTTTAGTCTTCACCTATTTTGTGACATCAATTAATTAAATAAATTGTTGACATGATTTAATGATAGTTATATAATTTTACATTTACTAAAATATAGCCTAAAAAGTGTTACAATCAATAAAACATAGTATTGCCACAAGTGCTTCTTAAATAAAGTGATACCTATTTGAGTTACAAAAGAAATAAAAAAAAAGTGACACTTAAAAAGTGTTACTTATATAAAAGTGTTATATATAAACGTTAAAAGTGTTACATATTTGAATTACAAAAGAAATAACAAAAAAAAAGTGATACTTAAGAATTGTTAATTTATATAAAAGTGTTACATATAAACGTTACATATTGATAAAGTGCTACAAAAGTGTTACATAAATATTATAATGTAAAAAGTGTTACAAACACGTGTTAAATATGTACCTTATGTAAAAAGTGATACAAAATTTGTGTTAAACCTAATGTCATTTATGTTGTAGTATGGTGTTATACATGATTTTAAGTGAAAGAATAATTTAAAATAAATTAATATTTTTATTCCTGAAATAAATTTTTATTTTGATATTACAGAAAAAATAAATTTATATAAATTTATATTGAGGGAGTAGTTTATTTATTAATAAAAAGGACTTGTAGTTTACCATATCACTAAGGGCCATGGTTGATCAAACTTGGAAAGCTGGTGAAGACAGGTTGTTGCAAGCCCTACTTGGGGCCTATGTTGCCATCCCTAACCTACTTTTAAGGATTTCTAAAATGGTTTCCCCATGCATCTATCCTCAAAAGAGCTTAAATATAATTGTGTCACATCAAAATAATTAAAATATGATCATGAGTACTTTGCATTTAAAAATATCATGATTATAAATTTGTGTCATCTACAGAAAAATTGAGAATCAATCAATATATCCTTCTAATCTAATAACAAAATACCATATTAATTGGAAAGAAAAGGGAATATTTCCGGTAGTCACTTTTCTCCTCGGCCCACATAGACAAAGTATAGGATAATATACACATGAACTCATCAAGACTTTATTGATGATTTTTTTTTCTTAAAAAGGTCGAACTTTTTTGTGGTTGTGTGTGTGTATATATATAATTAAGTATGAAATGGTTTTAGATTATTGATCCTATACATACAGTTACAAGCTCCCATACGTACGTGCTCACTAAAAAGCTCCCCTAAGTTGGAATGCACTATAGGATTTTGTGGGCTTCGCGGAAGATGTACCTCTTGGCTCATATCTTTATGAAGATCTTGTTGTGGAAAAAGAGTACTGATATGGATCCCATATATATAATCAGCAATGAATATATTTTTAATTAGTTTTTTTTTTTGAGAAGGAATATATTTTTAATTAGTTTTTTTTTTTGAGAAGGAATATATTTTTAATTAGTTAGTTGAGAGTCTATTTATTAATCATACCACTAGCTTGTAGTTTAAGTGGTATTGCTAACCCTTTGTAAAGATGTTAACCAGGGTTCAAACTCTGTATCTTTCATTTTCTTTGAAATTTACCCTCTCCTCTCCAACCACCACTCCCAACTTATTAAAAAAAAAATCAAGAACAGATCGCTTTGTTCTTTGGTCGCGAAGATTGCTAGCACGATTGGTACTCCTATCCAAATTGATGGACGTTCGTTGTCTGGTGAGGTTGGACATTTTGTTCGCATTTTAGTCGAACTTGATTCAAATAATCCTCTTCAGTATTAATTTGTTATGGTGGAACAGGTAGGACATTGTTCTTTTGTTTCACTTAGTTATGAAATTTGACGGAATTTCGTGTCAATTGTCGCATAGTTGGGCACCATATCAAAATTTGTCGTCAGGTCAAATCTAAGGAGGTACAACAGAATGATAATGTTGGGCACATGGAAAAAAAGTCATGTTCATGGACATTCCACCGTTCGGGATCGTATTCCGGCTACTAAGTGCAAGGCGGTTGAATCTGAAACTTGGGTGCAAGTAACGGGACGACAAGGTCGTGTTAAGGAGGGTGAACCTTCTCCTTTACGTATTCATACTAAACATTCTTTTGATGTTCTGGGTGCTGATTTAGATGATGTGGCATGTGATAATACGAATTTGGAGCATAAATCTGATAATAAGAATCAGATTATGGCTTTGGAAGATAATACTAGAAACGCATATAGAGCCATGGTTCCTTATCAACCGCAACAACATGTTTTCGCAATGCTTATTGAGGATTCAGTGATTGCGATAAATTTGGATGAACATGGAACGTGTAATGGAAAGGGTTTCTAATAGCCTTCCTCTTAATGATTATATCCTTAGCTCCAATGATCCTTCCGAGGGGTTCAAAACTATGGTCGTTGCTGCCTGAAAATGTTGGTCAGATATGACGGATGAAGAAGATCAAGTTGATGCAGAGAATTGAAAGCTTTAAAGACCAAGTTAGGCAACTTCTCAACTACTCTGATTGTCTTTCACTCATGTGATTCGTCAGATGCTATGAAGGCTTTGGCATTTGTGGCTCAAGAATCATGGGCTGACATTCCACAGGATACATCAGACTATCAGGATGATACTCAAGCACATGCAAAAGAAACACATGATAGTGCCATTCGAAAATCCTCTAGAAATAGACGTCCATCATTTAGATTGCAATTTTAAGCTATTTTTGTTGTTTCTTTTGTGGGGTATTCTTTTTCCTATATAAAAAAAAAATTCCACTGGGTTTTACTTTGATAGATTTTAACGAGACCTATATTTTAAAGTTAGTTGCTTGGTTTATAAGCAGTGCACCATATTTTCCTTTTTAATAATATTTTGCATTTATTCAAAAAAAAAAAAGAACGGATCGCTCTGTTGGAATTTCGTTTTGTGAATGTGAGTTTTAACCTATATTGGACCAAATATTTAAGTAGTTTCTATTCATGGGAAATGAAAATAAAATAGATAATCAAATTCTACTGAGTGGGTAGATGAGATTATCATTTGAAATTTCTCAAAACCAATTTCAGGTGAATGGGAAATTAATGCAACAAATTGACCACTTAAAACAAGAAAAATGATATAGAAATTAGAAAATATGAGGGTGGAGTAAACTTCATCCCACATAGGATATAAAGCCAAAATGAGCTCATCAGTTTATTAAGTCCAAGTTTGAGTAATGGGTTTGGGCCCTTGGGACAATAAAATTTTTAAAGGAGCGAGGACCAACATGCTTGTGGGTTTGGTTTAAAAATACACATATATGCGCGTGTCGCCACCACCGCCCGCCGGTTGGCTGGCTCAATGTCGTGGGCCTAGGCTTGCTCATTAAAGCCCTTATATATTTTGGACAAAATTTATTTAAATTCCTTTAATTTTATTACTCAATCCAGACCAGTGCGCGTTTGTGCACAGTTGTGCATGTCGGACATAAAGTTTTTAACGATGCGCGCACACTGGTGTGCGGTCGCGCACCCTTGGACGCACGTGTGTGTGCACCTTTGGGATGGTGCATCTACTAGAGCTAACAAATGCGTTTTTTGGCTGTTAGACATGTATTTTCGAGCCAAAAGACATGTCGATTTCCATAAGCATGTAGATGCTTATAATTGTCATCCCTTGATGTCTCAAATGAGAACTTCAACCAAGAGTAAAAATTCGAAACCCAATTTGCATTTATCAACATATTGATATTCATCCTTCAAAACTTTAAAGTGTAAACACTTATCTTGTTCGCTGAGTTCTTAAGTAATGTAGTGCTACTAACTTAAGAATGGAAGTCGTTGTGATTTTATAGACTATTGTCGCACTGTTAACAACACTATACATGGGCAATTTCATCTTGCGGAGATAGAACGAGTCCTAGCCTCGATTTCATTTCTGTCCCGATTTTCTCGGCCATTTTCTTGAAAACCAGTACCATATAAACAACACACTCTAATGACATATATATTCGACATATGTCTTAATTGTTTTGCTTTTTCTTAGAGATATAATATGAATATAAGTAGGGGTGTAAATGAATCCAATAAAATCTAAAATAATATTGTTCAAATTTGTGCGAATATGTATTGAACTTCAAAAATCATGTTTGAGTTTGGTTTGATGGTTAATTAATGAATATAGTTGAACGAGCTTTAGTCAAACCGAACACAAATCGAGCTTGAGTAACTTGGTTCATTATGTTAAAGAACTTAGCTAAAATGGACTTGTAGTGATCGATCTCGAGTCTAGTATCGAATAACACTTGATTCGTTTTCTGTTGGAAATTGGTTTTTGTAAAATGAGTTTTCACCCAGTTTTGACCCATTATTTAAGTGGGATTATTTATTAGTTTCGGAAAATAAATGTTGTAATTGTAATCTACACCGCGGGTAGATGAAATTAGCATTTTGAATTTCTCAAAACTAATTTCGGGTGAATGAGAAACTAATGCAGAAAGTTAAGCCACTTAAATGTCTTTTATATAAGGAATATAAAAGGGTGGGAATAGGGAAAGCCATATCCCACATAGGAAACATATTAAATGTTTGATTAGTTTGTGTAGAGCTTCACCACTAAAAATGAGTAATCAAGTGGAGCTCCTTATGGTACACCCTAGTGGACCAAGTCAATTTTGGCTAGTCTTTGGCTAGCTCAAATAAGGGACGGTGACGGTGCACCGAGCACCGTCCAGCCGAACTGAAAGGCTCGAGGCCCTCCTCACACGCCACATAGTCACATTGGGCGCTTTAGAGGTGCACTTTACACTTTGCACGTACGCATCGTCGTGAGGAGCCTTAAAGTTTTGACAAATCGAACCATGGTTCGGTCCAGTGGTGTAATACCCAACTTTTGATTTGATATTTATCATCTTTTATGTTATTATTACTAATACTATAATTAGTATTTTTCTTTTGTTATATTACGATAATATTGTTTAGTCACATCAATCCGATTTAATTCAAACTCATTCAATGGTACATTCATATATATTGTTTTATCAAATCTCAAAATCTATTTAAATAAGCTCGAGTTCCACCAAATCCGTAATGTATGTTAATATTATTATTACATTGTATTAAATATTTTATTCATTTGTGCAAATAAGAAAATAGTTGAATTATATTTTTATAATATATATATAGTATAACAGTTTATTTGTATGTGGATTTTTAACAAACAGGCTATAGCTAATAATATTCACCTACTAGTTTGAAAATTCTGATAATATTTCCTTCATATTTTTATCACACGAATGAACACCTATAGATATAACACCCCATAACTTTTATATTTGGATCAGTTAATTATGGAGTTTAGGAGTTTTAATCTTGGTCCAATATAAGAAAACCTTTATATTGATTTATCTATTCAGCTGACGTGGTGATTTATGTTAAAAGAGTTCATTTTATTAAGCCTATATAAGTATTCCTTTAGATTTTAAAATCATGCAGTATTTTATTTGTCAAATTTGAGTCTTATCATCTTTTATGTTATTATTAGTAATATTATAATTAAATATTATTACTAGTCTAATTTTTGTTGTTTTATTTTATATCAAGATAATAATGTTGGACCACTATCAACCCGCTTCAAATTCAAGCTCATTCTAGTCCAGTCCTATATTTTTATTTATCGAAGCCCAAATTTAGTCAAACTCACCAGAATCGATTTAGATAAGCTCCATTTCCACCAAATCTGTAATATCTATCAATTATATATTAATTCTTTTATTATCTTTATCCATCTCTGTTATTAATTATTCTATTTTTATTCTTCAAATATATATATATATATATATATATATATATACTGAATTTTATCTTATTTTTCTTGAAACCTATCTAGATAAGTTTATATCCCTTAATTAGAGGATTTTGAAACTGGGAAACTTCCCACTTCCTTTTCTCCCATATTCCCTCTCCCACGTTTCTCTCAGTCTCATTCTAGTTAAGCAGTTTTCAAAAACTAATCATTACTACACATTCTCCCACAAATTTTACTATTCACTCACTCACACATTTCTAACTACCAATCATATTCAATCACTATTTTACTTTTTTTTAAATCACATCAACTTTCATCATTACTTTTTCATCTCACATCCAACCACACTCTCAAAATTCATCTTTTTTCTCCCAAAAATTTTTTTTCCACTATTTTCTAGGAAAACGAAAATTTTCAAAATGAAAGTATATCCAATCGCACCCTTAATTTCTTTGATTTTGTTTCCTCTTTATATATATACATATAAACGTATAATTTTACATAATTTTTCTTCATATCTGAAAATTCTCCAAATTTATTCCCACTTTTCCCATTCTTGAGAACACAACAGAGTAAGCCACTTCTTCCCTTACTATAGAATGGACGAAAGGAAAAGAAAATTGAGTATTTGAATGTATGTGACTTTAGGTGTACTAGTGTGTGTTTGAGGTGTATATGTATGTTGTGAGATGTATGTGTGTGTGCGTGTGTTATTAATCTAAGTGCAAGTGTGTGTTTGAGGTGTATATGTGTGTTGTGAGATGTATGTGTGCATGGGTATGTTCAACACAGTGAGGGTGTGTGTGTGTGTTTGATGTCTTTTTCTTTTTTTTGCACCTGGGTGTATGGGTTTCTTTTGCTTTGTGTGTTGGTTTAGTTGAGTTTACTCGCCGGAGTGAGAGGACGAGCCACCGCCTGTAGCCGGCCGAAATCGGGGAAGAAGAATAGATAAGCGATGGGCAGGGGGGTGGAGATGGGTTTCAGATTTAAGGGCAGGGGTTGGTGTTAGAAAATTTGATGAAATATTAGACTTGTTGGAAATTATGTTCTTTTCAATTCAGCCCTAGGACTTTTCAATTAAATCCTTTCCCCCAAATCAAAGTTTCAATATCTTTCAATTTAGTCCCAGGTTTTATTTTAGTTAAACCCCAGATCCAATTCACATTTTCATAAATTATATTTTAGGCTAGGAACCAAATTCAATTTTCTGGACTTTTTAATTTAACCCCCACAGTTTTTCAATTAAGTCCAGAGTTATAAATTTATTTTTTTATGTTCTTTCTTTTAAGCCCCATAAGTTATATATTTGGTTATATTTCACCCATTAGGAGCCCTAGCTTATTATATAAGCACTTGTACCTTGAATTAGAGTTGGAACTTATTTCTCAATCACTTAATTATACCAATATTTATTGTAGGTGACGAAGAACTAGACGTTTAGGCTTTCTAACTTCAAGCTTCGTACGACTATCAACTGCATTTGAGGTAGGGGTTTTCTGTACACTTCTAAGTGTGAAGTTTAATTGTCTTTATTAAATACGTACTTGTATAATTTTATGAATTCTATACTTGACAATGTGATTATAATTGTTGAACTTGATGTGCCTATTATATGTGAAGAATCTGTATTTATTTATGTGTAATGTCAAAGTATATGTGTGGCTTCGGCCAATGGCAAAGTATATGTGTGGCTTTGACCAATGGCAAAGTATGGCTTCGGCAAATGGCAAAGTAGGCTTCGGCCAATGGCAAAGTATGGCTTTGGCCAATGGCAAAGTAGGCTTCGACCAATGGCAAAGTATATGTGATGGCTTCGGCCAAATGACAAAGTATATATGATGGCAAAGTATATGTGCTTAAATTGTGAAATGATGCTTGTATATATTTAATTTGGACAGTTAGGATCCCTACTGAGTATGTGTTACTCACCCTTATTTATTCAAACTATTTTCAGATAAAATGGGTGGATGCGCTGCCGATGTTGGGGATAGCAGAAGACTTTATACATTAATTATTTAACTTTTTGAATTGTTGACTGACTTTCAAACTCAAACAGATGCGACGTACGATCTCTTAATTAATTATAATATTATTAATATTTATTTTTAATCTTAGTTAATACTCAAAGGTTGCTTATTTCAAAAATTATTTTTTAGTAATTTATTTTAAACTTCATTATTGCTTCCGCTAGAGTATCTATTTTATGTTAAAATATAAAAGAAAATAATAAGTGGCGCAGCGAAAGTTTTATAATTAGACTATGTTTTATAAAACCAGAGAAGCGCAGCGAAAGTGTGATGAGTTTTTGGATTTATTCATAAAATAGTTTCATTTGTATATGAGATGTGTCTTATTTGTTCGCATTTAAATACACTTTCTTATTATATTATGTTCAAAAAAAAAATGCATTCTTTATTTTAGTAACGCTCGAAAACCCTTGTATAAAAAGCGGGACGTTACAAGTGGCATGGCACCTCAAGTGGCAATGACTTGGCAAGAGAACCATGGTTTGGTCCATTGGCTCGGTGACGTGGCAGGACAGATTAGCTGGTAGTGACTTGGCAAGAGTCGTCCGGATGGCGACACGTGGCACGTGATGGCGATGGATCGGACGCACTTGTTTCTTGAACGCACACGACTTATTCGGTGTGCAGGGGTGCATAGTAAAGGTTGTGTATCTTCGGAAGAGATGCGATTTGGAGCATCAGATTGTGCCTGTTGGTCAGAAGGCACGATCTAACAGTTCAGATCGATCCAGACTAAGGGATGCACCTGTTCTGAAAGGGCATTTGAATCTCTATATAAACAGCCCCTGGATGTTCATTTTCACATCAGAAACATACGAAAAATTGCATCTTTCAGCATATTGAGTCTGTCTATTTTTTCTGCATTTTCGAAAGTTCTGTAATACGTTTAGTTCACTGTAAGTTCAGACTTTTGGTAGTTGCTAAGCGGAACTTGAAAGTCGTCATATCTTAGAGACGATTGCCTGGAACCATTAGCACTTTTGCACGGGACAATTTTGTCTTGCAGATAGATAATCCAATTCTCGCCTCGACTTACTTTTCTGTCCCGTTATTTTGCCTATTTTTCTGGAAAACCAAACACCGAAAACAACATTTTCCAGCACTTAATATCAGATGTTGTCTTTTCTGATTATTTTAGTTTTTAAATGAGGCTTGCTTTAGTTTAGAGTTGATAATATTTTCTCGGTGATTTTAATTTAAACTTTTAATTTAGATGTGTTGGCTATCCAATTTTATTTCCCGAAAAACCCAACTACTACTTTGTTTGGATATCCGGGAGTGGTACCTTTTTAAAGAGGAAAAAGAGATTTCTTGTTGGCTTAAGCTAAAACTAAAATTGGTGATGTACTTAGAAATTCATGCTATATTTTGGAATATCTCCGTTTTTAGATTCACTTTTTAGCGTAACAGCATCTCCATCCCATGACATCAAATTTGATGTAAAAATTACACCAAATTTGGTATTTTGGTGTAATTTTTCAAAAACCATCTTCAATCTGCTACACTAAATCTTACACCAAATGAATATTTTAATATTTTCTTTTCATTTTAGAATAACAAATTTATTTGTTTATGCAATTATTTCTTTTGTTTATATTTTATTACTATTAATGTAACTCAATAAAAACTTATATTTAACTAATATTTTCTTTTGCTTGGTATTTTATTTTTTAAATTTCAGGTTTAATTATTATGTTAGTGTTTTGTATTTTATGATAGACTTTGATGTTTTTTTAATTAAATTGTAATTTTATTTATTAATTATTGTAGTTTATAGAAAATTTTAAGTTTAGTTTATAATAATTTATTGGTAAATATCAACTATTGTTAGTTACTACGATTGTTCATCCAAAATAATAACTATATACAAAATTTAAATAACTAAAACCATGTTACAAATGAATTATATATCAAATATATGATACAATAGGAATTAAAAGTTTGAAGTAGAAGAAATTGGAGGGTAAAGAGGGAATATTTGTATTACACCAAATTTGGTGTAAAGGAAAAATATTACACCAAATTTGGCGTAATACTATTCATTGCACCAAATTTGGTGTAATATTTAGAGTTGGGTTGGAGGGAGTTTTTCACATATTTAGTGTTTTGGTGTGGGATATAGAAACTAATTGAAACATAGCAATCATAGCCAATTGTGATCCTCGTTGTCCCATATATATTAATTACATCATTATTGGTGTATATATATATATATGTTAATATGTATTGTTGGAGGGTCTCTTATTATTATCATTAGAGATAGATCTGATTATCTCAAATAAATTGTAATTTTATTCTTGCAATTATAGGGGGGTTGCAAAATAGAGTCGAATTTAGTACTTAATCCGTCAGAAACTTAAAAAATGTTCATAAAATTAATTTCATGTAAGTTATACATGGACCCAAAAAATTGGGGATTTTCAAATATTTGGCGGAAAATTAGAGTTGTCATTGATGTAGTTTGTGGCTAATGTTGGGGAAAACCCAATATATATTTGGCCAAAAGTCAGCCAGATACTAGAATTATTGGTAGGAGACTAAAAAATCCTCTTTTTTTTTTGGCATTTTCGTGCAATTCAAGTTAGATTTTCCCCAAAAAAAATTGAATCTTAGGCGAATTAAGATCCTGTAAGCCAAAAGGTGCTACTAAGTGGTCTAACTCGAATCTCTTCCTTGAATGGTTAAATGGGACAGCTTTCAATACCTTCAATAGGAGTTTGAGTTGCTCGAGCAAAAGGAGGATTATTCAGGGCATGCTCAATGGATAACGGATTAAATCTGAGTTTTCTCAAAGATACTAGGTGATTTTGCCAAAGCGCTTAAAAGGGATGAATTTTACAACACTCCTATAGTTAAAAGACTAAAATTGCAATTTACCCGATTTTCTATGTGAATTAATTATGTTTCATATCTTATTCTAATGTTACCAATATACATCAAGTGTGTCTTGATGATGTCATTACTAGACTAGTAATTAGTTTATGAAAACGAATTGAACTACTTTATTAGTGATTTCACAATTTTAATATATTGTAATTTATCATGTAAATTTAGTTGTAAAACTATTATCATTTTCATTCTCAAAAAAAAAAAAACTATTATCATTTTTAATTAGTTCCATTTCCTGCATGAGCAAAAACTAAATCCAAATGGCCAGAATTAAAAATAACAGAGATTTTCTTTTTTTTCTTTTTTTTGGGGGTGGGGCGGGGGGTGGGGGGTGGTGTTGTTTAATTCTCCCATAAAAACAGTTTTATGTACGAATTGTTTATGCAACGTAATTCAAATGGTAAATTTGAGATCCATATTGGTTTTAACTCATCAAACGTGCAGGCCAGTGTTTATTTACATTCATAGTAGTTAATTTAATTACTACTGATCATCAGTACGTACATACTAATAATTAATATAAATCTTAATCAATTAATTGATAATTAATATTTCTGATATAACAATGCATTTGACTTGTTTCATGGGAAAACTAGATAAGGCAAACAGGAAAAAAAAAGTTTCACTTGAAGAAAGATTTTTCCTTGAACTTGAAAAACCAAAAAAAAAAAAAATAGAATTACAGACCTCGTCATTTTTGTAAAAAAATTATGCTTTGAAAAATAGATCCTCAAAATTATGTTTATTATTTAATCTTCAATTGAAGCATTTTGTAACTCAAGTTACTTATAATGCAATGTCAAGTGAAAAGATTGTAAGACTTGAGAAATTGCAACGACATTGATAAAGTATAAGCACTCACCCAACCTAAGGGCATTTAGGTCTTTTGATGGGTTGAATAAAGTGTTTGTGTCATTACCATTTTGAACCTTAAAATCAAAGTATAAAAAAACATACTCCAAGCTCTTTGATGTAGAAGTTGAAAATGACATTAT
Source organism: Rehmannia glutinosa (assembly GCA_016081115.2). NCBI lineage: Eukaryota > Viridiplantae > Streptophyta > Magnoliopsida > Lamiales > Orobanchaceae > Rehmannia > Rehmannia glutinosa. Next base: position 67,223 of record JABTTQ020001572.1, read on the forward strand.
GAAAGTCACAATATATGTTCTTATTATATAAATTCTCACACCACATTTCAAGGGGTATTTTTCACTAAAGTAAGTTTTATTCATCTCTCAAATTTTTATTATGAACTCGACCAATTTGAGTATCGAAAATTAGTGGGGGCAATCTCCGACACGAACCTAAAAGGATGTAAGCGGGTGAGGCTAAGGCGTTTCACGCGAGGGCCGCCAAAATATGGTTCTAATAATTAATCAATAGATTAATTTCTGGTTGATCAGAAATGACCCATTTAACCATTTTAACACGTTTGAGAATATTTAAAAGCCTGGGCGCAAATGATAAAAGTGTCTAACAAAACAAGCTCTAATCTAATTTGTGAATTAGATTGTAAAGTTATTGTGTTGTAATTTATTTTGTAATTTTTAATTTATAGATTAAGCCAAAAATCTCATGTAGCTCATGAAATAAATGGGTTGTTCAGGTCTAAAAAAATACATCTATCATTTTGGATTATGTTTGGGTTAACTGGGTTTTCAACGTGTCATGTTTGGGATGATGAATCTAACCCAGATAATTAAATGGGTTGTGATTAGGTTGACTAGATTGATGTAATTATTGTATCTCCACTACAAAAAAAATAAGGGAATTCCAACGAAAAAAATTTGTTGGTATTTGGCCAATTTCCATTGGAATTATCGATTCCAGCAGAAATTCCAATGGAAAAGCACCATTGGTATAATGGTCGTTGGAATAGCAAAATTCCAATGAAAATTCCTATGGAAAAAATATTCCCAAGAGTACCAAATGGATTTGCTTATCGTTGGACTTTCTTTGGAATTTTCCAGCGGTATCTTTATAGCGTTGAAGATTTAATTGGAATTTTGAAAATTTCAACAGTTTTTTTGTTAGTTGGAGTTATTTCGTTGGAATTTGATTGTTTTCTTGTAGTGCTCAGGACCGCAAAATCAAACACGACACAAATTACCATCTTGAACTTTTTGATGCAGATTGAGAGATCGGAGTTCAAGAATTGCTAAAATGTCCTCCAAGACATGATCTTAACATGATCGGAGTTCAAGAATTAGGGAAAAAAAGGTTTCCTAATTAAATGATAGTTTATTTTTGGTCAAAGAAGAACTTGGAGTTTTTTTGTTAAAATAATTGGAAACCACTTACAAAATGATTAGCATTGAGCTCAATCCATGATTAGCATAGGACCCATGAGATTGCCTTTCGTTCCATTGGTCACTTCTATTTCTTCTTCTTTTTTTTACATACCTAAGATGCCATACTTTGTTTATTTATTCATAAATATCCATAAACTTTTTCAAAAACCTTAGTTTATAGCCATGGGTACACTCATTGCATCCACAACTTCCAAAAGTTTGAAGAAATGAAAATACTTTATTAAATTAAGTTAAAGTAAGATCACATGGAAGCAAGGAATGTTTAGAACTTTTGGAATGATTTATATTTCTAAAAAAATCCCAGTTCACATCTCCTGAGAAAACATATCAACTTAAATAATAATAATAATAATAATAAATAGTAAATTATTTTCCTAATTTTTCTTTTCTCTTGGGAACCTTGGCATGATCCTGTTTGACTCAATCTAATCATAATTATAATCGTTGATCGACATTTATTTTATTTCTAATTTATTAGATTAATAATCACTGTTTTTTAGTGTAGATTAATTAAATAGCTTAAAATTGGAAGAATATATGTTCTAATATATTAATTGTTTGTCTGAGACCGATGATCATAATTCATAAAATCGTAGTTTTATTTGTATGTTTATATATAATAAGGTTTTTTGTTTCAAAAAAAAAAATATAATAAGGTTTTTCACCAGTAAAATATATAACTTCAACTTTATTATATTATATATAACTTAATTTCTCAGTAATTAATTTTCAGAAGTGTTTGGAAAAATAAATGGAATATATTCACAGTGAGCAACAAGGAAAAAAGAAAAAGAAATGAGAATTTAATTGTGTATATAAGAAATTGTGGAATCTAATTTTCTTGGTCAAGATTAATTATAAGGCCACAAAGACTTTATAGTTGCTTGCATGTGACCTAATCAAGACAAAATTAGAAGGGATGTTATCAAAAGATGGGCATCTTAGTTATTTTGTTTGAGAATTTAATTATTCTCAATTATCATTAGAAACTCATAAAATATGGCGATATTCAAGTAAGAGATTTGATAACATTGAGCATGAACATATATGGGAGTGTGACTATATATTCCATAATTACAATCAAATTAGTAACACCCAAAATATTTCATTATTGTATAGCTAGGGATGACATGAATGAGGCGGGTCGGGGCACATATCTAAAGACCATCCCATCCCTAGAATAGGGCGGGGCAGGACGACCCGTTCTGATCCGAATCAAATAAAATTAAATACAAAAAAATAAAAAATATATATATTTATAAAATATTTTTTACAAAAGTTGTTATTATCAATTTTTATTTTAATATTACATATAATATTAAAAGATAATTTTTTTATTATAATATATATTGTATATGCAAAATATATATTAAATATATTAAAAAGACTAAATTTTCTATACAGGGTGGGCGGATACTTATGGAGCTATCCAAACGGGTCGTGTGGGTCGGGCAAAAATTGCAATCCCTATGTATACTTGTATAGTACTAGAATTTTAATTAATAATTCCACATTCATGAGATACCTTTTTCGATAATCGAACAGATTCGGTTAATGAGGTCAGTGTAGTTTTTTAAGACTATTATTTTTTAAGCACAATTTTATCTTTTTAAAATTGCAATTAATGTGGTGGGGACTGGGGACTACACTTATAAGCTATAGGAGTCAAATCCTCAATTGAGTTACCCAACTTCCTAAAATCTATATTCTAATTTCAAACTTCAAGGTCTTTGGTTTGCCGGCCATAGGGATATTTTGTGCTAGGTTGATTTAGGAACAGTTAAAAATAATTTTACATGCAACAAATATATGTTGATATGTTGTCATAAATAAAGTACTGATATGACTATGTACAATTTAACCATGTACATATATATGTGTGAATTGCTAATATTAGAAGTGACTAAATCATATTAAAACCACAAATATACGTGTTGTACACAAAGCCGCTCCTCATGTTAGGCCAAGAGTCGATCGACTTGGACCGGAAGAAATTACAAAATTATGGCCCAAAATGTTTGTATATCATTTAGAGAAAATTACACAAAATACCATGATTTTTTTAACAAAAAAAGACAAAAATACCAATCTATCACAAATCTACCCGACCTGATCCTGGACTTCACAAATATACCCATCCAGTTACTTTTCTTTTCAGTTTTTTACCCTCCTCCAGTTTCTTACGTTTTCATAGCTAGGTTAAAGCAGTTTCTTACTAATTTTTGGAGCTCACACATGGCGAGAAGAAATAGAATCGAGGTTCTCAAATTGACTGTGTTCAGAATCGCCCCTGCCATGGGAACAACAAAATGGAGCTCGCACATGGCGAGAACATTTGGGGCCAATACTGAAACGATGTCGTTCTTTTTGATGCCGAGGGAGACAATTGACGAAGCGAGTTTCAGACACTGGGTACGGTTTTGGACCATGCACGGGTCGTTTCGTTGTACAGAATCGAAAAGCAATCTCCGTAAACCAGAGCAGCTCTTTCTAAGAAATCTAGTGGAGTTAGTGGGCATGAATTTGGAGGTGATTTTGGTTGGAGTTTATTTGTGGTTTCAGTTTTGTGTGAGAGAGAGAGATGAATTGTTGGGAGAGTTATTGGTGAGGGACAGTGATAATGATGAAGCTTGGATGGAACTGGTTTTAGAAGAGGATAAGATTGGGCGCCATGGTTTCTGCTATGGTAATGCGATGATGAACCCAGTTTTCTGTGTTCTTTTATTATTTTGTGATTTGAAGTTTTTCGTTTGTTTCGAAGTTGTTTCTTTTATGTTTTTTTTGTTCTTTTATGTATTTTATATTTATTTGTTCTTTTTTATTGTTTTTGATTTGTTGTGTTATCTATCTAGCGGTGTATCTTTTTTTTTATTTCTTTTGTAGTGAATGTGGGATTTTTTGTTGCTTGTTATGCCGAGCAATTTATTGTTGGGAAGACTATGGACGTTTAAGTGTTTGAGATAGAGAATGAACAAGCAAGGCTCAGTCATCTGCTTCACAATCATGCTAAGTTGAAGCTGCAAATTGGTGATGACGATGACAACGACATTGGATTTCTGCCTCCACTTCCTAATGATTTTAGAGAATTGTTGTTATGTAAATCTTAATGATGGTGTAATCAGTTGAACAATATATTTAAGTTTGGTATAGCATGTGAGGAATGAATTTCATCCACTTGAAACTTATTGCATGTGCAAGTCCTTTTTTCAAGGTTCAGAACAAATGTTTTGTCAGCCTCTATGATTTTAAAGATAAAATCATTTGATCTCTTCACCTGAAACATAAATGAAACATGTAAGAAACAATTGTGAAACAGGGGATCATGTGATAAAAGTTTGTAGTAAATTGCTTTTAAATTTAGAGAAATAGTGTAGTTTTTCCTCATATACTCTTCAGCTTTGTAAATGTAGATCTTGCTTCTTTTCGATGTCTGCATGCCTAATCTTGAACTAAAGATCTCACGTACTCTAGCAAAGTTGTTACTAGTAGGTCTTTCCCCGCTATAGTTGATGCATTCAATAATTCTACAATGTTGGAAGTCAATACAAAGTATTTTTGGTCCGACAAGGTGGAGTCGTGTCCATTTTCGTGAGTCGATGATGGACAAGTAAGCTCAAATTTTCTCAATTGAATTTGTTGTTCCAAGATTTCTTTTAGGGTGCGGAATGTGCGATCCATTGGAATCAAGTATTCTTGTTATCTCAAAGTTGGTATAGTCTCTATTTTCTTCTCATTGTCCATTGTGGCATACCACAACTGAGATTTTCTCCATGCAATCGTGGAATTCAATGAAAAGTTGGCTAAGTGAAACTTATAAGAAACATAAATGAAACATGTATGAAACAACAAACATGTTTGAAACAACAAAGAAACAATAAAGAAACAACAAAGAAACCAACGCAAAAAATCAGCGGAAAATGGTAATTTTGTAAAAAATCAGCGGAAAATGGTATTTTTCAGGGATTTGAGCTGGAAATGTGGGTATTCATGTCCTTTTCCCTATCATTTATATACAGTACATATATAAAAATAAATAAAAAAATTACACCACTAATAAGTCTTGTATAGTGATTGTTAACCGAATGCTTGCAACTTTTGAAAGGTGTCTCAAGTTCAAATCTTGCAGCCTAAGGTTTTTTTTTCTCTTTTATTTATATAGATAAAGAAATTAAAAGCTCTCCCAACAAGGCTGAAGGACCCACGTTCCCCTTGGGTCTTGTATTTTTGCTAGTTGTTAACAAAATTACCACAATTATCGATCGAGAAAGGAATTATTGGACAATTTTATTATATAGACTTGATTAATACTTTTGCCGGAAAAACTGTAAGGCGAGTTATATTTAAATAATTTATTTGGAGTTTTAACATGGATGTCATATTATTTTAACTAAAGGATATTGTACATTATTCTTTCTCTAATGCTTTATGTTTCCTTTAAGTTTGTATAGAAAAAAGGGGATTTGGTTTTAAAATTCGACTCAGAACAAAAAATTGATTGGACCGACCTGGTTGTACATTAGCACTACTGATTTTTATTTTTTACATAGCAAACTAAGATGCATTGTGTAAGAGACTGCGAAGTTAAAGAGTATCTAGATACAATAGTATATAAATTCGACTAAAATTAAATTCACTCAATATGTACGAAAGTTTAAAAAAAATAAAACAATAATATCATCTAATATTTATCTTGACCGAACTTAAATTTCACTCAATAGTATATTATATTGAATTCTATACTAAAATAATTCCATTGCTCAATTATTACCATTAATTTGCTTATTGTGCTACTGATACTAAAACATTCAACAACTACAAAGGGAATTATTTTTCTTGAACAAATTGCCATTTATTGTGTTCATGTCTTGGGGGCATGTCTCATTCTTCTAGAAAATGTTCAATCCCATCATAAGATTTCAAACTTTTTTTTTTAATAATTAAGATTTCAAACTTTGGTTTCAAGCAACTCAATAGATTTCCATGTCTTAGAAAATATTTAGAGTTTGGAAGCAAAATGTGTGCCCTTCTCAATCCAGAGAATCAACCCTCCATTTCAATTTAAGTGCACATTAAAGGACCCCTAATTTAAATCCCCAATAACAAGGTGCATTGTCATATGTATGATTGTCTTGATGATATTTGGTGATTTTAATAATGCAACTAACTCCATAACTGTAATAACTGAAAGTCCTTAAAATATTGGAGAGAATGTAATGTGATGAGTTAATTTATATGATGCTTAAATTGGGAGATCCAAATAGAGAACATGGGAAATTCATATGATCACATGACAATGGAAGAGGTTGGTTTGACCATTGCCCAAGAATGGGAAATGGAGCCCAAATAAATTTTTAAAAGAAAAAAGCTTTTTTTTTCTTTTTTCTTTTTTCATTTTTTCTCTCAACATTCTTTTGGCATGTGCAATCAAGGAACAATTTGATCATGTTAAATTTAATACATTACTATTGATTGTACCAAATTAGTAAATAAAATTAATCGGGTTTGGTCTTACCAAAATTGCATTTTAAGTTAGTTTTCCAATCATTTAAGACTCAAAAACTCTTTGTTCCTTTTCTTTGTCAAGGATTTATTTCCTCCTTTGTAATACATCTAGATAATTTGTTCCAAGAATGCCCCTCCTAATCCAAGTTAAAAGTGAATTACTACAAGATTAAAAGTACCATTTCCATTGTTGTCCAAAAAAAAATGTATCATTTAATTTCCATTGTTGTCAAAATTAAAAAGGATCATTTCGATCTAATTAAATAATTGAGGTCCATTAGCTAGACATATGTAGGATATTTATTCCCCCGTTATTTTGTTGTGACACGCTATCAATCAATATTGTCTATATTCTTGTTAGAGAAGAACCTTATATTTTGCTATTATATTTTATTCGATGTGGTTTGAATTATAATCCATTGAAAAACTTGATTATTAAAAATAATGGATATATCTAATAGTTACATCTCTATTATGAACTTCTAATTAAATGACATAATTTTCGGAAAAGTTTAGTCAACCATCACAAAATCCCCCATAAAATTTGTGACAGAGTTTAATTATTTGCGATAATTGGAACTAGAATGTAAGTGAAAAGTGAAAACAAGTGAGAATCGAAAATAGTGTCCTACGCTTAAGGGATTTTAAGTTTCAAGCAATCTCAATATATATATATGCACATTTGAATTAAGTTACACTAATTATTTTATAAGGAAAACCATGAATAATAAATCAAAAATTAGAGCAGAAAAGTAATTCTTCAATATAATTCAAACAGCTAATGGGAATTGGCCAATGGTCAAATGGTTAAAACTCACAAAACCGTTGTAGTCTATGCCACCCACTTGGGTGGCACCCAAGTGGGTGGATCTACCCTTGATTTTACACACACCCATGTGGGTGTGTGTGATATGTGTGAATTAAGGGTAGATCCACCCACTGGGTGCCACCCACTAACTTGGGTGCCACCCAAGTGGGTGGCATGGACCAAACCCACAAAACCATATCAAAGGTTTGGGTTTGGGGTTTGATTCGCGTCATTTTCCCCTCTCAAGATTTGTACTAAGAAGAAGCATCTAATAATTCCCTTTTTTTTAACTATGGTCGAATTTAATATGTTGGTACCATTTATTTAACATTAAGTGCATAGTAGTTCATTCAACAATTATAACTCTAACAGAAGAATTGAACTCAATTATAAAACTATCTAGATGACACCAAGATCCTTTAATAAGTGATATTTAAAATCAAGGGATATGGGCAAAAATACCCTAACGTTCCATATAAAAAGGACAATTATACGCTCCCGGTCCTTTTTCTGGATATTTGTATGTTCCTGCCTTTTTTTCTGGACATTTTTACACTCCCGCCAATTTTTTCGGATTTTTTACGTTGTTGTTTCGAGATTGTTTCGAACATGTTTCATCTAATAAAATTTCATTGAAAAATAATTTTTCTCCCCATTAAAATAATCAATATTATACTCGAGATATTATAAACAATCAAGAAATATACACATAAAACAACACATGTTAACAGAAAACACATTGAAAATGGGTAAAAAAATACATTGATACGTCGAATGCATCATGGAAGCAATAAAGAAACATCATAACAACATTAAAAATAGTATAGAAACAACTCATAAACAACAGAAACTATATAGAAAACACCACATCAATAAAAAGAGTTTAAAAATAGGTAAAAACTACATTAAATATCGAAACAATATAAATAACTTATAAATCAATACATGAACAAAAAAATTAAAAAAAACGCAAAAATAACAAAAAGAAATATACAGGAACGTAAAAAAGTAAATATGTATATATATAGGGATTGGTTCAAATGAGACCAATCCCTTTAGGTTAGTCCATAAGAACACTTATGGACTCTTGATTTAAAATTTTGGATGGTGTAGATCATTTTAGTTAATTTAGGCATATAAGAGTATAATTGTACTTTTATATTTAATTAGTTATGTTAATTGACGGTTATTAGCTATTTTTAAGGAAACATAATACTACCTTTTCGCATTTACTCGATTTTTATGGAGGAAAATTCATCAACTTCAAGCGTTTTTTTCAAAATTGATACTTCTTTCCGCCATATTTGTGAACAAATGTTTTATTGTATACTTAGTTCGGTGGACTTGTATACTTAGTCATGTTTTATTGTATATTTAGTTCGGTGGATTTGTATACTTGGTTCGGTGGAATCGTATTCTTAGTTATATAAGTAGTTTAGTAAGTAGTTTAGTGAATTTGTATACTTAGTTTTGTGGATTAGTATACTTAGTTCAATGGAATTGTATACTTAGTTATATAAGTAATTTGAGTGTAATTGTATACTTAGTTAAATATTTATGTATACTTAGTATTATTTTGATGTATAGTTAGTTCAATGTAATTGTATATTTAGTTAAATGTTTCGTATACTTAGTAAAGTTTTAATGTACGGGTAGTTTAGTGTAATTGTATATTTAGTTAATTGTTTATGTATACTTAGTAATATTTTAATGTATAGTTAGTTTAGTGTAATTGTATACTTTTCATTAATTGTTGCACGATTTTGTTGCCATATTTGAATAAATTGCAGGTTCGAATGGGAAGGGAGAGAAAAGAAAGGTGAATCGCTTGATTATGGGGACGTGACTAATACAAAATCACGTCCCTAATTTTTAGGAAGCGGTTACATTATATTTAATTTCCTAGATTCCTATTTTATCCCTTCATTCAGATACTTATCTTATGAAATGTTGCATATATTGTAATATATCTTGGCAATTGATTACTTATTTGGATGGTGTAGATTTAGTCGACTAACCTGTGGCTTAGCCTCTCATGAGGATCCCCTCCCTATATATGTATATAAAAGTGATATTGAGCATAAATAGTGGGATTCTTAAAAAAGGGTAGTCAATAATGTTTTAAAGAGCACCTCAATTATTTGAAGCCCCAAAATTTTCTGGACGGACCCAAGCCCACAACGTGCCTAGATCTAATTGGATGAAAAGTGGGCTTATAACCATTTTGAACCAAATTATCATCATGTGTACCGCAATAACATTTGTCGGTTCTCACACACAAAAGGGTTGCAATTGAATCGAACCCAGCTTTTAAGAGTTATCGAGTCAAACTCGAGCCTAAATTTATCGAACATATTGATGGCTCACGAATCTTTTCGAGCTTAATCAAGCCTAAACGAGCTTAATAAATATCAATTATAAATTAAATTATTCTTCAATTTATTACAAAAAGTAAAATTATATATAGCTAAAACACATAATATATCTAGTAATTCTATGATTTTATTTAAATAAATAAGCTTATTTAAATATTTTTATATTTATCATAAGTAAACATATATAAGTTCAAATTAAAGTCAAACTATTAGTTTAATTTATATGAGCTTATTAACAAGTCATTTCACGAGCTTACTAACGAGCTTGCTCACGAGCTAACGAACTGAATATCTCTATGTTTGAGTTTGATTCATTTATCTAAACGGGCCTTATCAAACAAACTCAAATGAGCTTTTATTGATTCGAGCTCCGAATAGCTAACGAGCAGCTTGGTTCATTTGCAACCCTAAACTACACCATCAATTGCTTAAGAATTTTTCTTTAGCAAGTTCATTAGCGACCGAAAAATAATGTTTAAGGGGTAAAAAAATTACTTTAAAAAAGCGGGTAAAAATTTGATGTCGGTGAATAGTTTTACCATCTGCTTATTCAAACAAGGGAGCCGCTATTAACACCTCCAAAACCTATCAATATACCTTCCCACTATTTAATTAAAAATAACAACCCTTCGCACCCTGTCATACTTCTAAATACACCCCCAAATCTCTTTATATACACCTCATCTTTTTTAAACCTTATAGTTATAATGTTCTTCACCACCCCACCCCCACGTATACTCTTCTTCATCCCCTTATTTTTCCTCTTTATTCTTCTCTTTCTCTCTTTTCTTTTTTTATTCCGAAACCCTACAATAAGACGACTGAGAAGTTCTAACAAATTTATATAAAAAGGAACTGAAAATGTTTTATTCCTGAAGAAATTGTTTTATGATACAGGTGGTTCTCGAATGAATCCCGATTACTAATTCACATTTTCATGAATTTGAAATTCACGCAATGCAAGGGCAATTTTAGCGGTGAGGTTGGTCCTTTGGACAAATTTATTCAATATATTGCCAATAACCTTGTTCACTTGGGTGGAAATGTTCGACAGTATCCACTTTTGATTTTCTGCAATGCTAAAGCAGAGAAAAAGAGGAAAAAAAAGAATTTTTTGGAACATAAATGAATCATTTACATAACATGCCACTAAAACATAGTGGTCCTAATGCATACACAAGTAGCAAAACTTGAGCAGATGCCCCGTGAGTGTTGGGTGAGTTTGTGTTTTGAAGGACATAATTGAGGTTTAATTGGGGGAAGGGTAAATTAAAAAATATTGGGGTACATTAAGTAAATATGTTATTTTTAAAAAGAATGTGGGGCCATATTGAGAAGAGGGGTGTATTAATAGGTTTTGGGGGTGTGAATAATGAACCCCTTCAAACAATCAACTTTCATATGTTTGATGATCCAAAGATTATATTTTAATTTCCAAATGATTCAAATCGAGAAAAAAAAAAGGTCGAGTTTTTCAAAAAAAAATCACACTTTCTTCCACTTACAAAAAGAATTATACATATTTTTGGTGGAAAATATAAAATAAATAAAGTATTATTTATTTCCATAAAAAAAAAGTTAATTCAAACAAGCAAGGTTTCCTTCCTAGTTACTTCTGTACTGGCTTTAATACACTTCCTCTCTTTTTTCCCCCCAAAAATGCATGCTGTGTCGTATGAATTACACAATTTTAATGTCACCTGTTGAAACATATTATTAATCCAATAAATAGATCATGAGCAAGTCTCTTGTGAGACGGTCTCACGGATCTAAATCCGTGAGACGGACCTGCTAAGGGCTCCGTCTTGAGAACATGAACCATGAAAATAAATTTAAAAATAATAATGAACCATGAAGAAACAAAAATAAACCCTAAAAACATGAACCATGAAGAATAAACCCGAAAAACAAAAATAAACCCAAAAAATAAAAATAAACCCTAAAAAAAACTAAAAATCCTAAAAAACCAAATCAATTAAAAATAAACCCAAAAAACAAAATAAACCCTAAAAAAACAAATATAAACCCTAAGAAAAATAAAATTTGAAAAAAAAAAAAAAAACCTTTAAAACTTTGTGTAGGGCTCCGTCTCACGGATCTAAACCGTGAGACCGTCTCACGCAAGTTTTTGCCATAGATCAAAAAAGCATTTTTCGGAAAATTTGTACGAACAAATAAAATCTAAAGTAAAAAATTCAAAAGTGGAAATAAGATGTTTCAAGCATTGCTTGAACAAAACAATCAAGAGTCGGAATACAGATCAAGTGATGGGGCAGTTGCAGTTCAAATACTTAGCAATTCACATATTTTTTTTATTTTTTATTTTTTCACAAGAGCAATTGACATATTTATCTTATACACAAATGGAATAAATTCATCCATTTTGCCTGCTCTAATATATTAAAAAAAAAAAAAAAAAAAGAGAACCAAAAAAACTGTAAAAAAAATACATTTGAGCTTCAGTTTTCTAGTATAGTGTAAAGATAATTTGTATAGGAAACTCACTGCATTATGCCGTAGTTTTATAGCGCCACATTTCAAATTGACGACTTCTGATCTGCCGATTGTGATCCTCCAATACTCTGATAGTTAGATCTCACATTCTGACATTTAAGCAAGAAAAACATTGGATCAGTCTACTCTACATGCATAAAAAATATGACATTAATGTGGTGATAGTGATAAATCAGTACCTCCAGCAGTGTGATGTAATAGAAATCCTCCATATGTTGCATAAGAGCACTTCCATCTCTAATTGCACGGAAAATATTTATTTCCGTATTTAATATATTCTCTACGAGTTCTTTCTCACCTCTCATCTGTCCACAAAATTAAAAATGCAACATCAGAATGCAGTGTTGTATAAAATTGATCGACAAGGGCTGTTACTAAGCTAACTTCTTCAGGATCAGAAAGAGCTTCTTGAATCAAATCATAGTTTCATTTAGAATTGAGGGAGTTTTAAAAGAGAAAGTGATTGTCAGCTTTTGGCTGGGAAAAGAAAAAAGTTCTTTAATGTTTTAAAAGCCACATTCTGGTTTTGATTCTGCATAATATAATCATAATCTAAAACCATGGGGAGAGGTGCTTTAGATTTCTAATTATGCTTCTGGTTTGACTTTTATACACAAATATAACATTTTTACAACTCTCACCAAACACTCTTTTTTCAACTTATTCAACTTTTAGCTTCCAATTGTAATCACTACCAACTTCTAATACTAAACTACTTTTTGCTTCTGCTAAATAAATCGCTTCCTGAGTTCCATAAAAGATGCAGTTAAACTGTCTTATGTTGACTAGCAATGAGTTTTCTGCATTTTTGAACGCATGTACTATAGCGAGAATCAAACAACAGCGTAAGATTGGTCCTGCCAGTCAGAACACTATTTGGACATCATTGACTAATTTATATTGCTACCATGTGACAATCCACAATCTCGGAATTAAAAGAAGAAAAAAAACTACGAGTTTTTTCTTTTTTTTTTTGAAATGAAAACAACTAGTGTTGGTAATGTATAATGAAGAGAATGCGAAAGAACATACAAATTCGCTGACAAGAACATCAGGGGTCGCTTCTCCAATAACATCACCTTGATATCCATCCTCTAGAACATCCACATTCTCCTGCAACAGGACGATCCATAGTTTGTTCGAGTTTTCCCCAGAAAACGTGAGAAAAATGATAAGGAGAAGAAAAGAGAGACAAGTTAACAGATAGGTGTAACCAACTAGTTCACCTTTTTGGAGCGAATATTTTACTTTTGGGATAGTTACAAAAACTACCCCTGAGGTTTAGGGTAATTACAAAAAAATACAGAGAAGTTTCAAAATTTAAAAAAAAAAAAAAACTAAGGTTTGATTCTGCCTTAAATGTAAGGGAATAATTGTAATACTTTTACAAATGCAAAGGAATTGTTTGAATGGGAATAATTGTAATACTTTTACAAATGCAAAGGAATTGTTTGAAATGTTTTCGCATATGAAGAGGGTAAAGTGTAGTACAAAATCAAATCTCAAGGAGATTTTTGTAATTTTCGAAAACCTCTGGGTTTTATTGTAACTACTCCGAAACCTCAGGGGTAATTTTTGTATTAGCCCTTTAGTTTTCACACAAAAGATGATTCTATGCCTGACAACCTATATTATCAAACTATAATGAATCTCCAATAAGAAATTGATTGCCAATGTGCACGCTGATAAATGTAGCAATTTCAAAAAATATATATATATAAAAGAACCTAGATTGTGGACTAATGACCATATATTACCCCAAAAGAAGTTGATACAAGATCAAATTTTAAATGCTTGTATCGCTTTTTTTAGGAAATTCTGTGAAATAAATGTAAATAATAAAATTAGATTTTTAGAGGCAGTTTGTTATTCACCGTCGCATTTCTGAGATCTCCAGCAGCCAAATAAACGGGTTGAGCTACGTGGCAGTATCCCATCAAACGTGGCACTGTTGGTATTATGTCCCTATGGTTTACAACTCTCCAACTGTCCTTCACTTTCTACTATCACAAACAAATATCTAGTTAGAACCACCATAAATATCTCAATTTCAATATTTTAATCTCAAATAACAGATAGCAATGCGACTAAAAAACTTTATTTTAAAAAGTAAAGAACTAGATGAAAATTTTAACTACAGCATAACAATCCTTTTGTTATGCACTATTACAAAGACTAGTCGAAGTAGTACAGGAAGATAATGTTAAATATGTATTAAAAAAAACACTCGGTTAAAAGCCTCTTAACCAAGTATCAACACATTTCAATGATAAGAATGAATTCCTTGTAATGCATTTTTTATGCTTTATATCCATTATATATGTGTGTGTGTGTGTATATGTGTGTTGACCCAAGTGAACCTTGGTAAAAAAAAAATTAAAACTAACTTTATATTTCTCTTATGGCAGCACAATGTAGTATTTCATTCAACAATAAGTTAGTTTCTGATACTAAGTACTAACAGAACTGATGAAAATTATACCTTTCCCCTTTTTTATTTCAATCTGAAAAAAAGTTTCGGACTCAAAAGAAAGTGATACAAAAAATAGAAGGATCATCAAATACTTTTTATGTGGTATGACTTGGTATTCAGAAAGTATAAACATCAATTACCTCATTGTAAATTTCAGCAAATCTTCTGTTTCCGACTCTTGGAGATCCGAAATTATACATGGTCACAGAAATAGCTCCGTGCCTAGTCCCACAGATAGAGACAAATAAGATGTGTCAAAATTATATTCATCAGGAATAACCCACACCAACCTAGAATGCATTGAACAATAAAAAAGGACAAAGTTTCAAAATTTTCAAGTCAATATAATTTTGTATCCAAAACCAAACACATCAATTCGAGGTAACTTGAAAGTGTTTAATTCACTGTTAGCAGACCTCAGTTATGTTTTCTCCCGGCAGAAAGGAGATGTTGATCAACAATGAACCACTTTTCTTTTTATGAGAGTAACTTCCATCGGCATCATGTAAAACATTTCAATAATTTGCAACATTTGCAACCACTTGAGAGATTTGAACAAAAAGCCTTTTTTCTTAAAAAAATTAAGAACAGAGCTAAGATGCAAGACCTCAAGGATTCTTTTCAATCCCTTAAGCAATTAATTTTGGCAACTGATAGGATATTTTCACCATAATCAAACAATAATACCCCAGTGCAGGAGGAAAATTATACAATTGATATCAAAGCAACATTTCACCTTTCAAAAAAAAATCTGGGCCATTTAGAACTCTGTACCAAAAAATGACTACAAGTTTTTAGTTTGTAGATCTCTGACACTGAGCAGATGCAATGGAATAATAATATTTGTTAAATTTTGAATTATTAGAAAGAACTGAAGTGACGACAGGAAAAGGCATAAAGATATAACATGGTTCGCCCATTTCACAAAATGCCCAAGGATATCGAACTAAAGATGAATAACTATAACACTTATTCATATAGACGGATTAGACATGTCAAGATAGAAGAACGGATAGCTTAGATAAAGTAGAATATTCTTCTATCCCATTAATGGTGCTTTATTCATAGTCAAGTCCATTCTGATTTCTCAAAAAAAAAAAATTCCATTCTGATTTAATTTTGATTCTCAACTTTATTCAATTGTGAATGAAAAACACAAAGACGCTTAAGAAGAGACTAGGATGAGGTGATACTAAGTTGAAGGACGAACTCACTTTGCTAATTGACTTGATGACAATTCAAGAGCCAGAAGGGTAGCTAATGCACCGCCCAAACTGTGTCCGGTCACATAAATATGCCATTTGGCGAGCAGATCCAAAGATTCATCTCTGCAGAAAAACATATATATTTAGTGAACTATGACATTATACAGAACACAAGTATATCTGAGACTTAAATTACAATTCTCAATAAGAAGAGTCCTTCTTAATATGCTAGTCCACTAAGAAAAATACAGGCATGGTTTAATGTAATAGCTTCTCTTTCCCAACAAGGAATACCTTGATCTTTTTTTAGGGATAGTTACAAAAGATACCTTGAGGTTAGGGCTAATTAAAAAAAAAAAAAACTGGGATGTTTCAAAATTACAAAAAAAAAAACCTCAGATTTGATTATCTCTCAAATTTAAAGGGGTAACTGTAATATTTCTAGAAATATCATGGGTTTATGGAAAAGTTTTTTGCTTATGAATGGGGAAAATGTAAAACAAAATCAAACCTCTAGGGTTTTTTGCATTTTTTAAAAACCTCTATTTTTTTTTTTGGTAATTAGCCCAAACCTCAGGGTTTTCTCGCAATTATCCTTTCTTATGTCATTTGGTGATAATATTAAATTGGAATGCAGTTAGGACAAGAGAGATTACAAGAATACTAGCATTATAGATTCGTGTAAGATATTCAATCTGTAACGTCAAAGGAATCAGGAATTTGGGTCTTCGGAAAAGCTAGTTTTCTTTCACCTAAATGCAAGATTTACCTGTGACCAATAGCTTGTTTGATGAGCGAGATAAGCCTTGTCCTAACAGAATCGTACGCACTCAGAAAACCACTATGAACCTGAAGATATTTTACGAATGCTAACTGGATTAGTTACAACAGATTCCATGGGCAGTATAGCCAGTTGTGGAATTAGAAAATCGGAATTGTACCTGAACTTCTTTCTTAAAATCTCCACCTATCCTTTCAGGATTTAGTCTGAAATAGCAGAACAAAAGTCAGCAACAATAAATCTAAGCAAGCATCTGAAAAACAATGCTAAAGGCATAATCACATAAACATAAAGGAGATCCGTCATTATCGAGATGTCATAATGTCACTTGGGTCATCATCATCATCATCATCATCATCAACTGCACCTTATCCCACTATGTGGGGTCGGTGGTGTGAAGTTTATTGTGTCATTGTCTAAAATTAGTTGACACTATAAATTCACACAAAAACAATGAATTCGAACAACCGCAAGTACATGCTAGACTTGGGTAGGCAGCAAATACCATTACCTTATGGAATGAATCATAAGTTGGTCCAGCTGTAGGTGTATAAACAAAAATATGCTGTTATTTAATATCAAGTAGGCATGACCAACAAGGTTTAGCTGAGTTAAAGGGCAGTGTCCGACTAGTTTGTCATAAAAATGTGCAGTGAGCCATATACCATTATGTATTAAGTAAATCACTAGTTGGGCATAGATATATCACATAAAGCAGAAATTATTAGAACCTCTACTTCCCCTAAAACTTAACAGGTTCTTGTCAACAATTCAAATTAAAGATTTTACTAAGAATATATCAAGGAAAAGACATGAATAAGAAAAATCAAATTTGAATCATTAAAACAAATGCAGTACCCTGCAGGAACAAGCATCAAATCTGTCCGCAGATCCTTCCACCTAGACTGCAACGATCAAGCGTCGGCATGTCAACCAGGAAAACAAGATAACTTTTGCAACTTTTTGCACTGATTACTGAAATTATGAAACTACCTGTTCTGTTCCCCTGAAAGCTATAACAAGTCTTTTTCTTTCGGGATCTCGCCAAATTGCTACCTGCATCCCTTACACAGTGCAAAATGGCTAAAAAGTTCTTTCTGGTCAATATAACTGTAGTGATCTATAGAAAACCATTAATCATCAATCTCCTAAATCTATATCTATCTAACAAACTTGCCTGCGTGTCTGTTTCTTCATTATCCAAGAAGCAAATTTTTTCAAACTCGGATTTAATGAACGTAGGATGGCCCAATGCATTTGCTAGCATTGCCCAGGCCTCCATTGCACTCTCTGCCGTAGAAAACAGTGCCCTCATCTCCTCAGCTTCCTTCTCATTCAACACTAATCCATTTTGCTGACTTATTAACGCTTGGCTTTCTTTGTCTTCAGAGACTTCTGTTTTTGCTTCAGTTGAAGTATCTTCACTCTTTCCAATAAGGCCTGCTCCTTTGTTCAATTTAGATACTGCAGCATTTACAACCATCAATGCACCCAATATGGAATCAGTTTGCCGTAAAATATCTTGTGTCACTTTCTTAACGTCCGGTAATATCTGCTCTGTGTTAATTGGTGTTGATCCATCCTTTGCGTCACCATCAACTGCCTCCTGATTATTTGGAGTTGCAAGCCCAGACTCAACGTAACTTGCCTCTGCAATTTCACGTGACTGCGAACCTATATTCTTTAATAAGTCAAATCCATCCCACTTTATTTTTTCTGGGGCTGGAAGACCGAGTTTCTGAACTACATTTTGATTGACAGAATCAGCTAAATCTTTCCAGAACTGCTTGTCGGACCAAGAATTCTCCCCAGATTGACTTTCTTGTGAGGAGTTATGTGTGTTATCCACAACATTATTATCTGATTCAGGTTCTCCTTTACAGGTGTCTTGATTTTGGCTTGTCTCATTTGCAAAGCCCTCTGTCTTGAGATTAGGATCACTAGAAATTTTGGTATTCGAAAACCAGTCCTTTTGGAGATATGAATCATTAATAGATTTTAACTGTCCAAAAGCGAATTGCACGAACTCGCGTGCTGGAACAGCTTCTGAACCAACAATCATCTTGAGTGCAGGCTCAAAACCATTTTTCTGGAGAAATTCAGTTACAATAGGAATCTTCCACCATTTCTTTTCATCGTCAATTTTTTCGAAACTCTTGTACTTGATCTGACAGAAGTTTAGGAAAAAAGCACAGTCAAATACATTAAAAGCATGACAAGGACATTTCTGCCAGTCCTTTAAAGTATTTTAGCAATTCAATATATTCCAGTAGCCATCACAAGCATTTATTGCCAACAACCAGATGTTGAAACAATTTCAAAGTTCAGTATCCCGACTCAATGTCAGAGAGATATCAAGCATATGGATATTAATTTCATAGTTAAACCATTCTTTGTTTGGTTAAAACCACTTGTGCAAAGGGGACTGTTTGTCCCTATTTGTTTAAAAACATACTCCAGAAAATGCAAAAAATTATAAGTGTTAAACAAAGCATAAAAAGAAGTACCACTCCCAAGATCAATCTTGTGCTCCAGTGGTAGTGTCTTGTGTAAGGGCGATTGACCCGGGTTCGATCCCATACGAGTGTGTGTGTCCCCTCCCCTACTATCTCCCATTGTACTCAAAATAAAAAAAAAGAGTACCACTCCCATACATTTGAAATTAAAATCATGACAATCTAATGTCTGGAAATTCAAACTGTTCGCTTCTAAGAGTACTTATGATCTTGCCTTCTATCTGCACTGTAAAGAACTATATTGGATAGAAGATTGCATGCTTCACTAGACAAACTAGTACTGTGCCTTACCTTTGGATTGTCAACAGGAGAAAAAACAAGGAGTATTTATTACTTACACATTTGAATGAATATTACGGAAGGAGAAGAGGGTGGATGGCGAAGTGTGGTCTTGGTGTTAATGTTAACTTTTATGGCATTACCATTTTGCATAATCTAAGGTTGTCAATGACCACTACAAATATGAACTATGTGCCACTGTTTCAGGACGTGAATACTTTGTTTGTTTGACCAATCATTTCATCTAACAAGATTCACTATTGATGATAGTCTAAGTTCTAGCAAAAAACATAGAATCCAGCTAAAATTGAACTCCAATTCGTAATTCCTAATCCAATAGTAATTCCTGTTTGCAGTAGATCACAAAGAAATGAAGAGCTTTTTCAGATAGTTACTTAATAAATATGCATCCGAACCACCACCTTATTATATAAGACCTTGATTTCCAATGGTTTACACTTTACAAGGTAACTTACCTCTACTTCTATCTTTCCACCACCTCCCATCCCTTCCAAGTCAAGAAGCACTTCATGTGAATTTCCTACCAAAAGAAGTATATTATTTGATCGCTGAGCTAACTTTCCTGAACAACACAAATGTATCCTTTCTTGCAAATGCTAGAATATTCAGCTTATTTTGTTAAGTGATTGCTATATCAGGTCATATTTTATCAGTGGAATAAAGGTTATTTGTCCAATAATTTTAAACTTGTAGCAGAAATGACATCTCCAGTCCAAAGCAGTTTTAGGCTTGATAAATATTTTTAGTAACTAGTAACAATGATGTGGTGCAAGCAGTGATTAGATCATACCATCACAGAGGTTTTCCAAATCAATACAGGCATTTCCCATGCGTTTGTGTGGAGTCACAAGATTTGCATCCCACGCCGCAACCTAATATTTATTTATATTAAAAAAACTGAAGTAAGCAAAACGCAGCATTGCCACAATAAGAAGAGATTACAATATCTGAAATGCAAAATGTTGTATGTTTTATGAGAACAAACCATGTGAACTTTTCTATTCTGTGTGAGAGATCTGGATAGTCATTGAAAATAATAGAGATAATAGGTGTAAAAACTAAAAGAATATCCTAATAAACACAAATATGATAAGCTTGCTGTTTTTCTTCTCCACCAATAACAGATACTAAATAAACCATCCGTTGAAAGGGCTTAATTCCACAAATATTTGCTTTTATGTATTTCTTTCAGTATGATAACAAACGTTCAACAGTTAAATATATCAAGTATCACTATAGGATATTCACAAACAATGTATGCATATAGTAAGGCAAATTAAGGACAATCTTGAAAAGTGCATCTATAACTGCCCTATAACATAAACTAGTTTTCAACTTCAAACTGATGGAAATATTTTTCTTGTGAGAATACACGTATAGTAGCTAGAAACAATTGTGTCTTGGATCTTCATACAATTGCCTCACGGATAAGAATCAGTAGAAAACCTCTGCATAAAATATTACAAACAACATCTCAGTTCATAATTTCTTTAAAGGAATCGATTGCTCACATCCAAAAACACAATTCTATTGTCAATCTCCCTCAAGTGATACATACACAGACTTGACCTAGAATTAATACCTAACTGATACTGCAACAACTCTGATTATTTCACGCAATTAGAAGAAAATAGTTAGGATGAATAAAGAGATCAATGATATAAGAAGAAGATTAAGATGGAATAAAATAGTCACAGAGTTTATAACAACCTGAAGATCGTGCATAGGTGGTTGCTTGATATTCAAAGCGAACTCCTCATTCCATGTGGGTTCTTTTGTCCTGGCACATTTGTCATTGGAACAGATAGTTCAGCGTAGACTATCATATAACCTTTCACATACTATGAACTTATCAGTTATTCCACACAACCACGGAAGATGAGTAGATTGAAACTAAACAATAGTAGCAGACTAGGATTAAAAGGTGGTATAAACACGAAGTCCATCCAAAATCTATGGATGATCATGCTACAAAATATATTCGCTCCTCCCAGAGCAGATCTAAACAAATAAATCCATCCTACATTTATAATCGAGCTTCTAAGCAGGGACTAAAGATGCACAATCTCTTAAATTTTAACTTCCGTAATCAATTGATAAGTGATGAACAAGGGCAAATAATGACCAAGTAAACTAGCTAACTTCATAAATTCATGTAATTTTCACTTTGCAATATGTCGGAGGTCGGAAAGCCACTACCTACTTTATTTAGGTAGACGAACACATGAGCAACTTACCCCCATTTGACCTTGCTTTTGACTACCTGACTATCCAATTGCATGATCACATATGGATCACTAGTTCCCTGTGAATAAAACAATGGCAGTCATCACAAATAAATGACGTAAAGACTCAGGGTCAGGGGTGGATTTTAACCACAACAGTAATTCGGTAGAAATAGTTTCTGACGCCGAAAGAATTAGAGAACATTACCCTACCCAAGGATCCATGGCAGGAAAGTTGAAACCTTTCTTTAGCTTCACGAATAATTGCCCATCATAAATTTCCCGTAGAAATGACCTGAAAATGTCAGTTGAATCTTAGACATCCGAAGGAAAGATTTTAAGCACGTGAAGCCAACAAAATTATAGTTATGAAAGCTGGAACTCATCTGCTTATAGAAAGAATAAGTCTCTCTATTCTAATGCATTTATCTGTAGTGCAATTAAGATATTAGCAGGTTTTGTGAAACCATGAGCATTTTCAATTGTTCAGTTTTAACTCAACTTCATAGTTCATTCAACACCAAATGCACAAAGCAATTTTATGTGTGTGTATATATACATTCAGATATACTCTTTCTCCCATTTGAATTTCAGAAAATATAATGCATGCCAAAAAGCCATAAGTTCCACTAATGAGAAAAGGAAATTCTGAAGGATGCAATAGCTATTGAAGCTTAGAAATTCATAGTGCAGATAACCATATGTTGCACTTTATGAACTGGCTTTGTGGAACTTTGTTTGGTGCTTCGACCATATGCCTCACTATGATTGCATTTATCTCTTCTTTTTTCCTTTTTATATTTCTCTTTTTTATTCTATACAAACTTATAGACCATTTAGTCATCTCCTTCTACAACTTAAAACTGCATAGGTGGCCTGCTTAACCTTACTGTTGCTTCCTAACATCATGTTGACACTGAGAAATAATAGGAGCCCGGCCATGTTCGTCTGGCATCTTTTCAATTTCATTTATCATCATGTTAAGTAAAGTCTTACACCTATCAGTAAAATTACCCAAAAAATTTGCAACAAGAAAGCTCCCACATATTTGATGTTTGCTTGGCTAAAAATGCACATTTAGACTGGTGTCATCAATGACACTTACGGTTATCTCATGGTAACAACCATGTCAGAGCAACTAAATAAGCTGAAATGCAAAAGTTTCAAACTAGAGTGCAATATATGAGAAATAGAGCTAAAAGAGTTCAGGATGATTCATCTCATGAAGAAGCTAAAATTTTCAAAAAGTCATGGAAATATATCTTACACAGTCGAACTTCACAAACAAATATTCTTTTTGTCTTTTTTTTGCACGCAAAGAACTAGAAAGAGCTTGCAGATGAAACATATAAATGTGATCATAATAATGCAAAATCAATTTGAGTTCACATTAAAAGTTTAAGCTATGTTAGGACCTTGGATTTTGATGAGAACAAGGAAAAGTATCAAAACAGTAAAGACAAAGTAATATTGTGCTTAGCATTTTGCTCACTAAAATCCAACGCGCAAACATAGCCTAAATTAACAGCCTTAAATCTTCATCTTGTTAGCATTAAGATATTTTCACTTCCAAATTATTACGAGTTCCAAATTATTAAAGCAGAAACCACATACTCTGAAAGGAACACTGTCTGGCACTTTGCTGCATCCATCTCACGCTTGCCAATTTTTTCCTGATAAAAATGTGCATGACACGGAGTGATATTCAGAAAACATGAATTGGTTTACCACTTGGTTGCTAAATTCAAAGCCATAAATTCTTTTAAAATGATGGTAATTCTCAAAGTCTCACGATTCTAATATGAAAAATAGTGCACAAGGATCTCACAATGGAAGGGTTATATACATGTAAACTTACCCCTACAAGCACCGGAAAAGTTTTTACAAATTCTAACTAGAAGCAACTATACCATCCCAAAACTTTAACAAAACAGGGCTTCCGATGAATGAATTTGCTCTTCATAAGCCAAGAAACATCCCCATTGATTACCATTATACCTTGTTATAATGTCCACAGCAAAATATTTTATTTGGAGAGCGATACTTAACCGATTAAGTATAAGCAAGTTAACAGCAAACTAACACCTTATTACATGTTCCTTAAACATATTATAATCAGATGAAAAGGGAAAAATTCTAGAAACATCTATCACCAAATATTATTTCTTCAGTACTTGACTAAAAATCAATTCCAAAAGTGACTACTGTTCGTTTTTTAGCAATATAATTCCATCACACTAACAACAAATAACCCATAAACCAAGACCATAAATTTCTTAATTTTATCACATTTTCCCCATCATTTACTCACAAAACCAGAAAAATACACAAAGAAAATAAATTAATGAAATTAAAAAAACAAGAGAGATTACAGGCGGTGTTGTGTAAGCTTCAAATGCAAAACCAGCTAGAACAACAGCCAAGTTAATATCAAATGGAGGCCTCTCATTTACACTCTCCATTGAAACAGACTTGTCAATTTCAGCACTACTACTGCTACTAACAGTAGTATTTGCTTGGCAATAGCTAATGAATCTCGAACTCAAAACCCCATTAAATTTCTTGGCGGAAAACAGTCTCTTGGAGAACAAAAGCTTCTTGGAGAATGAAAAGGAATGAGGGTTTTTGAAGTGAATGAGTTTTGGGAAGGTGCAGGGCGATAATTGGAAGTGGAATTGGAGAGTGGCCATTGATGGAGATGAGAAGTTTTCTGCAATTTTGTTGGATTTTCACGTATGGTAATGGATTTTGGAGTGGCGTATGGTTTTGGAGCACTTAAAAAAATGGTTGAAAGAATGTACGCGAATGTGAGCGGGGGCGCCCATATGGGTAACGGTCATTCTCGATTATACCCCATACTTTGTGATTGATATCTCAAGGGCGTTTCGTTTGGTTGGCTTACCAGAATGTCTTGATTAATTCCCACTTTACTTTTTTACTTTATTCAATGGATATTTTAAGGGCTAATAAGTTGTTTGTTTGATGGATTGAATTCTAGTATTGGGTTTGTTTAAATAATAAGGTGTTTGGTTGGGAGTAATTTATACTATCTATACACATCATTTTACAATTTTGCCCTTACTTTATCATGTAACTTCCTTTTTTGACCTTCATTTCATTAATCGTGCCCTTCCTTTTCCTTTTTTGAAACAGAGTTCTTTGGGAGACATACACAAGCCAAACTCCATCCTCTCGTTTGTCATCGACTACAAACGAAAACCAACCGAACCAAAAATCGCGCACTAGAAATCGATTGAAGGTATGTACTTCGCCATCTTAAAGCGTACTCTTTTATCTGAATCGTTTGTTTTAATCTATCCCTGAATCGTTTGTGTCAACCGAACCCTAAATCGTTTGTTTGAATCGAACCCTAAATCGTTTGTTTGATTTTGTGTTAGTCATGTACTCTACATCTGCCATTATTTCAATTATTGTGATATTAGTCATGTACCCTAAATCGCGCACTATGAATCGTTTGTTTGAACCGAACCCTAAATCGTTTGTTTGGATTGGACTATATTTTCTTTTGCTGAGGTGAAGCATTCAGAAAACAAGCAATTGGCCCGTTGAAAGTTGGAATACACCTGTTGCAAGTAAGTATGCTTAATTACAGAAGCTAGCATATATTTATTTTTCTGAGTTGTTCATATCTATTTATGACAGTTGGCCGAGGTGTTGTAGTTTTATCTAAGTTGATCATGTTTTCAATAACAAAACAGTTTTTTTTAATTATAACGAGTTGCTGAACTTTATCTTTCTAAAATTTTGTGAACATATATTACCAAAATAAACATTGTCGGGGCTCTTGTGTTTACTATGTAGTGTCACCAAGTCACTCAAACTCCACTGGCCGTTCATATGGACAATCTCCCCGGATGCCAAGTTTTGTGATTGTGGCATTGAAGTGCCATTACAAACATCGGATGACAAAAATCATGGTCGAGATTTCATAGTTGTCCCAGACGTGTAATTTCTGATAAAATCTTATATATCATTCAAGAATAATTAATTATAAAAAATCAATGATGATATATAATGTTTTATGTAATAGAATAATTTGAAAACAATTAAACAAATGCAGGACCGTAGATGTGGATTCTTTGAGTGGTATGATCCTACGATGTGCAGACGGTCAATTCAAATCATACCAGGATTGTTAAGGACAATTAATACCCAACGAGACACCATAAATACCCAACGAGACGCCATAAATCATCTGAAGAACCGTGAACGAAAATATCACATTGTTGTGATCATCTCTTGGGTTGTGATGGTTGTTGTCATATTCCTTGCTATTTTCATTAAAAATTAAAATGGTTGTTGCACTTTCTTTCAGTATTGTAATCAGACCTTTTGAGTTAAACTTTTACCTTCAATATTGTAATGAGACCTTATTTATATTTCGGACTAATTTTTGGTATGAAATTTTTGATGTGTTGTGGCCTGAATGCAGTGGATATTTTTAGTTTTTTCTTGTTGTTGCACTTAATTTTTATGTTTTTAAGAGTACATATTTGTTGAACTTTATGAATGTTTTGAGTATATAATCGTTAATAATCTAATGTATGGAAAATGTCTATGTTAATAGTTATGCCTCAGTCAAGTAATTGGACACCTGAAGAAGAAGATTATCTATACAAAATATTGAAAAGATGTAATCGTTATCTCCGAATGGATGATAAACATGAGTGGTATATGTACCTACGTTGTGTTGCGCAAGAACTTGGAAGACAATTTAGGAAGGAGTTCAGGTTTAGTAAACTACAGAATCAAATTCTATTATTCCAGAAGAAATTTGAGTCTTTTGTGAGTACATTGAAACCATCGGTGCTACTTTTGATCTTTGAACTAAACGTCAGAATCGCGTGGATGACAAATACTAGAAACGTATTGCGCAAGGTAATGACACTAAAAAGTCCAGTTCTATTTTTTTTTTTTTTTTCATTTGTTATTTTACTTAACATGGTCTCCACTTATTTGCAGGAGAATACCAATCAACGACATTTTAGGACTAAGGGGTTTCAATACTACGAGATTGCATACAACTTATTCAAAACTGGGAATCCTCCCCCGATTGACATCACCGATATTGTTGGATGTCATCAATTCAACCCACTGATGGTCGACGAGGATGATGAATCAAGTGAGAATGATCAAGCGGGTGATGAAGATGTTAGATATGACAGTGGTTCTGCTAGAGATGATAGTGGTAATGGTAGTGAACCTTCTGTCAATAGTTGAAAATCTCATTGGGATGTATTTATGTATTGGACAATAGTTCTAGTTTTTAGTATTTGTAGGGGATTATCTATGTATTCAACAATGATCTATGTATTCAACGTTTCTAGTTTTTAGTATCTATGTATTGAACGTATTAAAAAATGCTTATGATTTCTAAAGTGTTGGATGAAAGTATTGTATTGAGCTTGTTTGTATTGAGCATGTCTCTAGTTTTTTTGTTTGAGCTTTTTGTGCAATGTTTGGTAGCCAAAACAGAGGAACAGTGGATTCCTTCTTTGCTGAAATTGTCATGCTCATGGCTTGTGTTTTCTATTTATGTTTTTGATGAGTATGGTATATTATATTGTATTGAATAATGGACTTGGAATCACATATTGATGTTAATATTATTTTATGTTTTTTCCAATTTCTCTGGTTAATCGACTTGGAATGGCCGGAATTGTGCCTTGGAATATGGGGCCGAATTCATTTTCTATAAGTTGTTTGGGGCTTTTCTATCATTTTACTAAAGTTTTGACAACACTTACTTACGGCTTTCAAGATTTCAAAAGAACTTGTGCAATCATTGGGGCTTTTGTCATTTTTCTAAAGATTTAGCAAGTTAGTTAAACAATTGTTAAGAATTTTAAAAAGAGAGCTTTAGTGATATGTGGGTCGCTTTTGTAATTTTGAAAAATACACACCAGCTTGAAAGCAAAGTCTTTGAACATTTGAGCATGGTACGGTGAAAATGCTTTTCCTCTGGGCTCTTTCGTAATTTGGTAAAATTCATGGAATCATATCTAATTACAGAAAATTCATTGATTTCTAAAGTGTTAACCTGGTGTCGTATGTAATTTAGTAAAATTATCCAATTTCGATTTGTAAGTAGTTGTACAATGTACAAATCGATATCAGTCATGCTTATAAGATTATGACATGTGAACTGTGTAATATTAGTAAAACCGGTTAGTCTTATTCATCCAAGAATATCCGAAAATGCAAAATGGAATATATTCTTGTGTAAAGCAAACATTTCATGAAGAGAAAAATAAAGCATTGTTCTCCGCCGCAAAGATCGAATCATGTGAACCTGGGGTCTTTCCTTGTCATATCCTGAAGTGAATCTTGACAGATGTTATGAGCTTTTGCTTTTGAAGTGATTCTCGGACAAATTTACAACAAAAAATGATCTTTGCAATGTAGTGAATCTTGACAACTCCAATGCAAAACAATAGAGAATATATTCCCCCTGTCACCAATATGAATGTGTGTGTAATTTGATGTGTTTGTGGTTAGCTTGCACATAAATTGCATTCGAATACAAGATTATGAATGTGTGAAAGATGATTCCTACCTATTTTGGAATTGAAATCACCAAAGGTCGTTTAAGAAAGATTGTCTTGTGACTATTCATAAAAAAGAAGATATTTTTCTCTTCAAGAGTCATTCAAGCTAGATTGTAAATCAACATCTATTTATAGTTGGCATTGAATAATCTTGGCTATGCAATTACACTACATCACAAGCCAAACACCAGAACGCCTCCAAAAAAATAATTTGCCCAAAGGAGCTATCTCTCAATCTAAGGTATTCTACAATACCAAATGGAGCAAAGAAGTGGATAACAAATTTATCCAAACACTGGTTGATCAAAAGGCTGAGGGAAAGTGGGAAAATGGCCAACTTAATACGCATGCGATTCTTACAGCTATGGGGAGTATTAACACTGAATTTGGAACTGACTTTGATTATCCTTATTGTGTTCAAAGGATTAAGAAACTTCGTAAACACCACCAAGTGTTTGATTGGATCCTCCTACGCAGCGGCGTATTTTATTATCCAATTTCGAATAAGGTGGATTGCCCTGATTTTGTGTGGGACTACATTGTCCGGGTAAGAATAATTCGAATATTCACTGCCAATTTCGTGCTGAATCTCTTCGTTTTTAATGCTTACTCGTATATTTCAAATTCTGTTTTACTGTCTGAGTAGCTGATTAGTGGTTATTTTTCTATTTTTGTTGTAGGATGAGAAACTAGGAATGACATACATGCTCGAAGGTGAATCAGTTCAATGCTCTCAAGACTTTGTTTCACCGTCACCACCGCTCCGAAAAGTCCAACCCGAAAGAGAAATCATTGAAATCTCAAGTGACCATGATGATGACAATGATCGAAATAATTCGATTGCTAATCAGTGGGAAGAAGTGATTGACGATATTTCGGACGACACTGACAACTCGTTTTGGGACGAGTTGGCTTGGTATGCTTCTGACTCCACTAGCGTATCTTCCTCGCTTCTAGATCCATCCAATCCACCCTCTCATTTGTCATCGACTGATGAAGTTTTGAGCAAAATGAAAAGGCATTGGGCTAGTTATGGTTCCACCTCTCATGCGAAACCCGTTAACCATGCACATAGCTCGAGTGCCTCTTGTTCCCCAATGAAAAAAGTTTGATATCATGTTAAGAGTGGGCGTTCATCACGCCCTCCATGTTCAATGGGCGTTCTTGTTGCCCTCATTATTCAACGGGTGTTTTCACGCCGCTCTTTGTGTTTTATTTAGTTCACTTGTTTTCTATTATCTTTCGGTTGCAGGTTTGAACCCATTTCCCCTTATATTGGTTCGAATATATTCGAAGTGTTAAGGCTTTTCCATAACACTTCACGGATGTATTATCTCATTTCAATCTAGTAATATCTATGTATCATGTTTGAAGTGTTAAGTAGTATGGTGTTTTCTTTGGTTTTTAACTTGTTTCATCTGTTTGGGGCTAAAATTTCTATTTATGATTATAATTTTTGAAAAAAGAAGAAGTTGAGAAGCTGAGAAGCTGTTTAGTTTATGTGAAAAAAAGTCGAGAAGTGTAAAAAGTTGTTTATGTACGAACGAACGAGAAGTTGTTTATGTGTTAAGTTTTAAAAAATTACAGGAAGACCCCAAAAAATGCAAACACACAGTGGTACAAAATAACCCACAAACATTATGTAATTATTTCAAAATTACAGATCCTCCCCAAATATGCCAACATTTTCAGCTACATCATAACCCTTGTACATTTAGTCAGTTACAAGAAATTACAGCCAGACCCCAAAAAATGCAAATTTCAATCTGGTACAAAATAACCCACAAATGTTATGTAATTTTTTCAAAATTACAGACCGACCCCAAATATGCCAACATTTTCAGCTACATCATAACCCTGGTACATTAAGTCGATTCTACAAGAAATTACAAATGACCCCAAAAATGCAAATTTCAATCTGGTACAAAATAACCCACAAATGTTATGTAATTTTTTCAAAATTACAGACCGACCCCAAATATGCCAACATTTTCAACTACAAAATTGCAGTCTGCATACAAGAAATTACACCCAGTCCCAAAAAATGCAAACACACACTGTTACAAAATAACCCTGTACATTATGTAATTTTTACAAAATTACAGACATAGCCCAAAAATGCAAACACCCCAAGTGATTAACCAAATAACCCTGCTACAATATGTAAACATACAGACCCCAACAAATGTCATAACACTTTCAGAACCTTAATTCGTTGCATCTCTAAACAGAGCATATTAAAACAGACAGTTCAATTCAATTACCCAACACAGAACAGGGGATACAAGCCAATAATCAATATTCATTCACAAGCCACTTGACAATCTTTGAATCACAAGCCAATAGTCAATTACAAGTGTGTTAAGCTCAAAACACTTCACAAGTTTAATTTGTGAATTACAAATTCAGATACCAAAGTTCAAAACAGGAAGCAAATTGTTTTGTGAATTACAAATTCACTATCTCAAAAGACCTTAAGAATTCAGTACACGAATCTGCCAGCTATGGCCTTAGGTTCAAAACAGGAAGCAAAGTGCTCCATAATTTTAGATTTCAGTTATAGATTTCCAACCTTGTTTATAAGCTCCTTATAACTTCATCCTCGCAAACTCCGCTTTGGCCTCATCCAAAACCGCAAAATAATTCTAAGTCTTAGTATTCTTACAACAAGCAAATAAAAAAACTGAGTTTATCGCGACACTCAATCCTCGCATATTTCCAACTACCCCAAAGACTTCCTTCCTTGCAATTGATATGTCATATTCATAGCCAATTCTTTTGGCTATGACACCCAACCTTGCGTCCGTGCTTTGACAGAAAGTCTTCATGATTTCATACAGTGGATCAACACCATCGGATGACTTCCTTTTACCTCCCGCGCCCTTCTTCCCCGATGCAGACATCTGAGGAGTGCTTTCGGCTTGACAATTGGAATGGGCCTCTGTTTCATACTCACAGTTATCCAACAGGTTTTCAAAATTGACGTGGTAGTCATCTTGTGGATTAGACTGTCCATTAAGTACATGGTTCAATGCATCGGTGAAGTCTTCTGCGTGTTCCCCCGTAGCTCGATCTTTCCCAAATATCATAACCCAATCGTTATCAAATGGCCAAGATTTGTTCCTCATTAAACGAGCATTTGCGTCTACCTACAATTGGAATTATGGGACATATTAATTAATGGACTTCATTATCAACACTATTGCACATTACCTTCACATATTCAGCCCATGCATCATCCGGTGCCTCGATCATATTAGTGGTGACATTCCACCCTATTCCACTACGTGATAACATCGTGACAAGATCGCCATAATCCTTCTTCCACACGTGTATCTTTGAGTTGATGTGCGAAATCCCTTTCAAATCGGTCCCCAGATATTATCTTTTGCATTTCTTGCTCCAAAGCTTGAAGGTAGCCAATTTTGAAGCCGTTTCGGACTTCCACCATTTGCAATGACCTCTTTCGAGAGCTGCAACCAAAGCCTCTTCTTCCCGCATGCTCCAACTCCTTCTACCCTTGTCATTCCTCTTTCGCACTGGTTTTGTGAGATTGCCACTTGACACATCCATACGAAATCTGTCAATAAAATAGGTAAAAAAACAAATTATGATGTAGCATTGACCATATGTGACTATATTCTGCTCCAAATGATAAACTACTACCAATATATGCAGCATGAAAAAGTAAAAAAATTAAACCAAAGTAGACCATTAAAGATAGACTGGCTTACTAACAAAGCAAATGAAAAACCAGAAAACCAGTAAACCATTCAAGTTATCCACCATCTAGCTCATTGACAGATTGAATAACCAACAAATTCCATCACATGTTCACAAAAAGCATCCATTAAATCAATAACAATTACAACAATAAATATACATCAGAATTTAAAGTCAGTTACATCACTATTCCATCACACTAATCAATTCTAGACTATCCTACACCTCTCCATTCATTAAACATAGATTGTGCTAAGTTGTCTCTCTAGTTTGTCCAAAATTGTGACTTCTCTACAGTGTCAATGAAGTCCACGTTTTCATTATCTTCATGGTCATCTTCATCATCTTCACTCGACAACTCTTCAATGGGATCAATATGCAACTCTAATCGTATGAAGTTATGTAGAAGTACACATGCCATTATAATCCGATTTTGGACTTTAATATCGTAAAATGATTGACTCCGTAGTATAGCCCATTACTTTTTCAAAAGACCGAAAGCTCTTTCAATCACATTGCGAGCTTTTGAGTGTGTCATATTGAAGTACTCTTTCGGATTTTACGGAATTGAATTTCCTTCACCCCATTCATCGAGATGATACCTAACCCCTTTATATGGAGTGAGGAATCCTTGACCGTTGGTATAACCGTTGTCACAAAGATAAAATTTACATGTACACACATTTGATGAATTTTGAAAACATGCATCAATTATAGGAGAATATTTATTGATGACTTGCAAATTTATAGAAAGATTTTACGTAATTTTAATACGTGAAATAATACCTTGTGGGATTTAGGCCTATGAATGCATCACACAAAACTCTACAATCACCGAGAACCTTCCCAACGGTCGGCAAGTAAATAAAATTCATATTTGTGTCACACACCCCGAGGCAATTAAGCGCAATGTCTCCTTTCCTTGTTTTATATCTTGTCTTTCTGATCGGAAACTTTCACTTTGATGTATGTACCATCTAATGCACCTAGACAACCCTATATAGGTAATATATTAAGTTACATTATACGCACGGCCAACATAATATATGTTCATTAAGTTTAAAAACATTTACCTTGAACGAACTCCATCTAGATTTGTGCGGTTGTCATCAATCGGTTCAGGATTAAATTGTGAAGCCTCAAAATAGCATTCAATACATCATGGAAGTGTCTACTTATCGTTTGTCAGGATCTTTTGAAATCAAACCGCAGACAATACGATATTTCTTATGGTGTGCCAACACAGAAAGAAATAATGCGGCTTTCTCATTAATTGACACATATCTAGAGTCTCTAAGGCCACCCACATGCTTTAATAAGTAGCAAAGTTTAGCAAAGGCACCACGTGTCATCCTCAAATTGTCTAGACAATCAGTGTCATTATGTAAAATCAAATCATCTAAATGCTCAATTTGTTTGGGTATCCTATCAGCCATCTTATATTTTGTTCCTTGTTTACGTTGTATTAGTCGCCTTTGAGCACGCTTACGAATTATACTTGCAAACATATTAACTATAAAAACACTTTCTAATATTATTTCTTCAACTAGAAGAAAGATCTCTGCTCTTCTTCTCGATATTTCAAACATCGTTCTGATTGAAGCTGTAATAGAATACATGAAAACTATAAGCATTTTGACAAACTCAATATACTTCATTCTGATTTCTGATATCAGAATATGATGCTGAAAATTTGTAAAAAATGATTTCAAACAGTAAAATTGTAGCTTTAAATGAAACAACCAAGATTAATAAAAATTACAAATGCCCTACCAAAACACACCCAATAATCAATACAAATGCTCTAGATTTAAAACTCAAAATATTCAGAATCAGTACAAATGTCCTAGCTTTAAAACATAATTATTCAGATTCAGTACAATGAAAATAAAAAAAAAAAAGATTACAAACAAGGCATAAAAACATTCAAATACATGGAAATGGTTCGCAAAATATACCAAAAAAACAATTACAAATACTCTAACCTCGTTCGGCGACGACAGAATCAACCCCCGCGACCACTATTTTGTTGTTCGTAAACCTGGTGGAAAAAACCAAAAAAAAAAAAACAGAATCAGATAGGGGGATGAAATAAGATAAATAAAATGCAAAATGCGTAGGTAAAAAGATGAAATCAGACTTTGATTCTTACCGCGTCGCACACTGCTCCAGTCGAGGGCAATGTGTTTCTCCTTTCTGAAAAAATGGGGCTAGGGTAAGAGGTAATGTATTGTTGAAGTGATGAAACGTGCAACTTCTGGACAGCTGTAAAAATGAGGGGTATGTGGGTAATTTGAGCATGGATGATAAAAGGATGTATTGCTCATCCCACCTAGGGGTGGGATAGCTATTAACTTATTGAGGGGATAAATTAGGCCACCCTATTTTCACGGCTTTGTCAATTCAACCAAACAACACAATGGAGTGGAAATAATAACAAAGTGAGTGATATCACTCACATAATGCCCAACCAAACGAGGCCTAAGAATAATAATTACAAAAACTACCCGAGGTTTGGATTATTACAAAAAACCCACAATATTTTTAAAATTACAAAAAGTTTCATAAGTTTGATCTGTATTACACTTTACCTCATGCAAAAATATTTCAAACATACCCTTACATTTGTAAAAATATTTTAGTTACTCCATTGCATTTGATAGCTCTAGAAAATTTCCATCAAATTTTAAAACTTAAAATTAAAAACTTTGATATAAAACTATTTTGTTGTTTTTTATATTTTCTAAAAAAATAGTATAAAGTGTTTTCGATATCATAAATATAAATATATATTATTATATTTATATCATTTAACACACATTAAAGTAATCTTAGATCTACTTGTGCATAATATATTTAATATAATTTTATCTAAAAATTATATTTAATAGTAATTTGATATTTAAAATTATCGTCCTTCATAACTATTATTCATTTATAATTACAATCAAGGTATTTAAATTAAATAGAAAATTTCATTCTTTTCCACATTCCTTATGCACATGGACGAAGCCATGTGGGGGCCAAGGGGGGCACTGGGCCCCCCTCAAATTTTGAAAAAAAAATAGGGGTACTTTAGTCATTTCATATTTTAATTTTAAAAAAATAGAAAAATGAAAAAAAAACATCAATTATATTGATTTCCTCTTTCCTACATTCATTTTTGAATCTTGAATAATATAAGTCTTGATCATTTTTTCCTTTTCTTAAACTTTTGTACATTATATTAAGCTCTGCCATAAACATTAACTTGATTTTTTTTTGACGCATCATTAACTTGAATTTTTGTATTATTTTCTTGTGCCTCTATTGTCCTTTTTGGTATATTGATATAATTGTATTTTGTTATTTATTTTGAATATTAATATGTGATTGAATTAATACAATGACTTAATCAAAACTTCTACTTATTTTAAATTTAATGTATTGTTTTTAATTTTTATATGTGGTAGTGGACAATTGTCCACTTATGTTTGTTAAAAATGAAAAATAATCATATTTTCCGAAAATATGTTTTTAGTCATTTTGACACGGTCATACCCTTCTTGTGCTCTCATATGAGGTACTTAATTATATTTCAGAAAATTGATGCGGTACATTTTCCGATACCGAGTCGTGGACCGGTCCCTAGAAATGAAAAAAGAAAAAAGGACAAAGGAAAATTTTGAACTCAAAAATAGCTAAACAACATGGTTAAAACTATTTTTATTATGTAGAAGTGGCCAAAAATTCGATTGACTCTTTTTATATTAATATTAGGGCTTAATTGCAAAATTGGTCCACTAACTATAGGGTTCAAGCAAAATTAGTCCACTTATTTATGGGTCTGGCAAAATTAGTACACCAATTAAAAAAAAATTGCACATTAAGGACAAATTTGCTCGGAAAATTGATTTTTCGCCCGAATTTCGCATGTGCCGATCACGTGAGTCTCAAAATTGGGGATTTTTTTTATTTCCTGGTCAAAATTGCTGACATGGCAAGTCACCCCATCCACCTTGGAGTTCAAATCATTGACTTTGTTTCTTGCACTAAAGTGCTGATGTGGAGACTGACTGCAAATTTTTGGGCAACATTAATTATTTTAGGCAAAAAAAAAATTTTCGTCCTTTATCTGAGGCTACTTTGAGATTTGGTCCTTTTTCTTTTTACTTTTTACAAATAGTCCTTTTCTCGTATAAAAATTTGAGATTCGGTTTTATTACCGCCTATAGCAGTAATCTTGACTCTTCTGCCGACGTGGCATTTTTATTTTCGAAAATTTTAATTTAATCACATTTTTCTTGACTTGGCAGACTTGTGGATTGTTTTGGATGAAAATTAATCCTACCGGCAAAATGGAAGGAAACTTAAAGTTTTTGAAAAATCGAAAAATTATCTAATAAATCTGAAAATTATTTCAATAAAACTTAAAATTATTTTCAATTAATTAAAAAATTATAAAAATATCCAAAATTATTGAAAAATCCAAAAGTTAAATATATAAAATCTGATAATTTGTTTAAAAACTAAAAAAATAATAAAAATGGAAATTATTTTCTCCAAAAATTATAAAAATAAAAAATGAAAATTATCGAAAAACTATAATCATTTTTAAAAAAAAATACATTTATTTAAGATATTTTAAAATATTTTAATTCCAAAATAAAAAAAAAACTCAAAACTCTTTTTTAAAATTTTGAAAATTGTTTTAAAAATTCTGGATTTTCTAAAAATATTCAGATTTTAATATCCGGTTTTGGGGCAATTTTTAGAATTTAAAACAAATTTTGGATTTTTCAAAAACAAATTTCAGTATTTTCTTTCATTTTTAGATTTTTTTAAATATTTTTTATTTTGCAAAAAAGTTCTATGCTTTTACCCATTTTGGAGTTTATAAAAATATTCAGATATTTGAATTTTTTTGTCAAAAGTTTTCGATAGTTTTTAATCCTTTTTTAGATAAATTTCCATATTTGAAATTATTTTCCAGATTTTTAATTTTATATTGAATACATATTTAATATTTGAAGTAATTCTAAGATTTTAACACAACTTTTAGTTTTATAAACAAGATTTCAGATTTTTAAAACATCCTTTAGTTTTAAAAACAACATTTTTATTTTAGTATTCTAAAATATTTTAAATAAATTTCAATTTTTAAAAAAATTAAAATAGTGTATTGTGTTTTTAACAATTTTCGATTTATTTTTGTAATTTTGAAATACATTAATAACTTTAAGTTTCCCTCCATTTTCCCATATAGTATTAATTTTCCTCCAAAACAACCCACAAGTCTTCCAAGTCAAAGAAAAATATGATTAAATTAAATTTTTCAAAAATAAAAATATCACGTCAACAGAAGAGTCAAGATTACCGCTATAGGCATAATAGGACCAAATCTCAAATTTTTATACGAAAAAGGACTATTTGTAAAAAGTAAAAAAAAAGGACCAAATCTCAAAGTAGCATCACATAAAGGATCAAAAAATTTTTTGCCATTATTTTAAAACAGCAATTAACTAATTCAAGAAATTAAATGATATATCAAAAATATTTTTGTTGTTGTTTTTTAATATTCTCCTTCGTCTTCTCTACAACCCGGCGACGCCGGCGCCACCCCACCACCCAATCTGTTGGGAAAAACGGATCCCACATTCATCCCCAGGGATAGCGAAATAACCGAGAAATAAAATGGAAATAACAACAATCCACAACACAAGAATTTACGTGGAAACTCCAAAACCGGAGAAAAACCACGGCACCCAGAGAAAGAAATTCAACTATGTGAAACATTATTACAATCACACAGACATTCTCTCTCCCGACCCAAAGACCCCCACACTCTTACAAACCTTTAACTAACTCACAACTCTCTCCCAACTCTCCATACTTAAGAATACAAGAGAGAATTTAACTAGAAGTCAAACCACAAAGATTAAAAAGTGTATTTGAGTGGTGAATTAAAACATCACCACAATGAGTTCCTTAAATAACCTTGCCTCCTTCCCATCCCTTTGCTCCACAAGCAATGTGACAAAAGCCTTCTTCTATTTTGACACCAAAATTCAACACCAACCATACACGAAGGCCCATTCACCAAATGAAACCACTTTTCAGCCTCTTATCAGAAACACTCTCATACACAATAAAAATGACATGCTTGAATTTGATGACCGAAAGCTTCACAACCAAATCAAATCCATCGCGTAATTTTATGAAGATGACAAGAAACATGCCATGTTTGAGTTCTAAATGCTTGTAACAAAGAGCGAGCTGAGTTTCCGAAAGGCACACACGGAAAAGAAAAAACTCGTACAAGCCCAGTATAATCTGAATTTTAGAAATACACTTTTTGTTCGCTCCTTGAAGATCCATTGCGGCGTCGGCGCCCTCTTCGTACCCGCCGTCACCGGCGATATTACGACGTTTCTCTCCTTTGACTGACTTCGCACAGTCACGGTGGTCATTTTCCCCAATTTTATTGAAGCTGGCCCTCAAACCCTAAAAAGAGTTTCTGTTGACTGCTTGGCCGACGCGGTGGTGCAGCTGATTTTTTCACCGAATGATTAGTGTTCGGAAGTGTAGAGCTTCGACTTCAATGTTACGTGAGCAGATTTTGAGGCTCCGCTATGATTTCCGGCAGTGGTGATTCAGCAAGTGGGTTACGCGGTCGTGGTTCGGCAGGTTGGGGCAATGGTGGTGATAGTTGATTAATTGTTTTTTGTTAATCAAGAGTAATGCAACTAAATTTGTCTAGTTAATTAAAATAAAAAGTATTATATTTTGAAATTTTAAATTTATAATTAATAGTTCATTTTTATTCTATTAATAATTAATTAATTTGCTTAATTTAAATTTGATATTATTTCTAATTATTTTTTTACTGTTTAAAATAATCAGTGTTAATTTTTACACTTATAAATGATTTAATTGGTAATAAAAAAAATTAACTTATAATTAATTTACATTTAATTAAATTATACATAAAGTATAAAAAACTTATTCCACACACACAATTAAAAGATGGCATTGAATTAACAGTTTTTTTTCCACATAAGCAATGAGTCACAAAGTTTTGGTTAGTTAATTAATTAATATTTTTCCACACAAGCTTTGAGTCAGCATTCTTTGTCCAACAAAGATCCTCACTTGCCACCTCACCAAAATAGACCGGAAATCCCCAATTTTGGAGCTCACGTGACCGGCACATGCGAAATTCCGGCGAAAAATCAAATTTCCGAGAAAATTTGTCCTCAATGTGCGAATTTTTTTTAATTGGTGTACCAATTTTGCCAGACACATAAATAAGTGGACCAATTCTGCTTGGGCCCTATAGTTAGTGGACCAATTTTGCAATTTAGCCTAATATTAGTATTTGGCCCTCCTACCCAAAATTCCCGCTTCATTATCTTTACAAGATATCAAGCATGGGAATGGTATCGTCATATCATTCCTTTCATATGGTTATTGACTTATTTCATTTTTGAATTCATTTGGCCGTAATCATCTATTAATTAGGTTGATTGACTTGTTTTGAATAAATGGATGATTAATTTGGCATATAATATAATAATGCAATAATGCAACATCAAGGACAAGTTGTTTCCTCTCACTACAATTGTTTGTTTGAATATATTCTTTTAAAAGTTTAGCATATCAATAACGTGTAAATATGGAATTATATGAATACATATTTATTCTATCATGTACTTACATGTATAATTTAAAATGCACATGATTTATTAGAGTAGATATATATTTTTAAATTTGGATATCCGCATGGTTCGATATTTTTTTGTTTTATTACAACTCATGAAAAGCTTTGCACACTGGACTTTTCATTACAATTCAAAGAGAACAAAGCCAAATATCTAACGAACACCTAAAAAATTATTTCTATTACTCGGACATTGGTGTACTAAAGCACTTATTACATCTCGAGATTATCTTTCTTAAAGATATCTCGAAGCAATGAATCTAAAGCAAATTTCACTACAAATTCTTAAGAAATAAAAATGGCATTATAATGTTGCAAGCCAATATACTTATTTCACTTCTTCTCGCTCATGCCAAGAGTGTTCTTCACACCATCAATCGCACCCTGAGCCATGTGAGCCATTTGTTCTCCAGTCTACAATATAATAAAAAAAAAATTATCTTATGTAATATATAAGAACAAGAATTTTTTTTCTCAATAGTATATTTATCTATGCTAATAGAAATTCATGATCAAATAACAAAAAAAATATTTTATTTATATATTTATTTATTTTGTAGAGTTAGAAATTGAGAACTCTGCAGAATCCAAAGATTTTCCTCCTTGCTACGTTGGGCCGCTCTTGGGTTTTCCCAATCGCCGGAGGCTTTGTCATGGGCCCGACTCACTTGTGCTCTTAGCGGATTCAACCCATGCTCCGTCTTGCCCTAGCATAATGTATTTATTATTATCTTTTTTTAATTTAAGTAAATAAATTCCATTATTTCGACAATTTACTCTCTCATGAATCGCTTGAATGATAGTGCAATCAATGTATAAGTGCTTGAGTGGGAGCACTTTTTAGATGGACTTTGGATCTAAAATGGACTTTTGGATAAATCACTCATACAAAAGTCCATTCTAGAGAAGTTAGAATCGTGAGCTTTAATTTTTGAGAAATCACTTATTAAAAAATCTATTTTTTAAATGGACTTTACGTAAGTGCTCCCAAACAATCACTAATTATTAGAGAATATGTATTTGGAATGATTGGAATACGAGTCCGACTGAGTTTGAGTTTGTCCAAAGATTGAACCGAGCGCCGACATCTTTCTTTAAAACTTTTAAAAACTAAGAAGATATAAAGATTTAAATTTGAACGTAAGATAGCTTGGAAAGAAAACAATTTGAGTGTGTTTGATAAAAAAAATTTGAGTTTGATGGATATTTATAGTGTTGTCGATCGATGAAAGAATGACAAATGGCGTTTTAATTTGATAAATTGTTGGTGATGAGTGACATGCTGCATTTTGACCTGTGCAATGGGAAGTTGGATCCAAGTTTTGTGCGTAAAATATGCTTCTCACACGTTATAAAGTTGCTATTTCTTATCCTATTTTCACTCGCGTTGTTAATATAACTATTTTTAGTAGTTCTTTATTAACCATAATTAAATAAAATCTTTGATTTTTTGCAAATTATCGTGATAATTGTAGCCAAACTTATTGAAAAAACAAATCAATATTCTCTCTGTCACAACTTGTAAGGTTCAAGCAGGCGGATCATAGGTTTTTTCCAAAGACCTGGGCTCTAGCCAGTGCAAAAATTTTCATAAGCCTATCATTATATATTTGTATGTGATTTTTGATTTTGCATTAAGCCTAAGCCCAACCCACTTTTTTATATTTTTGTATAAGTCTCCAAAGTCAAACTAAATTCAAATTTATTTTGTCCAATCCATCTCCACCGGCCCATCTCAGTAATTTAAATTTGAACATTCCAAAACCAATTTAAAACACAAAGAAAAATCACTTGGCCCCAATCGCATGAACCCTAATGAAGAAAAGGTATGCAGACTGCAACAACAAAAGTTCAATTTTTTTTGGATTCTTCCTCTAATTCTTCAATTATTTTTTTGTGTCCAAGGGACATTCTTTCTTGCCCCTATTATCAATATTCAAATATTATAATTAGATTTTCTTTATTTTTGTAGTTTTTTCTTCTTGTATGAATTAATTTTGTTGTCATTATTTACTTGTTGGGTAGAATAAATTATGCATCTTTTTTTAATGATTGTATTGTTCCTCTATTGAAGATAAAAATAGTTTATTTAGATATTAAAGAATGATATAATTTTTTAAATCATCATTCCTTTTATTAATATTTTTCTTGCCATTATATATGTTTTTTATTTATTTTATTAACTTTGAAATTAGAAAACTGACATATATTGTTAAAATGGGGTCCGAAAATTGCCATTATAAACATGACGTGGTTCAAAATTTTCAAGTTGCTACACTTCTTGAGTTGTGCCAACAATTAAACGAGAGTGGAGGGTCGGTTTATGTTATGTTGACTAGATTAATTCGTCTTGTTTTGACGCTTACTGTTTTAACCGCCACAATCGAAAGAATTCAAAGAATGAAACATGTGAAGACGGCACTTCGTAATAAAATGGGGGATAACTTTCTTGAAGTATGTTTGATGCTCTATATTGAACGAGAGTTTGTTAACAATATAGATGTAGATTCTATTATTGATGAATTTTATGCTTTGAAGTTTCGTAGGGCACAACATCATTGAATATTAAAATATATTTTTTATGTAATATATTTTTTTATAGTTAAATCTTTACTTCTTAGCCCACCCTACTACTAATTCCTGGATCCGCCATTGGGTTCAAGTATCTTGTACAAATCAAGTCTATAATT
This sequence comes from Rehmannia glutinosa, assembly GCA_016081115.2. Lineage (NCBI taxonomy): Eukaryota > Viridiplantae > Streptophyta > Magnoliopsida > Lamiales > Orobanchaceae > Rehmannia > Rehmannia glutinosa. The sequence goes on from JABTTQ020001572.1 coordinate 109,767, forward strand.
GTTTTGACAAAGTACTCCAAGAACCCGATTACTTGCAAGCATAATATATATATATATAGTACAATTGGGGTATATTAGGGGAAGTGACACGGGTACTCGTATGAGATTAATATATATAGAGTACAATTGAGGGATAATAGGAGAAGGGACACATATACTCGTATGGGATTGAACTCTGGTCAATCGCTCTTACAACACAAGATTCTACCATTAGAGCACAAGATTAATCTCAGCGTTATATATTTAAGCTATGGATTAGAAACATGTAAATTGGAAAACCAAGATAAATAGACAATTCGTTTTGGGGCTAGTAGAAGTTAGCTAACATGGGCTTCGCTGTCCAAACAATGCCATATTATTTAAGACATTGCCAGGGGCGTAGTCAGACCTGATGGTAACCCCTAGCCCAAATTTTTTTTCCCCTAGCTCAACTATTTTTTACCCTTCAAAAATTATATAATTTTTTTATTATTATTTTTCCATAGTAAAAACGACAAAAAATTTTTGGGGTCTTGGGCGGAGAGGCCCCCTTGTCTACGCCCCTGGACATTGCCCATCAATGGAAGCCCCCTTGTCTACCCCTGACATTGCCCATCAATGGGGAATGCAACGACTTGAAGTATTTCGACATAAGAGGCCATTTTCTAATAGGTTAGGTAAAATTTTGGAAAAATGTTGGACAAACTAAATATTTCAAAAGACATTTGTGTGGGATGTGTTTAGAGCCTTGCTCAGAAGTGGGCATAGCAAAAACGCCTTAGGATTGGAATACATATCCAATATTTGATAATTCAAATTTCAAAATGAGATAAATTGTTAAAAACTAGCTTGAGTTCTGTTGATTAACTTAACAAATGAAGTTTGAACATGTTTTTTGCTCGATAAGATTTAAAACTCAACAAGATTGACTTGATTAGTGAATTGTAACGAAATATGTGTAAAAAGATCAAGCTATTTGAGTTTAATGTGTACTCAGCTCAGATTATAGTTCATTCAAACTCTGATCAATTTACAATAAAAAATGAACCATACTTCTTTTTTTTTTAAAATTTCAGATTTAGAATAACTACAAGTAAGTTCCCTCTCTTTATTTTTATGTTAACTATTCTTCTACTAAAAATTATTTGATTATTCAATTATTAATAGAACTGCTATTGTTGACGTTATAAGGGACGAGATTATTTGAGCTTCTCATATTAATCTTAAGAATTCAATATTCCTGTTGGCATTTCCCTCTTTTGTTAGTCATAATTAATTTGACTTAGAAAATTTATTCTTATTTGAAGAAAAGGAATTCTTAGTAGAGTTCATGTAAGAAGAAAATTGTCTAACTTATAGTATCCATTCAATTGGAATTGATAGCAATTTAAGCGAAGTTATGATACTAGTTCGGTGTAATCAGCATCAAGTTTTTTGGTTAGTATGATCAGTGCCTGTAATCTTGATTTTATATTCTCCATTTTCATTCAAGAAAATGTCCCGCAAAAACCCAACATTCATGGATCTATCCCAACACAGTTAGCACACATAAATATATCGATAAGACTTCAATCAGAACTCTGGATACAAACCCTTGCATTTAAAAAAGAGCTCGTGAAATGAAAAATTATGTTATAAAAATATAGATTAATATTAGTCCTCCGTTAATATTACATTTAAGGATTCAAGAAGTTCAAGAAACTGCAAACATATACAGTAGCTACTTCCAGCAAGTTATTTTATACTATATAATTACATAATATATATATCACTAATGCATAAGAGCAACAGCAGCTTCTTGCACCAACGGCTGAGTTACATGGACAAAATGCTCAGCCTCACGTTCAACTTGCTCCCAACACCTCTGCTCATCTTTCCTTCCTCATTTTTTTTTAAAGCAACGAACCGTCTCCAGTTATCGGGTTGAAACAAACCGGTTCATCCTCAAATACGTAAACGCACACATCTCCTCTCTGCTGAATTGCCGCCCACGCCCAAAGCCGAGGCGCGCAGGATTTGTTCGTGCGCGTAGTCATCGTATCTCGGCAGTGCGTTTTCTCCAGCAAGTGGGACCTGAGCTTCTTGAGTGGCTAAAGCTACTTGCCTTACCAGTTTCTCGGGTGCGCATAGAGCATCCTGAGGTTGTTCGTGATCTCTCATCTCGATACAAGTGAAGTTGAAGACCGCACCGTGGCGAGCGAGCATTTGGGCGATCGGAAGGTACCCGTCTCGAAACGGGTGTTGTAGTACCCGGCCGTGAGTTCAGGGGCATGGGACCGGGTGCCGTAATGCCAGTGGATACCTGCACACAGTTGTTTTTTCATAACCCAATCAATATAATCAGTCTTTAAATATAAATGATAATAAGCAGTAGGGATAATCACAAAATAAAACCTAAGGTTAGGTCTAATTGCAAAAAACCCAGAGATTTTCGGAAACTACAAAAACTCCTTTCAGTTTGATCCGTCTCACATTTTCCCTCTTTATAGACAAAAAAGCATTTCAAAAGCTCCCCTTACGTTTATCAAAATATCACAGTTATCCCTTAAATTTAAGACACAATCAAACTGCAAGGGTTTTTTTGTAATTTACAAAGATCTCTCCATTTTTCTGTAACTAGCCCAAATCTTAGGGTCCTTTTTGTAATTATCCCAAAATTAAAAGTAAGCTATGGGGGTACGTGCCCCCATAGAGGGGCTCATAGATCCGCCTTTGAATACCTGCTATTTTGACGGAAATCTTGACGCCCGTGTTTTCAAATACACTCTTGGCTGATTGTAGTATTCTTTCGCCATGGTCAAGAAGCATTTGAGAATACCAAGAGAGGAAAAATTCCCGTAAGGACCATCCCATCCACCACCACCTTTTCGGAAGAAGTTTGTGTCTTCTGGCCAGTTATTGTAGTGGCCTGCATCTGTTGGACCAGTGTGTCCCCATTCAGGTTTACCAATAGACTCTGCTGCTGCTTTCAAGCTACTTATCATGTACTGCAAAATGGTAAAATTGCGATTTAAGATTGCATTCGGGTGAAAGAATTTGAATATGAAGGGCACGCTCGAGGAATAAGATTTCAAATGACTCCACGTAACATGATTTGAAAATCACCACCACGACAAAAAAAAGTAAATAGCTCAAAATAGTAGAACATAAGAATTTGAAACTCATCAATCATCATATTGTGAAAGGGTTAATTATACTAAACCCCTAAACTAATAGTTTTTGCACTTTTGTCCCTTAACTTTTTTGTGACATATTACCCCCTCAACCTAACATGTTTGTACACTTTATCCCCTACACATGGTGTATGGTATGAGGAAAACACTAAGTTCAAAAGGTAAAGTGTTACAAAAAAAAAGTTTAGGAGGCAAAGTGAAAAAAACTCGCATATTTCAGGTTGCAAAGTGTATTAACCCATTATGAAATCACCCAAACAAGCTCAATGAATTTGTTATTATCCATCAATTCGAATGCAGCCTAAGTTCAAGGAACTATTAGGAAAGCAAGATAATCCAACACAGATTTGAAACACAGAAGAATATTACAATACCTTGTCATAGCATTGAAAAGCTCCAATTCCAGGAAACCTCCATGTCCCATTTTGCTCCGGGTAAGATGGATAGCGAAGCTCCCCTGCAGGACCCATTCCAACTTGAATTTCCTAAAATATGGGAATTCTTTTTCAGTAACTAATCTATAGTGATTGCACAAGCAACCTAAACATGATACAAATTACTGCAGTCAACCAAAATTACACAAACACTTACCACAATGGTATCACCTAGAAGATGCTCAAATGTGTCCCTGAAAGCGCGCATGAAATCAGAATAACACTGGACAGGACTTCTTCCCTTACGCACTGGGAGAGTATCACAACCAAGTGATAAGTATTCATAATTTCTCCGACCCCATTGGTCCGTATAAGCAAGATCAGGGTCTTTGTCAATCTCATCCACAACCCATTTGGGTAGAGGAATCCTGAAGAGTTACAAATTAACATATTGTTAATACTAATAATTGTGAGCACTGGACGAAATGACAAACTATGACCACCTAGAATCCCATTAATAGTCAATTTCATCATAAATTTAGATTTAGCATGTTCTTATCACTGAATTTTCATCACTTTATGTGAGTATATCTGTATATGTGATTTTGGACAAATTTGCAGATTTTAATCATCTTTTTAACTCTTTCGAGTACACTAATCGGCTGGGTTAGGTAATTTGGTAGAATTTTCTGTTGTACATCACATCACATTTTCTATTGCATGCACCATCAGATGTAAAATTCTATCCGAAAGCACGCCACTGTTGGGAAATTGTATCGGAAAAACGTATTGTAGCCGCAATTAGGGCAATACAATTTTATCCACAAAAAAGTTGCAGCAAATAGAATAACATAATAGATTTTTTTTTTTTTTTTTTTTTGGAGGAGAATAACATAATGGGTGGGGCTATGGAAATGGATCCTCTCCATTGAGGGTGTAAATTTCTTGTGCATTTGAGAGAGAAAGACACATGTGCATCTATACATACACCTATACATACACATACATATGTATAGATGCACATGTATCTTTCTCTCTCCAAATGCACAACAAATTTACACCCCTAAATGGAGAGGATCCATGCTCGTGGGGCTATTTACACCCCTTTTTTCTTTATACACCCACTCTTTTAATTTTTATACATGTTCTTCCTATTATAACCTTTTATAGAAAAAAACTTAGAAAACTAAAAACTCTCCACCACCATCGCCACCACCACTGTTATTCACCATCTTCACCGTCTCGACCACAATCCACCACCACCGTCACACACAAACAACACACACAATCTTTGCCATTTTTTTCGTTCAGGAAATTACAATTGGAAACGCACTAATTCATTCCTTCACAGTGCTAGTGCTCTTCAAAATATGTGGTCTTTCTTCCCTTTTTTGTTTTTCAATCTCATAAACTTGATGTTGCCATTTTTTCCCTTGACAAGCTAACATTATTTTTGAATCCAAAAATGCCTTGTGGAACCATTTCGTATTTCCGTGAGTTAACGAAATTTTGCAATGAATTAACCTACAATTAAACCAATTAAATGCAAACCAATTTTCTTTATTGGTTTGTCTGACAAATCGAGGGAACAAAAAAAAAGAATAGAGAGAAGGCCAGAAGGGTGAGAGGTCTGCCACCACCGCGTCGCTGCACCATGGCGGGTTAGGATAGGGAAGATGTAAATGAGGGTTGGGAAATAGGATTTTGTTTTGGGGGAAGGGACAGAATTGGAATTTTAAAAAAGGATCGGTGTATTAAGAAAAAGGTGGGTGTTAAGAGCATCTCCAACCCATAACACCAAATTTGGTGTGATTTTCACACCAAATTTGGTGTTTTGGTGTAATTTTGCAAAACCCATCTCCAACCCACTACACTAAATCTTACACCAAATGAGTATTTTAATATTTCTTTTCATTTTGGAATAGCAAATTTATTTGTTTATGCAATTATTTCTTTTGCTTATATTTTATTATTATTAATGTAACTAAATAAAAACTTATATTTAACTAATATTATATTAATTAATTATATTGCAAAATTAATATTACAACTAATATCACAATAAATAAAAATACTAAATTGCACACTAGACAATAAAAAACGACAAACCTAAAACAAATATTTAAAGACAAAAAAAATATAATTTTGTTTATTAATTCAAGTTTAATTATAATGTTAGTGTTTTGTATTTTATGATAGATTTTGATGCTTTTTTAATTAAATTATAATTTTGTTTATTAATTATTTTAGTTTATCAAAATTTTAAGTTTAGGTTATAATAATTTATTGGTAAATGTTAACTATTGTTCATCCAAACTAATAATTATATACAAAATTTAAATAACTAAAATCATGTTACAAATGAATTATATATCAAATATAGGATACAATAAGAATTAAAAATTTGAAGTAGAAGAAATTGGAGGGCAAAAAGGGAATATTTGTATTACACCAAATTTGGTGTAAAGGAATAGTGTTACACCAAATTTGGTGTAACACTATTCATTACACCAAATTTGGTGTGATGTTTAGAGTTGGGTTGGAGGGTGTTTTTTTGATATTTGGTGTTTTGGTGTGGGTTTTAGAGTTGGATTGGAGATGGTCTAATAGCCCCACCCTAACATAATAGATAATCAATAGGATTTATAAAAGAAAATAAAAAATTCCTTTCCTAGTTAATTAGGCCAGTTAATTATTATCTGTTAAGTTTTATCCAATTAAATTACAGATACTCAGGTTTACTCAATTAATTTTCAAAACAATCCCTTTCCTTTCCTACCCCACTCACTTTATGATTACCAAAAAGGTTCAGCTGCCGATTTCAGATCCTATAAAAAATTAAACAATACAATAAGCAAAAGTATTTCTGACTAGTCCACCGCCTGCTGATCTCAAAACCCACGTGAAAACATCGAAAATAAAGTCGAAATCTGACCCACACCATTTCCAACTATTTCAACCCAGAACTTTTTAAGTTCTCAAGATCAACAAATTCACAAAACATTAATACAATAAAATTAAATGTGTATATATTATAAATTATATATCAAGGAAAATTAGTGATGAAGCAAAACGCGCAAAAATCGAAGTTTAGTTAGCTTACGTGCAAGAATCCCCAACATTTCCGCCGCACTGGTGAAACGACATCACGGCCTGCACTTTCAGCCCGTGCTTCTTCGCCATCTCCAGGAGCTCCGAATACCCGCCCCAATTATACTCGCCCGGTTTCTCCCCTTCAACCAACCCCCACCATACATCCATCATTATCCCTCAACGCCCGCGCTCTTCAGCGCCTGCAGACTCGCGTTCATCGCTTTCTTCCTATTCACCGTGTGATTCCAAGTCACGCTGTCTAGAGGCATCATAACATACACCGGCACCCCCTTTTTGCCCTCCTTATCCTGCGCAACCCCGCCCACTACGTACTCCCTATCCTGCAAATCCTCGGTAGTCACCGGGGCCGACATCAGCGCTTGCGCCGCCACCGACAGGTCCGGCCGCACTCCGCCGCGGACCGGGCTCAACGGCGGAGACGGTGAAACCCTGTCTATCTCCGTACCGGTTTTCTGCACAGAAACACGCAAGTTCGTCGCCGCAGGAGATCTCCACACCGCGCTGACGGTGGCAGACGACGGCGCGTCGCCGGAGACTCCGCCGGAATCCGCCGTCAAGGCCGCCCCCGAAATTGATCCGATCTGGTGAGGCAAACTCATTGCCATTATACACAAAAAAATACTGTATTCAAATCTGTAGTCACAAATAAAAAAATGTGTTTGTAAATCTGTTAAACAGAGAGAGAATGTAGCTAGGGCGAGGAGGAGTGATGGGGCATATATAGAGATGGAGAAACTCGGGAAAAGATAAGATATTAAAAAATGGTGGACCGTGGAGAACGCGACAAGTAATTTACTGGAGGCGACGGCTGTGATTTACTGGAGTTCACGTGAAGGGGACGGTGAGATATGATTGCGCGTGACGGTTCCGGTGGACGCGCCTGACTATTTTTTTTCTTTTTAATTTGTAATTAAGGTGTGGCCATGTGTCCCAGTTTTCTTGGATTGAGGACAAGTTGGGTTAGGGGAGCGTTTGGCGTTTTGCTTTTTATGGCTGATTTTAAGTCCACGAAAAGAGGCTTACAGGGGTGAAATTACTTGAATTTCTTCAAATTTAAAATTTGAAAGCCATACAATACTGATGTGATTTCATAATGCATGGGCGAGCACATTAGACCAATGAAGCGTGTTTTATAAGTAAGGGCCAAATGTTTTTATCTAAAAAATTGTAATTTTAAGATAAATTTGTGAGGCAAACCAAAGTGAACAATACCTTTTGAATGGATCTTTAGGATTCTATGTCACGTCAAATAGGATATTATTAATTATTATATTATAAATTATAAAGGTAAAAATAACAAAATAATTGCTTAATAGCAAAACTAAAAATGCACAAATAAATACACATGTATAAACAATGTAGTTTTTTTAATAAAAAAAGAAAATTAATTTTACTTGTTCTTACTAGTTTAACTTAAAGGTCATCGGATTAGGCTGGCCGACCCAACCTAAATTTTTCCCTTAACCTTGTGAGCAAGCACTATGTTGCCAGTAGAATTATTTGACAACTCTAGTTTAATTGGACTTTAATGAGACAATAACTAAACCCAAAAATCTCATCACAATTTCTCAATTGAGCCAAATGACCGATCGATTTTATTTTTAAAACAATGCAAAATGAGGTTTCATTTTTTTTCGTTTTTGAAGTGTAATTTGGTTTCATTTTATTTTATTCCTTTTTCAAAAAATTATATATATATTTTTCAATAAAAAGGTCGTCGATCTGCTCACGCATCACAATGACAAATTTATAGTTTCTATATAAAAAATAGTAATTCACCTTTCATTACAACACTATAAACTCGCATTAAGTGGACAAAATAATATTATCACCAATATCATGTATTAATAGAAAACTATATACCAATTACAATAATAAACCAAAACTATTTCTAAAGTCGGCAATCAGCTTAGTATAGAAGGAGAGTTTGTGACACGTGAGCTGATCACTTTAACATTTTATTATAGCTGAAATTTCGGAAATGTTCATGTGATTTATTTTAATGACACGTCCGAATAGCCGATGATATTTTTGAGTAGAGGGCCGCAATTGAACTAAATTGGGTCGAACTTTTGAGTATTTTAGTTTAGCTAGTTTATTATCGAGACAAACTTGAGTCCAATTTATCGAAACATGTTGATGACTCACTTTAACTTTTTGAGCATAATCGAGTCTAAATAAGCTTAATAAATACTAATTATAAATTAAATTATTCTTCAATTTATTACGAGAAATAAAATTATATATATCCAAACGCATAATATATTTATTAAAACTTATGAATTTATTAATACAAATAAATTTATTGAAATATTTTTATATTATCATCGGTAAAAATATATATATGAAAATTAAAGTCAAATTACTAGTTTAATTTATACGAAAGCATACTATCGAGCTTATTCTCGAACTTACTATCGAGTTTATTCACGAACTTACTAACGAGCATGTTCACGAACTAATCAATCGAATATATGTAAGTTTGAGTTTGGTTTGTTTATTTTAATGAGTCTCATTAAACGAACTCGAACGCAGCTTTTATCGAATCAACTCGAATAGTTCACGAGCGCATTGTTCATTTGCAGCCCTATTTTTGACAGAATCAAGAATTAAAAATAGTTAAGATCCTTTAATTTCAGCGTGGACGGTCAACTTTTAAATTAAGTTTCATTATAAACTGTTAGTAAATAATTTGAAAATATGTTAGAAACGTAAATAAATGCCTGAAAACTTAAACAGTCGTTTATTGGATTTGACTATTTCCGTTGAAAAATTTAGAATATTTTACGATAGATGTGTGACAGCAAGTAATATCATATAGCCAATTACTATTAAATAGTGCTTATAATAATAATAAATGTGAACCAAGAACTCGTATCTAAATCACCACAACGAATGATAAGTGTTTTGCTAAAAAGTTAAGAAAAATACAAAAGTTTCATAATATTAATTTGAAATGTTTCTTTGAAATATGAAAAAAACATAGATGGGCACGATTAGATACGGAAACTTTTCACTTTCATTCTATTAGGATTTTTTTTTCTGTGAAAATTTTCTTAAAATAAATTATTCACCCATTTTTATTTTTTTCTTCCATTAATCGCATCTAATAATTTTTTTAAAAAATATTGATTTATAATTATTATTATTATATATTTTCCCACAAATTTTACTATTCATCCGCTTTACACATTTCTAATTATCAATCATTATTTTATTATTTACACATCCATTGTAACCTCAAATTAAATCTCACTCTTAAAATTCAGCTTTCTTCTTCCAATATATTTTTTCAATCATTGTTATCTAGCAGATTTTTTTCCAAAATGAAAATATATCCAATCACCATTTAACTTTCTTTCTTTTTTTTTTTTTTTAAAGAAAGCATAGAGTAACTTTCGAAAAATATATAAATAATACAATAATGTAACTAGGTTCTAACTTCTAACATGAATATGCCCACCATATATACCCGCCCAAAAAAAAAAAACTAAGACTTGATTTGTGAATGAATTTAGATGCTTCAATTCAAAATCAGGCACAACCACAACTTTCTGAACTGATTAAGGAGCCCAAAATAGACTTAGGAGAAATGAGGTTCAGAATTACAAACCTATTAACGAGAAACAATGATTTGACTTTTCAATATATCCACAAAATTGCAATTATGGTAAAAATTCAAAATTTGTTGAACCACAAGTTCAGGGGGCAATGCAACAAGGAAGGTTGGGGTATTGGCCCACCTACTTGTCTCATTCTAAGAGAGAAATATACTGTAGATTGAGTACAAGAAGATTGGGCTTCAGCCCAACCCAAATTGTGCATTAAATCTTGCACATGTTTCACTTTGATTAATTGATTTTAATTGGGATAATGTTTGACATTAATATTGGTATATTATGGATTGGTTAGAAATGAAATATGTGGCTAGTTTTCTATAACCCCTTTTTTAATGCTAGGCCGTGTGCCATTTGGAGTTTTCTTTTTCAAAATTTGATGTTCTATCGCTTATATTTGATTTATAATTACAGGTCAAGTAACTATCCTAGATGTTAGCTCTATTTTGATTTATGTGTCTTATATGTGCGAAATCCAAGCACCTTATATATACATTAGCACATCTAGAAATTAAGATCTAGTAGGCTGAGATAAAAAGTAAAAATTTCATAACAAAAAAATAACATATATATCATAGATGTAACAAAATAAACAAGTTTTTCGATGAATATATATAGTAGAGTTGGGTTTGGAATTTGTGTTTTGATTTTTAGTAAAAAAAAAAAAAAAAATGGGATGCAATTTTTAAAAACTATAAGAAGGTGTGCTTTGGTTTTGGGTGAAGTTTTGGGGTGAGCTAATTATATATAATGTAAAATTTAAAGATAAATAAAACATGAACTTGAGAATGTGCATGGGCTTGACCGCTTGAGCTAGTGAAGGCTCCATGTCCCTCCACTATAAGAACATATCTATATATAGAGATTGGTTCAAATTAGACCAATTCCTTTATGTTGGTCCATAAGAACACTTATGGACTCTTGATTTAAAATTTTGGATGGTGTAGATCATGTAAGTCCAAGCGGCTACGATAATCAGAGGGGGTGAATAGATTATCTCCATCTTTTCGTTTTCCCTCTTTTTCAAACCGAATGCTCAAACACAATAATAAGGTGCGGAATGTAAACAACACACGTCGATTTAAAGAGGTTCAACCCACCTGGCCTAATCCTCTACCACCCCAAAGATATCAGGGATGGATTTGAAAGAAAAAGAATTTTATTAATTACCAAAATTAATACAAATTCAACTTACAACACCTTGAAGAGCACCACACTCTTCTTCAACACCACCTTTGGAGATTACCACAATCTCCCTTTGAAGATTACCACAATCTTCCTTCAACGCACCTTGTGAAGATTACCACAATCTTCACCCTGAAGAGCACCACACTCTTCAACACCTCAAAAGAAGATTACCACAATCTTCTCACACCTAACACCTAGTTCACTCAGTGTGTTCTTACCAAAGAACACTCACAAGGATATCTTGTGTTTGAATGACGACCACAAATTCAAGATTACAACTCGATAATTGATAATACAATAGAGTGCAAGTGTAATCAAGAATAGCCTAGACCTCAAAGATGTGAAAGTGATAAGCTAGGCAATTTTACAACAAGAATAATGACAATGAAAGACCAAGTGTTTGCTTGAAGTGTATCTTGTTGTGTTGTATCTCAATTGTTGTATTGGTTGCTCCAAAACTTCCTCTATTTATAGGAGATGATTGATCAAGCATAAGCTCTCTTGGGGATTGAAAATCTCAGAAAAATACAATTAAAATCAAGAATATAGTCATAGAAATCAATCCCACAATTTAAGGAAAGTTTGTCTCATTGTCAAACGGTCGAAATTTGTCATTAAAAACATAGGCGGCCGTCGCGAAAACAGACGTTGGAAAAACATACAAAAAAAACACGGCGACGGTCGACGTCTACCTCGGACCGGCCGACCATCACCCCAACCGTCCCCTCATGGATTTTGCAAGGATTAAACGCTCGTTTCAAACACACTTGCAGCAGTCGACCCCTGAGGCGGCCGGCACGGCCGACCGGTCGACGCCGACGCGGCCGTACGGTCGACTGCTTTTTTTTTCTTCCGTCTCATTTTCTGCTTTGAACACATCTTCATGTACGGGTTGCCTATGGGGCGACCTGGCCGACCACGAGACGTAAATATTGTCCAAATTTTGTCGAAAATAAAACTCAAGAAATACTCCCAAAATTTAGTAAAAACATTTTAAACCGATCGGAAGTATTAGGACAATCATTTAGAAACAACGTTTGAGAGTAAAAACCCAATAACGTAAAATCATTAAAAGCGTTGTCCAATTTAGACGAAAATAAACTTTGAGAAAATACTCCGGAAAATATTAAAAACATTTTAAATCATTTAGGAGTATTTGGACAACCTTTAAAAACATTGTTTTGGTGATAAAATAAAATCATCAAAATTAAGATAAATACATGTATCAAACAATCTCCCTTTTTGATGATTACAAACCAAAACAATTTTATCCCAAACTAAGAGAGCAATTTTAGAAATGATTTTCCGGTAAAAGCTTTTGACTGTTTGGAAGCAACCAAAATTTCCAAAAATATTAAAGCAACCAAGTAGGGAGTAAATATTTTCAAAAATAAGCTCAAGCTCCCCTATCAACAAGCATATCAAGAATAATGTAAAAGCAATTATCCATAAGCTAAAAACTTAAGCTTTTACAATTTGCTCAAGAGCCTCAAGCTCCCCCTATCAACAAGCATATCAAGAATAATGTAAAAGCAATTATCCATAAGCTAAAAACTTAAGCTTTTACAATTTGCTCAAGAGCTTATAAGCTCCCCCTGTCACAAAACAACATTAAACAATAATATAGGTCCATCAAGCAACAAATGGACTAATCAATAAATCACAACTTATGGCTTTTATGAGCCATAGCTTATAGCTTTTATGACAAGCTTTAATTAGCTTCTTTGAGCTAACGAGCCAATTTCTGTTTCTCCCCTTTGGAATCATCAAAAGAATGTTAGGATGATAGAAACATCATAGAAGTATATCAAAGTGCACAAAGAAATGGTTTATCAACCATTGAGCAATTTAGCTTAAAAACCAAGGAAAATGGGAGAAATGTATCATGAAAAGTTCATGCGCTCGTTTTATTTCCCAAAACATGATTTCAATGAGTATAGAAGACTTTTGGAAGCGAGAGAATCATGCAGAAGTTGAAATTTTCATTGCGACATTTTAACAAACACCTTGTGTGTGTGAAAAAATAGAAGAGGTTGTATATAACCTTTGTAAATGGTTCAAGCCAAAAAATTTTTATATCATCAATCAACCAAAAAAAAAATCATATGCACCATATGCAATAATTTCATCAATTAAGAAGCTCAAAGTAGATTCTCAAGGGTTCAACCCAATTGAGATAAGCTAAGAATGATCAAGGCATTACAAATGCCAAAAATTAGAGCAACCATCAAGTAATAAGTTATGCTTTCAACAATACATGTATCAAAAGTCCCAACAAATTCAACTAAGCATAACAAAGCAATAAAAGAAGCACTTTTACCATCAAGTACTTCATACCAATGATCAAACAATGCTTTAGAGTATTTTTATCATCAAATACTCCATCAAAAATCACGATCATCCACAAGTCATTATCAACTTGCAATATTAACCCTTTTAAGAAAAACAAGCAAATATCATTAGTACAAATGAGTTTTACAAAAATTCATCAAAATACAAAACATCATTAATGAAAATGCTAGAAAGTAAAGGGGTGGGGTAACATCATTCCTCATCCGAGGAGAAGCAAGATCCGGAATAAAGTCCTTGATGAATTTCTTTAACTTGCCGATAGACTTTTGCATTTTAGAGGTCTTTTGCTCCAAAGCCTCATACCTCGTCTCATGAAAAGCCCTCATCTCATCAAATTCGGCTTGAGTATACCTCCTAGGTGGTTGAGCACCAGATTACCCTCCGGATTGCTCGGTTCGCCTTCTTCCACCAATCTTGCGGCCCCCGCGTCATCAAAGATGTCATTAGGATCGGGAGACTCTTGACCTCTTCCTCTTGCCATTTTGGTTGGTCGGATGTCCATATTCTTGCGCATCGTGACTATTTGGGAGATATTGTCAATGTCGAAGTCATTTTGAAAAACTTCCGAGTTAAACTCCGACGGCGAAGGAAGTCCCGATTGAATAAGAAGTTTACAAATCCAATTTCCCATAACCAACTTCTTATTACCTCGAGTAATGGACTCGATTAGACATTGAATGAGTATGGCACCAAAGTTAAGTGGTTCCTCCTAGCAATCTTATAAGTCAAAAAGTAATCCATATTGCTAGGCATCTTTCCCGACTTACCACAAATGCAATATGCGACAATAACGACCGATAAAATGCGATGCTCAAGTGTCATTGCCAACAAAGAATACTTAGGCCATACTCCCAAACACGTTTTGACTTCTTTCATTGATACCCCAACATTTCATCATTCCAAGTCCCGCAAGAGAAGTAATCCCAACCACCTTCTCTAACATGTAAAAGCCGCAAATATCATTGGGAGTCCATCTAAAATGACGACCCTTTAAGTTTAATTAACGGCAATCGGCTTTCTATCATTGTCATATTCGACCCACATATTGGCATAAAAGAGTTGGATAATATCATCATCATACAACACATAAGCATGTTCCCATAAGTACATCCAACCTTGCTCCTCAAAAATCCTCTAATCGTAGGATACTCATTCGTAAAAAAGAACTAAAACGACACATTTTAGTCCGAGCAATCGACTTTCCTCCCATTCCCGAGTCCTCATAATACCATTCCGCATATTTGTGAATAAAATTAAGAACATTGTGGGAATTAGGGGCTTGAGTAACAAAGGATTTTTTACCTTTCGCCCAACGGCAATTTTGGAGCGAAATCGTTCGCGTAGCTCGGTAACTGGGCCCGAGAGAGAATGGGATTTTGAACATCATCACCTTCTTGAGCCACGTTTCTTTGAGCGGCTCTAATATCCCTTTGTTCGGCTTCTTCTTGCCGATTTCTTGACGAACCTCTCCGCCCTTCTACGCTTGGAGATGGGATTTCGACCGGTGGAATTTCTTGGAGGAGCCATATATGAAAGATTCTTGAGAAAATAAGAAGATTAGCAACAAGAATCGTGAAAAATGATGAAGAATTGAAGATTTTGTAGAAAAGGGAAAAGAAATTCTTTATAGGGTTTGGGGGATTTTTTTGTTCTGTTTCACGAACTGGAGACAGAAAGTTTTAAAGTGCAAAAATTTAGCCTGGGCGACCGGTCGAGGTGGGGTGCGACCGGTCGAGGTGCAGGGCGACCGGTCGCCCCTGCTGTGACCGTCCCAGGTGATTTTTCTATCTCCCAAGGTTTTCCAAAATTCGATTTTCCACCCCAAAAGTTTTAAAACTTTGCAAAAATATAATTTTGGACTATGTCCAACAAATATGGGTTTTGGGAAAAACATATAAATGATAAAATCGAGACTAAACACGTAGTGCCTTTTAAGAGAAAATATTTGCAAGATCAATTAGGGGCACTAAAGGGGTCAAAATGAAATATCTTAAAAGATATGTGCATAAGCATAAAATCGAGTTTATAAGAGTAAGAATAACACAAGTAAACGTACCTCGATAATTTATGCCTTTCTTGACAAATAATGACATAAATGGCCATTTGTGAAAATATGTAAATCATACACAATTCTTAAAACATATCTAGCACAAATTATAAAGATAAAAGTGTAGGCTAAGAGATATCACATGTAAGCTCATGCCATAAAAATCCATAAAGGATGATAACACACTTTAGTCAAAAAAAAATGCACAAGAGTTTTAAAAAGATCATATAAGGTCTTCTTTTTAAAAAAAATTTTAAAAGCACAAGTATATATTGAAGACCTTAATTAAAAAAAATAAATATTTGAAAACTCATTTTGCAATTAAGACACAAATAAGAGCATGCATAATAACAAAATAAAAATGCATATTTAAATAGGAGATACGAGTTACCAATTACGCCATTTCCATGGGTTGTGCCGTTCCCAT
The DNA here is from genome assembly GCA_016081115.2 of Rehmannia glutinosa. NCBI lineage: Eukaryota > Viridiplantae > Streptophyta > Magnoliopsida > Lamiales > Orobanchaceae > Rehmannia > Rehmannia glutinosa. Next base: position 126,038 of record JABTTQ020001572.1, read on the forward strand.
TGTTGATGATATCTTCCCTTTGAAAAGTCACTTTGTTGATGATGACTTCTTTGATCACTCCATTTCAAGGTTTGTTGCCTTCCCATTGTTGAAAGTCTCTTCTTCTTTGAAAATCACCTTGTTGATGATGTCTTTGCCATTTCCAAGGATTGTGTTCTTCCCATTTTTGATTATACGCTCTTCTTGGAGATTGGCTTTGTTGAGAGTAGTTCTTTCTTTGATCAAATGAAACGTTCATTTGATGTTTTCTTGGTGGCATGAATTTTCTCCGATTTTTGCTTTGCCGGGTACCTAATAACGCATTATTTTGTGGTACCCTCATGTGTTTGGGTCCTTTAAGATTAGCTTTGAGACTTTTAGGTCTCCAACAATATTTAGAGCTATTTCTAGCCCGACAAGAATAAGCCGTATGGCCTTTTTACCGCAATAAAAACAAGTAATAATTCTAGGAGCATAATGACCAATATGCATATTGACTTGATCCTTTTTCATATGATTAACAACATTAGGCTTATGATCAAGTCCTTTATCACAATTATGAATATCAATAATATTGGACATTTTATTGGTACTCAAGTTGGATTTTAATAAATCCTTTTTCATGCAATCAATATTCTCTACAAGAGTACTATTTTCTTTTTCAAGGTTTCTAACCTTGTCAAGTGTGGTGGTGTGAGCACATGATAGTGATTCATAGGAAGTAAATAAACTATCCTTATCATTTTTCAAAACAATGAATTCCTTTTTCAAATTTTTGTATTTAACAAGTAAGTTTTGGAATTCATCTTGTAGTTCATCAAAATCATTTTGCAAATCACTATAATCATTTTGAATAACAATATCATAAGAAGTAGAGGGTTTAAGACATACCTCATTTTCTTCATTGATGCCCATAAAACAATATTCAACTTCTTCATAATTGGAAGTTGTAGGGAGGCTTATTCCTTAGATTTGAGCTTGTATGATCTTGAGAAGTAGATGCTTTTGTTTGACTTCTTTCATTTGCAAATACTCCATAGATGGCTTCTAATTTTTGCCATACTTCATGTGCCGACTTTATTCCTACAATATGTTCATATTCTAAATTAGTAAATGAACAATATAAAATATTTAAAGCCTTACCGTTTAAGGAGATGATTTTCTTTTCTTCATCATTGAGCTTTTTGAAGCTTTTGAGGTGTATAGTGTATCTTTCGTCGGAATGGATTCTCCATTAATGACGGTGTTCCAAATGTCGAACCCGCAACCTTGTAGATAGCATTCCATTCTTTCTTTCCAAAAATTAAAATTCTTGGAATCAAATAGTGGTGGCTTGGTGGTGGAAGTGCCGGATAGATGAGCTTCGTTCGTAGCCGTTGATCGTTTCTCTTCACTCGCGATGTGAAACGAGCTTGCCAAAGAGTTTGGCTCTGATACCACTTGTAAGTCCAAGCGGCTACGATAATCTAGAGGGGGGGGTGAATAGATTATCTCCATCTTTTCGTTTTCGCCCTCTTTTTCAAACCGAATGCTCAAACACAATAATAAGGTGCGGAATGTAAACAACACACGTCGATTTAAAGAGGTTCAACCCACCTAGGGCCTAATCCTCTACCACCCCAAAGATATCAGGGATGGATTTCGAAAAGAAAAAGAATTTTATTAATTACCAAAATTAATACAAATTCAACTTACAACACCTTGAAGAGCACCACACTCTTCTTCAACACCACCTTTGGAGATTACCACAATCTCCCTTTGAAGATTACCACAATCTTCCTTCAACGGCACCTTGTGAAGATTACCACAATCTTCACCCTTGAAGAGCACCACACTCTTCAACACCTCAACAAGAAGATTACCACAATCTTCTCACACCTAACACCTAGTTCACTCAAGTGTGTTCTTACCACAAGAACACTCACAAGGATATCTTGTGTTTGAATGACGACCACAAATTCAAGATTACAACTCGATAATTGATAATACAATAGAGTGCAAGTGTAATCAAGAATAGCCTAGACCTCAAAGATGTGAAAGTGATAAGCTAGGCAATTTTACAACAAGAATAATGACAATGAAAGACCAAGTGTTTGCTTGAAGTGTATCTTGTTGTGTTGTATCTCAATTGTTGTATTGGTTGCTCCAAAACTTCCTCTATTTATAGGAGATGATTGATCAAGCATAGGCTCCTCTTGGGGATTGAAAATCTACAGAAAAATACAATTAAAATCAAGAATATAGTCTGTTAGAAATCAATCCCACAATTTAAGGAAAGTTTGTCTCATTGTCAAACGGTCGTAAATTTCTTTCATTCAAAACATAGGCGACCGGTCGCACGTAAATAGACGTTGGAAAAAGTACACGAAGAAAATAACAGGCGGCGCGTCGGCCGACGTCTACCTCGACCGGTCGACCATCACCCCAACCGTCCCTCATGGATTTTGCAAGGATTAAACGCTCGTTTGAAACACACTTGCAGTACCGGTCGACCTGATGCACAGGCGGCCGACCGACCGGCCGACGCCCGGATGCACGGGCCGACGCTTTTTTTTTTCTTCCGTCTCATTTTTTGTTTTAACACACATCTTCAGGCACGGGTTGCCCTATAGGGCGACCGGTCGACCACGAGACAGTAAATATTGTCCAAATTTTGTCGAAAATAAAACTCAAGAAATACTCGAAAATTTAGTAAAAACATTTTAAACCGATCGGAAGTATTAGGACAATCATTTAGAAACAACGTTTGAGAGTAAAAACCCAATAACGTAAAATCATTAAAAGCGTTGTCCAATTTAGACGAAAATAAACTTTGAGAAAATACTCCAGGAAAATATTAAAAACATTTTAAATCATTTAGGAGTATTTGGACAACCTTTAAAAACATTGTTTTGGTGATAAAATAAAATCATCAAAATTAAGATAAATACATGTATCAAACAGATCATTTTAGTTAATTTAGGCTAATAAGGGTATAATTATACTTTTATATTTAATCGATTTTGTTAATTGGACGGTTATTAGCTATTTTTAAGGAAACATAATCCTACATTTTCAGTTACCCGATTTTTAGGGAGGAAAAATCATCATCTTCAAGCGTTTTTTTCAAAATTGATATTCCGCCATATTTGTGAACAGTCGTTTTATTGTATACTTTGTTCAGTGGACTTGTATACTTAGTCATGTTTTATTGTGTATTTAGTTCAGTGGATTTGTATACTTGGTTCAGTGGAATCATATTCTTAGTTATATAAGTAGTTTAGTAAGTAGTTTAGTGAATTTGTATACTTAGTTATGTGGATTTGTATACTTAGTTTAATGGAATTGTATACTTAGTTATATAAGTAATTCAGTGGAATTGTGTATTTAGTTCAGTCTAATTGTTAGTTATATATTTATGTATACTTTGTAATATTTTAATGTATAGTTAGTTCAATATAATTATATACTTAGTTAAATGTTTATGTATACTTTGTAATATTTTAATGTATAGTTAGTTCAATGTAATTATATACTTAGTTAAATATTTTTGTATACTTAGTAATGTTTTATTGTACAAGTAGTTTAGTGTAATTGTATACTTAGTTAATTGTTTACGTATAGTACTTAGTAATATTTTAATGTATAGTTAGTATAGTGTAATTGTATACTTTTCATTAATTGTTGCATGATTCCGTTGCCATATTTGAATAATTTGCAGGTTCGAATGGGAAGGGAGAGAAAGGAAAGGTGAATCGCTTGATTATGGGGACGTGATCAATACAAGATCACATCCCTAATTTTTAGAAAGCGGTTACTATATATAATTTTCTGGATTCCTATTTTATCCCCTACAATATATATTTTCATATGAAAAGTTGTATAGATTTATTTAGATCTTGACCATTGATTTATGTTTTTTGATGGTGTAGATTTGGTCTTATGGTCTTACCTAGGAGGATGGTCTCACAGGTTCCCCTCCCTACATACATACATATATATATATATATATATTTGTGGGAAGGGTTATATGAGACTTATGTCTTATGTAAGTATGTAGGACCAAATCTCAACCATAGATTAACAAATTTCAATGGCTAATATTAAAGATGCATAAAATATATAAAAAAAAACTAATTAAATAGATATATGAGTATATTAGTCCAAAGCAAACAATCAAATCTCATGAAAAAAAATTGTCGCTACCTCGATAAATCGTCCATTTTCTTAAGGGTATATAAAGTGTTGCTTAATTATTATAATAAATGTACTTATAAACATGAACAATGTTGCTTATTTATTGCTTCTAATTTGCGTTCTTACAAAGAAATTGTCTCTTTCAAGAATGTCCTTTTATGCAAAAAAAATTGCTTACATAATGATTTCATATTGTTTGTCCATCGAGTATATGTTGCATATGCATGACAAAATATCAAAATGGTGTCTCTTAGAATTTACGAAGAAATAATTTGCTAACTATCTACATTTTTTTGCTTATCTATTGAATATTAATTGATTTTTATTTTAGTTTATATTTAATTAATTGTTGTTAAGGATAAGTAGGAAATTTTATTTCAATATCAGTAAAAAAGGGAGGAACTATTTTTGGTAATGCCCACATTCCAAATTGTTTGGGATTTGTTTGAAACCATGTCTACGACCTTATCCATTTGTGAGAAATATGTTGCTTATTGAAGACAAATATGTTGCTTTTTTTATATGTTTGAAACCGTATCTCCAAATTCTCTCTTTCATTTCACAGTCAAACTTGCAATTAATATTGGCGATCCTCCCATTTTTAAGACCAATTATTTGCTTAGGTATATATAAAGTGTTGCTTAACTGTTCTTATAAAGTTGCTTATGAACATGAACATTGTTGCTTATTATTGACTCTATATTCCATGCTTGACTACACAAATAGATGTTTAAAATATACCCCGATATATTTTAGTAATAATACATTGTAAAGGGATGATTAATAATATGCACGAGCGAGTGTACAAACAATTTCGAGGCCCAACAAGAATTTAAATTTCGGACACCAAAAATTCATCATAAAGCGTGTCAAAGCAAACATCGCCATCAAAATAACATTGCATATGTTATACCATAATATTGCTTATATAGCATTTACATCCCGCTTAACTACTCTAAAATTTAAACCAAACCCAACCACAAATTTAAGAATCTAAAACAACATATAATGTTCAACCATTTGGTCAAAATAAAAAATATCAACATCGTTTTTCTATAATCATACGTTGTTCCAAAGAAACTTCTTTGCCTCTCCCAGATTCAATTCACTCTGCTCATTCATATCATCCAAACAAATCGCAACGGTATATTTCCTGCACATCATCAATATTTGGTCTTAATAAGCAATATATTTGTACCAATTTTTTTTATCATTATAAGCAATATTTACTACACACATAAGTAAGTTGTACTAGAAAGATAAGCAACTCATATACATCTATCCATACGACCATCTAACAAAAAATCACAGTTACAACAAAATAAGCAATATTTTCTGCCTACGTAAGCAAGATCTTTCTACTTAATAAGCAAACATGTAACACTAAAAAACAAATGAATCTCTGCAATGTACAAGCAATATTTTTTGTCTATGATAGCAGTGCATATATCCTTAATAAGCGACATTTAACATTAAAAATATACATATATCAAAAACTATTCTTCTCATAAACCCCCAAACACTAGCACTAAGAAAAAAAGCCATCTTATTCAAGAAAAACAACTATTAAACAAGAATGAAAAAAATCAACCTTCTCTGAAGAGCAACAATGATTAAACATTTGCTCAAAAAAAAAAAAAGAACAATGATTAAACAAAAATATCTTTCTTAAAACTAGCACCAAAAAAACAATTAAGCAAAAAAATCTCTACAAAAGAACTAAGGGATTTTTTTCCCCATTTTTATTAAACAACCAATGATTTTTCTCCCGGAAAAAAACCTTCCAAAAAACGAGCACAAAAATCCCAAAAATAAAAAAAAAACCATAAACCCAACCGCTTGGATATAAAGGATATAAAACATAAGCAAGTGGAAAACATCATCGGTAAGCAAACCCCGGACTTAAAAAAAAACATAATAATAACATAATTTAACCCCTGTTACATCAAAACAATTTACCCAAACCCCAAACTAAATCAAGAACATAACAAGAAAATTTATTATAAAATCGAAATATTATACATGATCATATACTTGTGCAAAGGACTTAACACAAAATTTCTCAAAAAAAAATCAAAAAATGAAGAGAAAAAGACCTTGTTCCACAAACGATATGGCCATCGACTCGGTTAAGAAGATGACTACAATCGACTTGAATATGTTGTGCCACCTCAAATAATTTCCATGGAGTTGGTGTTGCCTCAAGAAAAAGCTTCGGGGAGATGATTATAGGATTCTTTTTGCGAGAGATAGATGATTATGGTGGGATACGCTTTGCAGGAGTATAACCCTTGAAGAATCAACAATGGAGTAATCAGTAATGTTTACTCACAGTGGTTTATTTTTTGCAGAGAAGAATTTTGTGTTAGGAAAGGAAAATAACTCTTTTATGAGACTTCGTTTACCATGTTCACGGGATATGAAAAGATTTTGGATAAAACACATCTCCAAAAACGGCTCCTAAATTATAGCCACTCCCCAAAAATAACTTCCCTTCCAAAACTGATTTTAATTAAAATGACCAAATAGCCCTTTTTTATATTAAATTATATATTAAAAAATGATAAAATATATTTAATTTCAACCGTTAAAAAATTAAATCAAGGCATCGATTTAATTTCGTCGTGTACTCACATAGGATATGTGGACTCACTTGATCCAAATCCTATATATATATATATATATATATACACATCTTTATAGAAACGAAGTTAACAAACATGTGTTTTATAATAAGAACTACATTAGTCTATTCTAAATTCAGAAAATCTTATTTATAATTTAAGAATTTATTTATAAAATTCCTTTATTTTTTTCTTTCTGAATTTTGTTAGTCTATGCATAAAATAAATATGATAAAGTCAATATTTCAAAAATAATAAAATCGTATTGTATAGTATTTAGTTCATTTTTCTATTAGGTCATGACTATTAACTAGAAAGTCCACGTGCGATGCACGGATTATATTTTAATAACTTTTTTTAATATTTTAGTTATTGCATTGTCTAGAATTTTAATAAATAGTAAAAAACAAAATATAGATAAATATAAATTAAAATAGAAAAGTAATTCATAAGCACACACAAAATAACTTATTGTATAAATAAAACAAACGAATTATTTTTAAATAAAACAGGAACTTAATTTTTTTATGGGAAGTGGAAATTAATATTTAGTTATTATTTAAAGATTAAAATATCCTAAACGGATTTTAAATTTAACCAAAGAAATTGAATATTAAAAATATAAATTTTTATAGCTCAATAGATAATAAATTAATGAAAATTTCTTTGGTTATATTTTTAATCTATCCTTGAACGCTAAAAGTATATGAAACGGATTTTAAATTTAACCAAAGAAATTGAACATAAAAAATATAAATTTTTGTAGCTCAATATATAACAAATTAATGAAAATTTTGTTAATAGATATTTTTTAAAATATATATACAACTCAATCATATCAATTCATATACTTTTAGCGTTCAAGGATAGATTTCAACAATGAATTTTTAAATTATTATTCACATTGATTTAACATAATAATGAAACAATATAAAAATTCTATTGAATTGTTGTTTGATTCATATATCTTAGCTTAAAATAGTCTTATTCGAAATTTATTTACTAAGCAAAATATATAACAAAGAAAATAAAAAAGACAAAAACAAAACAAAATAGATACAAAAAATTAATATATTAGTGAGTGCAATATATGAAAATTATAAATAATAAAAGATAAAGATAAAAAATGTATTAGACAATAAAATAATAAATCATAATTACACAAAAACAATTATTATACATAGAGAATTTAATTATAGAATACCACATTAATAATTTTTTTTACTAATATAAATTTAAATTTAAAAATATAATAAATAACCATTTTTAATATTTACTCATTAACTATCCTAGCTTAAAACAAAACAGCTTATGTATATTTTATATTTTAACCAAATAAAAGTAGAAACAAAAGTATAATATAACTTTTTATAGACCAATATTTTAACAAATAAATGTAAATTACATTTACATTAAAATCTTTACTATATGTCATCAAATTTGAAAGAGTTAATAGGATCCTTAGTTGTTAAATCAACAACCGTGCAGAAACTTAAGGCTGTAATTGATGAAAGTCGTGGCAAATGACAACTTCCAGTAATTCGAAATGATGTATTTGCTGCAAAATAAATATTATTTATTAGTTGTTTTTTAAAATAATTGTATATCTGTTAAATATATAGGGAAAAAATAAAAAATTATGAAAAGAAAAATCATGTTGTTGGTATTCCTCACATAATCCTAACTAAATTCATATTCCTAATGAAATTTTTGCTAACAGATAAAGACGACTGTGAACCTATACAATTAGAGTTGCAGATTAATTTTTAAAATAATGCATGTGCATTATGCTTTAAGGAAAAAAACAAAATAAATAATTAATATAACTCACCTTTTGATGTACTAATATTGATCTTGCGTCTGTGATCTTTATAAACGAAGTTCCAATGCCCACTGGAATTTGGTTGATTAATATCCCTTTACCAAACTAAATAAAGATGCCATTTTTCAGAAAGTTCTTTTCTTATGTTCAGTTGCTAACAAAGATGTATTCTGATGAGTATTCTTGTATTTGAATTGTTTCTGCAGTATAGTTTTGGCTAACAAATGGTTAATTTTGAAAGACTGGTTGGGTCAATTTATATTGCTTGTGAACTGCATGCTTAGTGGACGATTTTGTCTTCCCAATGCAATTTTTAAATTATGGTATTTCAAAAACATCATTATGGTTACAGTTGTATATTTCCATTTATTGTTTTGATCGTAAACTGAACAGTAATTTTCGGTATTGTATTACAATTAAATGACTTTTAGTTGCCCAATGAGTCTTGAATGACTCAGATTTGGAAAATGGAACATAATAATTTAAGATATTTTCTGTTAAAAATATGGTTGGATTGGCTTTTCAAAAGTACTTAACATAAATTTAATTTTCATTTTTCTGTTAAAGGAATGAAGATATAAGATATTTATTTGTCTAGTAAAGAATATCACTGGATTGGATTCTTTATTCATCATTCTTTGTCTATTAGATAACATAAAAAGAACGTAGAAACATCAAAAAACTGTAACTGCGTGTAAATTTATAATACAAATATTATGATATTTTTTATTTTCTGATTTTATAGTTGATTTAAGTAATAGATTTTTTTTAAAAGGTATTGCTTTGAATTTTGATCCAGCCATTAATACTGAACTGCATTGCTTTGTAAAAACAAAATATTAAAGAAATTACAATGTAACTTAAAATTTATTTTGCAGGCAAGTCAGACACAAAGTAAATGATAACCATTAATGTTGTAAATGACGATTTACAGCAATTAAGAACAAAATTAATTAAAAATATGAAATAAAACATGACTTACCATATTTAGCAACATATTTTTGGCGGGAAATTTCCATTATTAGAGGCTATCCTGCTTTTATATATTATATAGATTAGTGTTACGAGAACTTCTCAAAGCATGTATGTAAAATAGTGTTGGGCGCTATAACCTGGTCCTCCAAAGAATGCACTATTTGGGAGGGCCGATGGACTAGACCTGGTCCGGATTTAAATGTTTTAGTCAACCGATCACCCCCTAATCATAAATACAAATTGATGTAATATATATGCATGTGTGTATGTGTGTATATATATATATATATATATATATATATTAGAATAACATCCAATGTGTATCACATAATTTCTCCAAAGATAAAATTTAGTGGCACAAATTTGTTTTAATTAGTTATAAAAGATCCAAAATACTAACTAGCAATATTAGAAAAAATTCAAAATTTAGAAGAGTATTATACGAATAATACACTTCAAATCCGAGAAACGTTTTTGTAAACTACATTATTTGTTATGAGGTGTTTGTTTCTCTTTTCTAGCATTTTATTTGATACGTGTAATATAATATAATAACTTAAAAGATAATTAATTTAAAGGATATAATAAATTAAAAGATAACAAATTTAAAATATATATAGTATAGATAGAAAAATTCTTGATATTTAGGTTATTGTTATCTTTTAAATTTGTTATTTGAATTATTTGTTATCTTTTAAATTTGTACATAGAGTTGTCATATAGATAAATGTGAACACGCCATGTAGAATTCGAAAAATGAGAAATTGACAAATGTCAATATTAATGAGGTGAAGACATATATCAACTTTATTTTTTATATAGGGCAGATAGAGAGATAAGAGAGGGAGAGAATGACAAATATGACAGATATATTTCCAGTTAAAATCACGAGATACGTGAGATATTTGGTTTTGGTTTAAATAACAATAACAAAATAAAAGATTAGATGAAAAAAACAAATAAGTATCACACTTTGCATGCAAACAAGTGAACACATCACACAAAACGTGATATGTATAGTGTATTAAGAATCACCCAAAGCCACAAAACATGCTTCCACAGTTCTCTCTCTCACGCATACAATGACACAAACACATTAATCTCACACACTACACTAATATGGTGTTACTTGGATCGATATGATTCAACTTTCTTATATTTTCTTTTTTATTCCTTTTCCCCCCTTTTTGTGTGTGCATGACTAAGTGGTAGGTTACAATCTGTTGGGGCGTAGCGTAGCCAGCCGGTTTGGCTATCCTTATCCCAACTATTTTTTCCCTTTAAAACAATATATATATATATATATATATATATTTATTCATTATTAATTTTTTTCCCTAGAAAAAATGGGATGAAAAAAATGTGGGGTGCCCCCCTTGGATCGTCCATGCCTGCATATGAAATCATTAAAGACATTAACAAAAACCCTTTCATATTTTTATACTTTAATTTTTATTTTCTCTGCATGTCTTTGTTCAATTTGTTCGTGGAAATCCTATAAATAATCAGATAATTGAAATGGATTGATCTAATTGACGATCGAGCAATACACCTCATATATATACATTAATTATGTACATATGTTTTAGATACAATGCCCAATATATAACATTAAATAAATTATTTATTTTTATACAAAATGTCATCTACAATAATATTTTTTCAGAAAAAAAATCAAAAAGTTGTTTCATTCGAAATTCTACCCCCATTAAACCTTCATCTAATAAATCTGGCTTTCCCCATCAAATGCTAACAATGAAAGTAATTGCAATAACCCATTGATGATTTTGTCAAATTAGATGTTTCGCATCAAAAATGGACATTAATTGGGGATAACATAATTGAATTACAAGAATAAAACAAATATTATCTAAATTTATTGCCAGAACCTAAATCTATAGCTGTTTCCAATAAAGAGCATGAAAACCTAGGAAAACTTTTTTTTTTTTTTTTTTAAAAAGCGAAACCTATGAAAACTTATGGACAGGTAAAATGCAATGTTTCAATTTAAATAAGCGAGTGAACAACTTAAAAAACAACTTATTTCAAAACAAAAAAAAATCAAATTAAGCCAATGGATAATTTTCATAATTAAATAGTTAATTGCAGAAACAAAAGATATATCTTTATATTTCTTGGCACAACAAATAAACTAAAAATTAATTCAATTCTTATGTAAGGAAAAATAGATAATTTATACCATAATACATAATTAAGCTTAAAAAACACATAAATAAAAAATAAAGGTACATCATAAATGCCAGTTGCATAATTCTGAGCTGGAAATTTACTATAATAGACACTGCAAATTTTCATATATTATGAGCTGACAAATTACTATAATATTTTTTTTTGACTCTAATCTATCATTATGAGTGTAAACGAATTGAATCGAGTCAAACACAATGATATTCTATTGTATTTGGCTCATGAAAATTCTTATTTAAATTCTTTTAATATTTGAATATAAAAGTCAATTCTTATTTTTATTTGAAAATATATGCGAACGGTGGTGGATCTATGTGCAAACAACTGTACCCCCAAATTGAAAAAATCCAACAATATTTTTTTAGTAATAATAATAAATTTGTACTTCTATTTTTACAAACGAATTAGAAAATTCGAATATAACAATATAAATTCCCACAATAATATTTCAAAAATTAAAAGATTGACTTAACAACTTGAATAAATAAATCATGACAAAGTCAAAACCTACAAAACTAAAAATATAAAAAAAATGTAATAATATCGATCATGTTGTCTCTTGTTTTCTTGATTACTCTAATTATTTATTTTATATATGTGTATTAATTTTTCATGTACGGTTACACGATCAACTTTTGCAAATTTTAAGCAGTGTTTTGTTGTAGGATTTATATCTTAAAGAATATTTATATACACACTTTTTTAATATTTGTCGTACCCCATTTTTAAAATCCTGGATCCGCCACTGTATTCGAATATATACGAATAAATTTTAATATATACAAATCAATTCGAATATTGGTATTCAAATTATACTCTATCTTTATTATTTGGTTATTTAGAAATTATATTTATGGAATAAGATATATCCTTTTAGTAGGAAGAATAGACGTTTTTTTTTTCCTTGTGAGGCTTGGTACAAAATGATCTACATTTATTTATACCAAGACAACTCAATAACCAATGACTATGATTTATATGATTTAATGACTACAATATTCTTCAAGCCTCAAATCAAGTTTATATTTAACATATTTATCTATACATTCATGATTTGCACAAATAAATATATGCTTATATATTAAGATTATGTACAAGTGATTTATACAAATATAAATATATATATATATATATATAATTATTCAAATATTTTTGAATCTCGAATCGAATATAATGATATTCATATTTTTATTTACATAATATAATATATGAATATAAGTAAAGTAAATATTCTTATTTGAAATCGTATTCTAATTTCTTGAATTCGAAAATTAATATATGAATTCAAATGCCGAAAATTTTCACATTCCTAATTGTCATATAGATTTCCTACACCTGACTCCAGATTATTCCACTCTCTATTCCATATGTTGGATGAAAGAAACGTGTAGATTTGACATTTCGACATCATCTGCCTTTGGCGTGATTTCATTCAATGGAATAATATAGAAAAAAGTGGAATATGAGATCCCATCCCCACCATCCCCACCTGGACGTGATTCTATCAAAACCTTAACTAAGGTTAATATTGTAAATTCCCGAAATCAAGTATATCAGTGTCCGATTAGCCGGAAAAATCCATAACCCCCTCCTCCAGCCCCACTGTTTTTCTTCTCTCCCATTTCTCCCACCATTTTTTCCTCCCCATTTTACCCCTGCCTCCGAGATCTCATTCTCCACACCTCCTCGTAAATTTCTTGAAATCCAGGGGCAGTTTCCGGACAATTCAACTGAATCCAGCTCTATATAAACCCCAATTTCCATCATTTCTCAAAATTGCAGATGTCCTGTATGGATTTAATTTGAATGGATTTTTGTATTGAATTGTTCATTTAATTTGTGAATTTTAACTTAAAATGAGGTCATCGTCAATGAGGCCGGAGAATTCCGCCTCTGCCGCCGCTGCTCCGCCGTCGCCGCCGTCGAATTCCCGGCAGCTGGCGCCTCCTCCTGTGGACCCCGCTCAGGACTCGAATTCGAGGCAAAGGTTGAATTTTTACCCCATTTTCACCTCAATCTTGCATTTCGATCCGGAATTTGATTGTGTTGGAGTGATTTTATTTTATTTTCTGAGTATTTTTGGGGTTTTTGGTGAGCGCATGGTTGAATCCAGTTGAACTGAATATTTGATCCGTGTTGCCGAGTTGCATGCTTGTAATGGGAATTCAGTCTTTTGTTTCGATTTTCAGTTTTCTCTTTTTCTTCTTTCAGTTGAAAAATTTTGGAATTGGAATTTATGAACTTTTCTTTGTATTCTTGATGAATGACTGTGATTTGTGGTTGGAAAAGAATAGATTTTAATAGTAACTGATCATGTAAAATTTGTGGTTGTCTGGTTATAATTTTGCTGAATGCAGCTTGTGTAAGATGTTGCTGAATGCAGCTTGTGTAAGATGTTTCTTAGTTTTTGTTTTAGATATATACAATGTTGGGTATGCATGAACACGAAGATTAAGCGCGAAATTCAATTGAATTTGATTTAATTTTGAAGAGCTGTTGATGATCGGATCTCAACTGATCTAGGTTTTGGGATTTAAAAATGACAAACTTTTAGGTGTCGTTTCGTGAAATGGATAATGACTTGTTTACACGTGTAACCTCAGTGTTAACTTTTGTTTGTTGTTTTTGTGTAACTTCTTTTTTTTTGGATAATTAGGCATCATTGTTGTGTTCATTGGTTATAAGCCTTTAGAAAGTTCTAATTGTCGCGTACAATGGTACCAACACTTGAATTAAATGTCCATTGATCAGGCACATGCATTCTTATTGCTTTTTACACGTGGTGGATTTCCGTTTATGGGATTATTATTAACGAACACTTTTGTATATTATGTTATTGGGCGGAAACAAATTTAATGAGTTGTTTACACGTGTAACCTCAGTGTTAAGTTTTCTGTCTGTTGGTTTCTTCTAACTTCTTTAGTTTTTGGATTGTGAGGCATTATTGCTGTGTTCATTGCTCATTTTATAAACTTTGTGGATAAGCCTCTATAAAGTTCTAATTAATCGTGTACAATGGTGCCAACACTTGAATTAAATGTGCATTGATCAGGCACGCATATTCTTATTGCTTTTTACACGCGGTGGAGTTCCGTTTATGGGATTATTAACGAACACTTATATATTATGTTATTGGATGGAAGCAATTTGAAAGACTTTTTTCGCTCATGTGGAACTTATAAATTTTGTTAGGGATACTTTCATCCTTTTCCTGAAAGGCGCGTTGCGTGATTACTGTTTGTTTGATTCTAAAGGTTGAGAGAAATAGACTTGCAATCAGATGGGAGACTTCCATAGGATTGGTTTGTGCTTATATTTGGCTGTGTTTTGTCGGTACATTTTAATTGTACATGTGTTGCTTATGTGTGCTTGTACTTTTCGGTTATGATGATTTCTATAATTTTTTTTTATATTGATATGCATCGGGGAGCCAAATAGTCATGTGATTTTGCATTTACGTACGTGGAAATATACTAATTAGGTCTGACATGCTAAATTCCGCTTGCAGTAATGTATATAAATTGTTAGCTCAGAGAGAGTTGTCTCCTCAAACGAAGAGAGCTCCCAAAAGATTTTGGGGAAAGGCATCCAGAGGCCATGTTGATTCCTCCGGCCTGAAAAGTGAATTAGCAAAAGATGCGAGACAAGAACTTCGATCATGGTATTCATTATTCCTACTTATTCTCTATGATGTATTGATTATAATAGAAGCCATCATAAAGAATAACTAATCTTTCAAATCCTAACTACAGGGTTGAAGCAGAGTCATTACTACATTTATCAGCCAAGTATTGTCCCCTAGTGCCTCCACCGAGGTCACCATTGCAGCAGCCTTTAGTCCTGATGGAAAGACACTTGCTTCTACTCAGTGAGTCTCTCTCTCTCTCTCTCTCTCTCTCTCTCTCTCTCTCTCTCTCTCTCTCTCTCTCACACACACACACACACACACACACACACACACACACACACTCTTACATATGTAAAACAGTTTCATATTATTAAACTTACATCATTATCGATGCTGTCAGTGGGGACCACACGGTGAAGATAATTGATTGTCAAACGGGAACATGTTTAAAGGTGCTTAGTGGTCATCGGAGGACACCGTGGGTGGTAAGCTGTCTTCTCATTGTATTAATCCTACTGCTGGGAAAAATAATCTGATAGAATTTAATGTCTCAAAATTTAATCTAACTATTCAAAAAAAAAAAAAAAGAAGGAAAGGGAATGAATTAGTGAAAGATGTCTGCTGTGCTAGCTTGTTCTGGGTTCTGGAAATTTATTTTTTTGGTAGAAAGGTAGTTCCTTGTTTGCGATGTTGCCAAAATCAGCCATATTTGTAATTCATGCTTAGCTGTCGAACTTGTTATGAGATTTCTGCAGGTTAGGTTCCATCCACTTTTTCCGGAAGTTGTGGCAAGTGGAAGTTTAGACCATGAAGTTCGCTTGTGGGATGCAAAAACGGCAGAGTGTATAGGGTCGCGTGATTTTTGTAATGACTGCAAACATTAATTGTTTTTTTTTCTTTTTTGGCAAATCGTAATTTTAATAAATATTCCTCCATGCAGATCGTCCAATAGCTTCAATTGCCTTCCATGCCCAAGGGGAAATTTTGGCGGTAGCTTCAGGCCACAAGGTTAGAATTTTAGCATGTAGGATTGGCTTTGACTAAGATTAGATAGCTGGAGTTTGTTAACCTGGCTTATGTGGCAGCTTTATATATGGCACTACAGCAGGAGAGGGGAAGCTTCCTCACCTACAATTATACTAAGGACACGCCGTTCTCTCCGTGCAGTTCATTTCCACCCGCATGGTGCGCCGTTTCTTCTAACTGCCGAGGTATTCTTTTCTGCTGCTGTTTGAAATTTAATTGTCAACGTATCAGTTTCATTGTGGTGCTCTTTTCAGGTCAATGATCTTGACTCATCAGACCCTACAATGACGCTTGCAACTTCCCCTGGGTACTTGCGCTACCCCCCTCCTACTATATATGTGGCAGATGCTCACTCCGGTTATCAATCAAGTTCAGGAAATGAGTTGCCTATCATGTCTATACCATTTCTAATCTGGCCTTCAATTGGAAGAGGTGATGCGAGTTTACCTCCCCAGCAGACTGATGTGGATATCAGCTCTAATGTTTCACAACAGAGGGCGGACAATTCTGCCTCTGTGCGACTCTTCACATATTCAACTCCATCTGGCCAGTATGAACTCGTATTGTCTCCGATCCAATCTCCTGCGCGAGAAGAGCCACAAAATAATTCTTTAACAAGGGAAACAGATGATGCTATTCCTCAGCCTGCTGGGGATGCCATGGAGACAGATGGGCAAGCTGAAGAAATAAGCAATCAGTTTTTCCCATTTGGCGACCCAGCATACTGGGAGCTTCCGTTTTTGCAAGGGTGGTTGATTGGTCAAAGCCAAGCTGGCCAACGTGCAATGCAGCCACAAAATGGAGGTCCTACTGAAGGTTTGTCTTCCTACAGTACGGTAGGGAACCCATCAACGGCGGTTCCTCCAGTAATTCCTAATGTTGGTAATTCGGGAGTTGCTGGAAGATCTGGTTCGCGACACCGATCTTCACGCTCCCGCACAAGACCAGCAACTGGATCCAGTGAGGGTGCTGCTTTTAACAGCATTCCACCTGAGCAGGGTAATTCACAACCTTTCATGAGCCAGGTCCAACCTGAGGTAGCTACCTCACTGGCTGCAGCTGCAGCTGCTGAGTTACCTTGCACCGTGAAGCTTAGAATATGGTCTCATGATGTGAAAAATCCTTGTGCACCTCTTGACACAGAACGCTGTCGCTTAACAATCCGGCATGCTGTACTCTGTAGGTATATATACTTTTTCTACCTAAAACTGTTCTTGGTCAGTGGTGTTTATCTAAAATTCAATACTTTCCTGAAAGTATTCAGTTATTCGAAGGTCCTGGTTAAGATGTTACAGTGGAAGTGCATTATCAATGTCTTCATTCTCCAAAACTGTTCTCTTTTTGCCATTTCTCCTAGCTGAATTGCATGAGATGCTTACAAGTGATATATACTTTTGTAGTGAAATGGGTGCCCATTTTTCACCATGCGGAAGATTTTTAGCAGTTTGTGTAGCGTGTATCCTGCCAAACATTGACACTGATCCAGGTTTGCAAGGCCAGGTTCAGCATGATGTTACAGGGGCGTCAACATCTCCAACTAGACATCCAATTTCAGCCCACCAAGTGATGTATGAGCTAAGGATATATTCCCTCGAGGAGGCTACGTGAGTCCCGAAACTTTTAGATTTTTATAATGTTACATGATTTTCCTATTCTGATATATTTCCTGAGCTGATGATGTTTTTCTTTATGTAGATTTGGTTCCGTTCTAGCATCTCGGGCTATCAGAGCTGCTCATTGTTTGACTTCGATACAGGTTAGTTGCATTATTGGGTTTGGGCATAATAGCTATGAAGGCTTCATACATGTGTTGGTTCATAGACGAAAAAATGAAAATTTGGATGGTAATTGAGTTCCTATGTTTATCATTTGTAAGAATCAGGTTTTGAATTCTTTCTGTCATCTATGATGAAATTCCTTCGATTAAATAACTAAATTTACCTATCAAAAATTATGAAGGAAATTGCGTACACTTCCCAGCAGAATCCGTTGATAAGAATTCATGCATCAATATTGAGCAATTTTTTTACTGCAGAAATCATGGCTACGTGGTGTGGATTTCCCAAATTAATATTCGAACTATTAAGTAGAGAATTGCCTTTCTCTATGTTCTGTTTTGGTTTGCTACATAGACATAGTCCTCTTTTGTGATTGTATGATCTTCTTTTGTCGTCTATATTATTGCTCTTTCTTTTGCCAAAAGGAAAAAGAAAGTAACCATTAAGTATATGATGCTGTTCTCATTGAACTCCTTTTCAGTTTAGAAGTTCATATGCTGATATATTTATTTTCTTTGAAAATTCTAGTTGGAGAATTCTACTACTTCTCGTGAATTTGTTATATCCTTCTTCTTTCACATTATATTGTTAGTTTTATTCTCTTATATCAGTGGTAATGACCCATTTTAATCCTCAAACAAGTTATCCTCTTATAAAGTTGCCTTTTAACAAGGAATGGTGGTGATTCTGCAGAAATTGTATAAATGTAAGAAAAGACAAAATTATAAAGTAAATATATTAGTACATTCTTCAGGCACTCAGTTAGTGGCTTATGAATCCTTATCCCATTTTGTTTTTGGTCTTCTGGGGGCTGGCTCTCTGCATTATTACTAGTGATATGTACACATAGAAAGATTTAGGGATTGCTTAGAGGTATGAGAAAAAGGATTATTATTTGGAGAAGATGTATCTCATCCATGTGGGAGAATGACATTAATTTATGTGCAAAAGCTAAAATAACAATATATCTGACAACAAATGACACTGTTTTCTTGGCATGCATGCTGGTGGTAAAATTGCTGCGTAGCTTGATAATTGAATCCTATGTAATCAATGATAAAACTGGTATATTGTGTGATAGATTGTTCAGACTTCATAAATCATCATTATAGTTGTAAGTTCTAATGTACATGCTCTTGATCCAATGTTCTGCCTCTGCCACTGCAGTTCTCTCCTACCTCTGAACATCTGTTACTAGCCTATGGTCGGCGCCATACTTCACTTCTGAAAAGTGTCGTCATTGATGGAGATACAACAGTATCAATTTACACAATTCTGGAGGTGAGATTTGTGTGGAAAAAATTTAATTTATTGCTTTCTTGTGCACACTATCCATTGTTCTGGTTAAATCAGCACGTTGGTGCTTTTCATTTATTTGTTTTGTTTTGTCACTTAAATTTCAGCACTGAGACCAAATCATCGAAGGAATCTTTCCGTATTTAGTGGCAGAATGTTAAAATGGCAAACATGTATATTAAACAATGATTACTCCAGTAATTATGAGACATGTAGGGCAACCTTACCTGTTATTAAACCTGAGAAGGCGTTTTCTCTTTTCTCCTTACTGATGTGGACACAAATGACATGGCTTGTCAACAGAATTTTGTCTTTTCAAAATTTGTTTTTCTTATAATACCCAGATGAAAATTAAGTTAGTGTAATGAAAATCTTTAATTTTTCATTCAAAGGAAGATAATTTGGAGGTTTACATATCATTTCGTAATGCATGGGTGTGTACTCTGGAGTTATTTCTTCAAAGTGAAAAAGTATATCAATCTTGCTTTAATTTAGGATCTGCATGCCCTATCCTTCACTAATATCCTGCAAAGGTTCTTGACCTTGATTAGGAAGGTTGAGGTGATATTCATTTGAAGAAATCATCCCCACATAGTTGAGAAGCTGCTCATCAGTTAATTAATTGTTTAGTTAGCAGTGAATTAGAAGTCATCCGATCATTTTGGCCACTGTAGTTCACAGGCGATTTAGCATTCTAAAGTCCTTGACCACAATCCAGGATCATGATAGCTCATTTCTTAAAACTGGTATTGGAAATCTGGACATGGTAGGTATTAAACGTGTGTGTATTTAAGTGCAAGTGCAGTCACAATTATCAAGTTTGACACTTGTGTGGCATAAATTAGAGTTAAAAAAGAAAAAGAAAAAGAAAAATTGAAGGTATTGAGACAAGGACTATCAGTTTTCCTATGGTTTTTTATTAGGGCATGATCCAATTTAAGATTTCACTAGTAGTACCTTTAGCTCATGAGGAACCTCCAGGTACAACATAATATTCCTTCAGAAAATTGTAGCCTGCTTCAAGATTTATGAAGTACATATGGAACACTGCATACAATGCTATTTTGTTTTTAATTGATCTTCAATTATCTGCTCAGGATCTATATTTTTTTCGCAGATCTACAGAGTTTCTGATATGGAACTTGTGAGAGTTCTTCCCAGTGCAGAAGATGAGATTAATGTAGCTTCTTTCCATCCTTCAGTGGGTGGTGGCTTTGTATATGGAACCAAGGTAAGCAAATTCCATTTTTTTTTCTTTTTCTAATCTCATGCATCATTTTTCTCTGTTAATGATTGTTTTCTTGTAATAATGCCAGGAAGGAAAGCTTAGGATTCTTCAGTGTGATGCATCTCATGGCTTTAAAAATGAGGGTTCCAGTGGTTCTGATGACAACATGTCTGAGGTATAGGATTAAATTTGCTGTTGTAATGCTGGTTTTACATATTTATTCTATTAATTAAGTTAAGTCTAAATTATTGCATTAAGCTCACTGAAGATGTTAATTCTTTATGATTTGAATACATGGTAATATTTACAGTGTAAACCAGAGTGTTGAGGGACAGCTGCTAAAATATGTTTCCACAGCTAAATAAAAAGAAGAACGAAAAAAGAAAAATGCAAATTAAATGTATATATAATAAAAAAGTAATGATATTATTAATTATCTTGTTCTGTTTAGCTCTCTGCTGGCATCATGCCTGAGCCTATGAGCACAGGCATTGTTTGCAAGTTCATCAAAATATTGGGCTCAGTATACATGGCATGGTATTGTAGGGTAGTCACCGTATGCGTGATTTTGATTATAATTGCCCTTTGCTGTATATTTTACTCGATCACTTATCAACTTATGGTTTATTGGTTGAAGGTTCAGACATTTGCTATTGGAGGCTGATTACTGTCGAGCAAAGGCAATACATTAGGCACTTCACAGGTTGATGAGGTTGGTCTTTTCAGTTTTTTCTTAACTGTTTTGGTTGTTTGCTTGTGGCATTTCAGCTTTTCATTGCTGATTTTAGGTCATCTATCCATGTGATACTTAAATTTGCAAGTTATACGGGGCATCTATGGGAATGGGAACCTAGCAAATAGTGAAATCAGTGGTCCAACTAAGAGGGTGTGTGGGCTGAGCTTATAAGCTCTCTAAAAATGTTTTAATTACATGTTAGGAGCTGGTAAGCTGTTTTTGAAAAAGGTGGGGGATCCCAACTTATTTACAAAATAAGATCTTATTTTAACAAGCTCCTTTGATTTTGACCTTTTAATTACAAAATTGCTATTACTAACATTTTATAAGCTCAACCATCTTATTTTATCCAAACACTTCAGCAACTTATTTTCAAATAAGATCTAAGATTTTATAAGCTCTAAAAAACATATTATAAGGAAGTTCGTGGTTGTACTTAAATTATGTTGACGGAGGTCACACCAAATGTTGGATATCTTGAGCAAATTCATCTCTCATTTGGTTACCAAACATGAAATATGTGTAACATTAAGGTTTCGATTTTCTCACGTGAGCTTGATGACATCTTTCTGTTTCTCCAGGGTGGTGTGTAACTGCACATTAATTGACAAATGCACTTTGCTAGCATAATATCAAGTTGAGTTATATCGTCCTGGCAACGAATTGAAAAACGAATTATGAAGTTTGGGTATTTATCGGAGGTTTTACTTTTCAACATTTTCTTCAGTGAGCTGTGTACAGGTCTTTGCTGCTACCATTCCCAGTGCTAACTTGCAAATAGGTGATTGCTGGTTGGATGCGTGAACTGATGGACGACAGTGAGAGATAGCTAATAATTATGCGAAAAATGCTTCACTTTTTTTCCGGTTTAATTGGTTATAAATGGGGGAACTAGCTAGTTTCTTCGGCCTTTCTTTCGTCGTGGATGGCCTTGTTGTAGACCTTGTTGTATATTGCCATTACTCTGTTCCCATTTGAAAGAAACTTTCTTTTTTTTTTTCTTTAAAAAGAAAAAAAATACATGTTCATGTTTTAAATGGTAGTTTGTGGTGTTTGTCTTCTCTGTTTGAGAATGTAGTCAGATTCATGTCAAGATAATGGACATGTTCACGTTTTCTTAAATTAAACTGTTCTCTGAAACCCTGGAAATCGGTAAATGGGAACGTTTTACTTTTTCGTCCTTAGTGGATATGGTCATTTTTCTTACCACTGTTAAAAATCGGATCAGATCGGTCGGTCTGGACACAAATCAGTGGTGGCTAAACTCGATTTTGGGATTTTGGTGACTGAACCGGTGAAAAATTAATCGGTCAAAGGGGGCGAATTAATTTTCTTTTCATTTTATATTTTAGTAAATTAATAACTTGAAGTTTTTAAACTTGGTATTTTGTTTATGTGATTATTTGGATTTTAGGCTGTGTTAGGTAATTTTTAGCTTGTTACTTATATATTCTATATTTAAAATGTATTACATAATAATTAGTGTATTATATTATAATTTTATATAATATAATATAAGTCATATTAATATTTATCAAATCGATTGGACCGATTCGATCGGTTGAACAGATGCGAATAGCAAGATCGGTTTTCTCTATACTCGATTCCTAAAGCACAAGTTTTTAGTTCAGTGTAGGTTTTCTTTTTTATCAGTAGAGTGGAAGTTATGGGATGCTTATGTTAGCATTATCAGTTTATGTACTTCACATGGTATTAGACATTGATTTACAATGTTTGAATAACTGTGTCTGGTAAAAATAAGTTTGATGCTCCTCAACTATTTTGCTTATATGCTTGCGACTTTCATAATTTGCACACTCTTTTTTGAACTTAAAATCGTGTAATATTTCAATAAAAAAGTAATACATATTTTTATTTATATTTCTTGCATTAAAACTCAAAAAAAAAATACTTTATTTTGATAACAATTTTATAATATGAATTTTATCTTTTGTAGAACGCTTTTAAATTTTGATTCGAATTTCATAGGTGGGAGTACGTAAATCAACATAATACAATATAATCTCGATAATTTAATACTCGATTAATTAATAATTTAGTTTAAATAATACTTTTGGTCGGTCCCGATTGGGGGACAACAAGCAAAAATAATAATTTACTAATTTAATATCTCGCTAAATTAATAAATATTTTATAGAGATTTATCTGTACATGAAACGGTAAAATGTTTAAGCAATATTTATCGAAAAAATATGCCATAATTACAAGTTTACAACACTATAATATAGAGCGCTCCTTAGTCCTTCCCAATCGTCTTAGAATATTGATGGGCTATAATTCAGATAGGCCCAATATGCCAAGTGCCCAAGTCCAAGGAAATTATATAAATTATGGAAAGATAAACAAAGGCCGAATAAAATTAATTGTATTGGCAACTTGTTATTAAATTGGTTTGAATATAAATTAAGCTTGTTAAGGCCCTTAGGCCAAAAAATCCGAGAAGACCCACTTATTTACCTATAAATACAATTGATTCTCGTCGTCTAAAAGGTACACAACTCATTTTATAATTACTAGCACTCAAGTTTCCGTATTTTCTCTCTATTTTGGAACTAACTTGAGAGTCGGTCTTTGCACCCAGTTAGCAATTCACGTTCGGATAGTTCAACTACTTGGGAAGTGATGAGACATGAAGCAATATGGGAAAAATACAAAATTAGTCATGTATCTATAGGGGTCTTGCCCGGTGGCGGATCTAGGAATTAACAAAGAGAGTGGGCTAAGAAGTAACTTTTTAATAACATAACATTTTTTAATATTGAACGAAGTTGTGCCGATGAAGTTTCCAAGCATAAAATTCATCAATAATAGAATCTATATTTTTAAGCATCAAGCAATCTTCAAGAAAAGCTGTCCCATTTTATTATGAAGTGACATCTTTGCATGTCTTATTGCTAAAAGTATTCTTTCAATTATTACAAAGCATCATCGTCATATGTTTTATTACCTAAAATGCTCTTTCAAGAGACAAATGCACATCTGAACGGGTTAATCTCAATTATAATTTCAAAGACAATTATAATTTCCTATGTTTAGTTTTTAGCAATTCATTAAAATGTTAACATACAAAAGAATTTAAAAAATCATTTTATCATTATTTAATATTTAAACAAACTAATTCGTATCTTCCGTAGAAAAAAAAAACCATTAAAGAAAAAAATGCATATTTTATCCTACCCACAAGTAGATAATAAAAGCAAGTTAATTAATACAAGAATAAAGAGAATTGCATACTTGAATATTGAAAATTGTCTTGATATTTGCTTATTTTAAGGCCATTAAATTTAAAACATAAACGGATTTTTTTTTAATGAGAGTTAATTGGGTTGAACACTTAGATTTGATTTAGTGGGCTGAGAGCTTAATTTTTTTTGATAAATCAAAGGTAATGATGGTTGGGCTGAAGTTAAACTATAAATACAAATAGTCAATATATATATATATATATATATGGGGCCTCGCGAGTTTGATTTAGTGGGTTGAGAGCTGAACTTTTTTTTTTTTGAAAAATTAAAGGAAATGGTGCTTGGGCTGAAGTTAAACCATAAATAAAAATAGTCAATACATATATATATAGGCTCTGGCGAATTGCACTGGGCTTCAGCCCAGTGCTGGCCTAACTACGCTCCGCCTCTGGGTCTTGCATATTATTAGTATAACTATCGAAATTGCTATTTTACTCCCATATATTTTGTTTTTTTGCGATTTTGGTCCTGTAAGTTTTGGAATTGTGCAATTTGTTAATGTAAGTTTTAAGTCGGTGCAAATTTATTCCTAAGGACTATTTTAATATTTCACTTATTACTAAAATGCCCTTGTAGACAAAATATTTGATATACATAAAATTAAGCAGAAAATGATAATAGAGCCTATGTTTTATTTCTTATGAGTGGAATTTATTTATCATTTATACTATATTCAACCTAATGAGAGAAGAATTTTAGAATTATGAATCCAGATCAAAATCCGAGATACGAGTTCTACGTGTATTATTTCTTAAGTATGAAAATATAAAAAACGTACAAATTTGGCAAAGTTTGGTTTTTCTTTTACTAATAGGATAGAAATTGCCACAACTAAAATGTATAAGAATAAAATTGTCAAATTCTAAAAATGATAGGATTAAAATTGTTATTTTTGTTGAGGGGCAAATTGTCACATGACTAAAATTGCAACTTTAAAAGTTATAGGACTAATTTTGCAATACTCATATAAATACAGGACTAAATTTGCAATTTCCCCAAGCAATATTTATCGCGAGTGAAAAATTGGTCCTTGTATGTGAAATTGTTGTACGAACAAGGCAAACTTCACAGTAAATTCAGAGGTCATTTCATTCTCGCTAAATAATTAACAAATAGGGTTTGCTTAACTAGTAAACTTGAAACAAAAAGACATAAAATCAACTCCCTTTTTCCCCCTTTCGTTTTGATTTATAATCAAAATTCATAGTTTAATCGTACAATTATGTGATTTGCATATTTATTCGTTTTGTATGGCTATTAAAGATAATTAAGGTAATTACCTTAAATATATTGACCAATCATAACCTTTTGTATTTAAGGTAATTATTTTGAATTAATTAAAAACATACTTGTACGATAAGTTTCCTTGAAGATTGCGCTAAAGATTAGGTTAAAATATGATTGAAAAAAAAAAAAAAGAGAGAGAGATATGAACACGTGCAAACACATAGCCATAAATTGGAGTTTGATGCCAGATAAATACACATTATTCAACATAAAGACCAATCCCAACACTTTCTTGATTTATCAATTAATTATCCATTAAATGCAACAAGTTCGATTATGTTCGCATCCCTTATTTTTCTTTCCTAAAAAAACTCCCATGTAAAAGTTATACATACATGGTAAGTTTATTTTATTTTCCTAAATTCCTATTCCAACTAGGACAAGAAAAGCCTTCGTATCCTACTAGGATTTACATTAATTCTCCTCCCAAAGTCTATATATACGTGCAAATCTAACTCATCAATTTACCGCAAACTATTATAATCTTACTACTGCAAAAATGGCTCCCCCTCTCCTAATGCTTGAAGAAAAAACCCAAGAAACTCATAATCTTAGCCTTTTCAGCCTCAAAGAAAAAAACCCTGCGTACAAAATCAATCTTGTTGATCAAAACCTTGATGATTCACAATGCGTTGGCTCTTCTCATGGATGGCTTGCTTTCTTGGATGAAAAAGACAACCCTTTTCTCCTTAATCCCTTCTCAAAAACCCAAATTCATCTTCCTAAATCACAAACCCTCCCAACCATTCATTCTGCCTACTCCTCTTCCAAGATCAATAAAGTTGTCTTGTGTAAAAATCCATCAAACAACGAAAACTATGTCGTAGTAGCGATGCATAGTATTTGGTGTCGCACGTCGCCGCCTTTTGTAGGCACGGAGATGAAAAATGGACCAATCTTGAATCTGAAATCGAGGCGTTTTACGGACGTTGTCTGTTGTGATGAGGCGAATACGGTATTCGTACTAGGGCGGGGCGGTGGTGAAATATGGGACATGAGTGAGACCATGTTTCGAAGAAGAAGATGATGATTCAAGATTCTTGTCCGGGAAAATTGGCACAATCCAATAAGATTTTTCCTGTTGATCTTTATTCTACTCAATGGTACTTGGCTCTGTCAAAATCCGGACAGATGTTTCTTGTTGTGAGGTATATCGGGGAATTTGTGAGGTACGATGGTGAAGTTGTGTACGAAGGGGATACGCTCACGGATGATGCGTCCGAGCCTTTGGTGTGTCCGTATAAAACAGTTGATTTTCATGTGTTTAAGTATTGTTTTTGTGAAAAGAAGTGGATTGAAGTCGAGTCGTTGGGCGATTATGCGATGTTTTTGGGAGGGAGTCAGTCCATGATGGTGTCTACTAAGGAGCATGCAGAATTGAAAGGGAATGTGATTTATTTTACGGATGATTATTGGGATAGAATGGATGAAGATTACTGCTATGGAGGACATGATATGGGGATTTACAACATGGAAAATGGGTGTATTGACCCAGTTTTGGAGTGTCAAGAACAGAGAATTGTACCACCACCTTTTTGGATTACTGTTCCACATGATGATCATCGTTTGTAGCGGATTTTTTTTAATTGGCGTTTGTTTTGGGAATATGTTTTTCTTAGTTTTTGGATTATAGTCAGAGAGAATATGTGGGAGGTTCAGGTTTGTTATGTAAATTCATGGAGGATTTAAGAAAAAAAATTAATTCATGATGATTTGTAGATCAAATTTTGTTGGATATTGTTTCGTGTTTGTTTTTCTTAGTTTTTGGATTATAGTCAGACAGAATAGTTGTGGGAGATTCAGGTTTGTAATGTAAATTCATTGAGGATTTAGGAAAAAAATTAATTCATGATTTTTGTTATTAGTTGAGCAATGCAAATTCTTGTCTTCTAATCTTTTTACTACTGATATATTATGATCTGGTAATCTTTTAAGTTTCGATTTTATAACGTGGGAAAAGATTGCTTGAATATTGTGCGCTATAGTAAACAAGGATTAATATCATATTTTGTTATTCAGTTAGGGTTTCAATTGGTGATTGATGCTATGTTTCTTACACATATCAAAGACGACGAAGACTTCAAGATGGAAGCCCATCAATTTGAGGCCCATAGGCCCATTAAAATCTTGCCAACCCCCTTTTTTATTGGGTGTTATTGCTATTTTTTGAAATTTGATGAGTCTGAAAGACACCCACTTTCTAAAATTTCAAAAATGCCATTAAGTCAAAAGACTATAATACCCTTACTAAAGCCAAGTTCTAAATACACCCCCTCATCTCTAAATACACCCACATCATTCATTACAATTAAATCTACTAAAACACACCCACCCACATCCTTCCCTACATTCTTCTTCTTCTTATTCTTCTTTCTTGAGAAAAGCTTAAACATTGTTCTTATAAACCCTAGTTTTTTCGACACCAACACAACAACTTAAATGGACAACAAAGATTTGATTCCTCCAAATATTGTAAGTATCTTCTTGGTTATGAGCTCAAAAATTATATAATTTATCCACTTTTACGTTCGATATTTCTTTGCACCATTGTTTTCCGATTTGCACGATCATGACGATGGCACGATCATCACGTCGATCGTGCCACATGGCAATATGGCACGCGATCACATGTTCAATGATCGCACCATATCGTGCCATATTGCCGTGTGACACGATCAAAGGTGGAACGATCATGGTCATGATCGTGCCATTTTGTGATTTTTTTTTGGTCTTGTTGATTTTGTTTTAATAGGGTATGGCCTCGTTGCCTACGGAAAATAGTGTTGTTTGTCCTCCCAAGAATGATGAGAATGTTGAAGAGCTTGGTGTTGTTACCGATTACACACACGTATTCACGACGTATGAGTTATTTGTTTCTCGGGATAAATTATTTGATTGGGTGCGTGAGAGAGGACATGAGCACGGCATGGTAATTGTAATAAGTAGGTCGGACAGTGGTCAAGGAAAGAAAAGACCTCGGATATTTTTGTCTTGTGAACGTAGTGGGCATTGAAGTGATTCAAAAAAGACTAGAGATGTCGAACAAAATGATGCTAAGAAATTTGAAAAAATGTCTCTAAGAGAGAATCTGGAACTAAGAAATGTGGTTGCCCATTTCGTTTGAGGGGTCGGCAAGTAACAATTGAAGGAGAATGGTCACTAAATGTTGAATGTGGTGTGCATAATCATCCAATTGCACAATATTTGGAGGGTCACTCTTATGCCGGTCGATTATCAAGAAGTGAGGAAGAATATGTGTTGGATATGTCACATGGCAATACTCGGCCGAAGGACATTTTGTTTGGCCTACAAAATAAGTTTCAAGATAATAAGTCCACCATACGGACTATCTACAATGCCCGTATGAAGAATAGAGTTGTCGGCGTGATGGTCGATCTCAAATGCAACAACTTATGCATAAATTGAAGGAGCATGGATATTTCTATCATCATAGACGTTGCGAGACGAGTAACACCGTGAAGGATATATTCTTTGCTCACCCTACAAGCGTTGAGTTGTTGCGTGCTTTTCCGAGTGTCATTTTTATGGATTGCACATACAAAACTAATAGGTACAAGTTACCTTTGTTGGAGATTGTTGGTGTGACATCGACACATATGACATTTTGTATTGCGATTTGCTTATATAGAGTACGGCGGGAAGATAATTACATATGGGCTTGCTCGGTCTTAAAATCATTGATGGACCCATATTCCCGCAAATGTGATTATTCGATAGAGAATTAGCTCTAATGAATGCAATAGAGACGACATTTCCCACTTCGAGACATTTTCTCTGTCGGTGGCACATTAGTAGGAACATTTTGGCAAACCGCAAAAAATATTGGCCACAAAAAGAAGTGGGAATCTTTTAACCTCTATTGTAATTTATTGGTCATCGCAGGTTCGAGCAATCATTTTATGACTTAATTAGGAGATTGCGATCGAATTTTGTGATTATCCGGCCCGCCGTACAATATGTAATGGAGCAATGGATGGGGCCGTATAAAGAAAGATTTTGTCCGCTTGGGACGAATAATGTCATGCATTTCGACAACACCACAACAAATAGGTAATTCACTTTATTGTGCTCATCATTGCGTTTGTTATATCATATACAATCCTAAAAATTAATATAATATTGTTTGAAAAATCATTATAGGCGGAGAGTCACCATGCGGCATTGAAAGGCAAACTGCGTCTAGTCGGGGGTAATTTCGAGACATGTTGGCAACAGATTCACACCCTCCTCGAGACATCACACATGCGATCACCGCTCTTCTTTTGAGAAGAGCGAAATGTAGTCTTACATAAATACAAATCGATTGTAATCATGTCACTACGAGGTATGGTGTCTATACATGCATTGAATTTGATCTATCTTGAAATGCATCGTGTAGGCGAGGGTAGCGTAGACCCTTTGTTGTGTGGTTGTGTATTGAGAAAGACGTGCGGACTCCATGTGCTCATGAACTTTCCGAATATGTGAGTTTGGATAAGCCAATTCCACTTGATCAAGTGGCTTCATTTTAGCGAAAATTAGATATATTCGCTTTAGCAAAGACGAAGGCTGAGTTGGGCCCGAAATGGGTCTCGATGGACTCGGTGTTTGGTGATCTTTTCACCAAATTTGAACAAGCACCGAATCGAGAGAGGTTATTAATTTTGAAAAAATTACGGAGATTACGAATCCAAGAACAACCTCACTAATTGAGCACTGGAAGTGCGACTTCGCTGCGTGGTCGTCCTCGATATGTGGATCGGCATCAAGGCTATCATCATCATCCATCAATGAAGTCGACTCATGTGTGGTGCGTCGACGCTTTGTGGGCTTCTTCTTCCCGTCGGGTTACCGATGAACATAAACAACACCGGATCGGAGCTCGAGATTGACATGCGATAAATAAGGAAGCTCATTGTCCCTCGATCGAGTCAGTCCGGTGCGTATCAATCTACAAAATTGCAAGATCAAAATCGGTAATTAATTAATTATTACCATAAGTTAAAATTTGAAAAATGCGAATTACATTTTGTACTGACGGTCAAGAAAGCCATGCAGATTCACGGAGGACTTGAAACTTCCGGCGTGTGCGGCGTGGAATAGCAATGTCCGAGTGGAACCCCACATGAATCCCCCAGTTGATTATGGCCTCAAATACGCCCATATCTAAGAAGAACAATAAAAATAGTTAAATTATAAGATGTATGTTTGTCTAAATGTAAATTATAAGATGTAAATTACATTAATATCACTTACCAAGAAAGCCCAAACAAACCGTAAATACGAAAAGTACTCTTGGGCTCACGATGGCTCGGAAGCTCTCTACTCCTAAAACGGCTGCAAGCAAGTGCACTATCGTTTATAGCAAAGCTAAGCGAGTATCAGTGTCATTCCCACGGGACTATGATTACTAGTAATTCGTCTTTTTATTATCTAGCCTACAAATTCGTCAAATAGTTTGTTGCAAAATAAAAATAAAACAAAAGAAAATAAAAGTGGAAGAGGCAACTAAGAACACGAAAGATATCGATACACTCGGATTGGAAGATGTTGGATATAAATGTGCTTGAATGTGAATCCCTGCAGAAACGTCTTTGTGATTTTACCAAAATAAATACAACCATAACCCTTAAGTTTTAACCATCCCTTAACATATTTTCATGCTTCATGGACCGTAGGCATTCTAAATTAAGTTAAACCCTTTCTCAAGGCGAAAAACTCCTAACCTCAAGTTGATTAAGCTGAAATCTCTTTCTAGTTAAAACCCCAAGATTGCATTAACGATTTGTGAATTCCCATATTAGGTTTGACCCTAATCAGGAAGATTTATGTCGTCTATATCTAGGATTGCATGCAACTCCTTTCACTTATGTTGGTTCTATTTCACCATGAATCTCTCAATTTCCGGTGAAAAATAAACTTCAAATCAATATTGCGCATATACCAATTCGAATAAACAAGCATAACATAAGTGACTCGCATAAAAACATAAGAAAATATATTAAAACATTCAAACCAATGATCACAAATAAGTTTAGGGTTCACCACATTCAAACACTAGCGATTTAACTCATGATGGATTTGAGAATGAAAACAACAATTAAACAAGAAGTTTCTTCGAAATCAACATGAATACTTGAAGTCAAAACTTCCAAAACCAACATAAGACTCCCTGTTGGAAGTATGATGATGAAGTGGTGGAGTTCATCTTCTTCTTCGAGCGATCTTCAATCCTTTGTGCCTTAGCGCCTCTCCATGGTGATCAAGCCTTCTAACTCTCTTCCTCACTACAATATAAGTTTCTCCTCTCCAAAATATGAACTTTCATCCCTATAATCTGATTTCTATGTATATCAATGAATGAATCCCCCCTTCAACCCATACTCTTGGCTTTTATAGACATTATTTTGGAGAAAGTATTCCTTAATAATGTCATCTTTTCATAGTTTAATCTTTCAACTTTATGAGTTGGGTTGTTGGGATCATTATTTCCATGTGATCATGTGGGAAAGTAAGGAATTAATACAACAAAATGAGGTGTAAATGTGCTCAAAAGTTGTAAAAAAGCTTGGTAGATGACTTTTTAACAAATTCCACAGAAATTGAAGTGGAAAGTGATCGAACACGCCCGTATTTGCATAAAACGGTCAGGCCGTCTTTGTTTAATTGTTCAGGAAGTCGAGAATAACATGGTCGTGCTTCCCAACATGGCCAGGCCGTGTCTCGGACACGGCCAGTGTTGTGGAACACGGCCTGGCCGTGTCGGAGGTCATGTTTTGTGCAATTTTTCGAGTTTTTCGCTCCGTGAACACGGCCGTGTTGCCCAACACACCGGCCCGTGTTGGACCAAAAAGGCCCCGAAATGACAGCGTTTGGCTTGGGATTTCGAGCGTTTTTGCATCCTTAAACCCCGGTATGTTTTGACATGAATCCATGGTCCGAAATTCACCAAAAAATTAGCCCCTGAATAGTCAATCTACACCAATAAAAGCACCACAAAAAGTAGTATAAACAATGTACAATCAAAAACTAATGAAACTAACAACAAAATAACTCGGTTTCTACTCAAATACACACATAAAACATGCATAAAAATACACTTATCGGGCTCGGTGGGTAAGGTGAAAGGTAGTGGCATAAAATGCGGGCAGTACTTCCCCGTGAGAAAGACTCCCCCATTTGATCAACGTCATCAAACAAAGTCCACCACGAATCCTCAATGATTTGTGGACCTTGGATCCCATGCGAATAGCAAATAATGCGCAACCAACAACTTCGCCACCTTCAACTCATCGGAAGGATCATCACGGAATGCACCGCCCCTTTGCAAAATACAAAAGTAGATCCTCCATCGACACCTTAACACCACGGTAGTGTCTATCATACAACCCGTTGGGAGGCGGCGCGTGGTTGGTGTTCGGATTAAATGTGGTGGGGGCAAAGCAAAAGGATATTGATAATTAAAGCGTACTCATATTTGGAGAATCGAATCAAGCGGTTTCCAATCCAAAACCAAAATTCGTCCTGCACCTTTCTTAACAACCTCCTTCGCAATAACGGCATGAAGGGCGGCATTACAACTAACCGCACGGTTGTCCATCCGCAATACAAAATCAAAAGCAGGACTTAGAAACTCTTCATACACAAAATCCCCGCAATCATGCAACTCGAGTTCTAAGTCGTCAAGAATCGACAACTTTGCTATACAAATTGATCTTGGCTTTATTTCCATAAAGTTCGGCCTCTTCCAAACCCATTTGTGAAAAATAGTAAAAAATCAAAATTAGCAATCAACCACTATCGACAAATCACATAGAGAACTCTAAAAAATTGGCGCTACTCTACGGCGCACGATGGCTTATTCATCGATCGTGCCAACAAGGCACGATGGTGGCACGATCGATGAATAAGACATCGTGCTAAGTAATGCTTAGCGATGGTGGCACGTTCGATGACTAATCCATCGTGCACAAGTGGCACGCGATAATCTGTCAATCGATCGTGCCACCTGGGCTTCATCATCGATCGTGCCATTTCGCCTTCTTCAAAGTTCCATATTTCAAATTTTACTGATCAAATGGCGCCATAACTATACCCATCTCAAACCCATACCCATACAACTACATAAAGCACACTCAAATTACAAAAATGCAAGTTATTTTAAGGAAAAGTTGAGTTATAACAATACCTCGTCATTTTCTTGGAGCGCACTATAAGTCTGGGTGCGGTGTCTCGTCTCGGCTTTGTTGTGGATGGTGGTGCACCATCGAGTAAGTCGCCATCATCAATGGGAAGAACCATCCTTCTTCTCCCAGGTATGTTTGGATTTTATTCACCATTCGTCGATTCACGAATAGAACAGTTTGCGAGGTGGGTGTATTTTTGTTTCAAATTGAGAAAGTGGGGGAGGTGAGAGGTTGGAGGGTGTATTTTGGGGAAAATAAGACTAAGGGTAAAATTAGAAAAAGGGGGGTGAACTCATCAATTGGGTCATATTTGAAAAAGTGGGGGTGGGTGAACTTATAAGGTGGGTGTCTTCATCAAATTTGGGGGTGCCAATAGCGCCACCCTTTTTTATTTTTGAAACCAAAATCTTGCCAACCTGTTAAATGTAGAAAACCAATTTACCCACACAAGGTAACTAGACTAGAAAGCCATACAAAGTACCTTATGGTTATAAAAAAAAAAAAGCCAATGTAGACAACCAATTGGGTAGCATCGAACTTCCGTTTCCTTGTTAAGATTAATTTTTTAAAAAAGTTTTGACAATATCACCTCAGTTAAAACAGTCGAGTGGGTACTTGATAGCCAAAAGAATCTGTTGACTGTGTTCTTGATAAGATTACATACAGACTGTAACTAGGATAATCTTCCTAAAAAATTGTTTAACGATATCTAAGAGCTTCGAATTTCATGTCCAAATCAAAACTCTGTCCTGCAAGTTCATCTGGTATTAATGTCGAAAGAATAAAGAATCCTCAGAAACTGCTCAGAAAGTATCATCTGGAGAATAACTCGACTCTATTGAGATAGCAAGCAGAAGCACGATCTTGAAGACAGCCACATAAACTATCTTCGTCTTTCGGAAATGAAACTGGCAGGGGATGGTCCGGAATTACGCCAACCTTCATATGAAAAGAAAATAAAGAATAAATAAAAAAAAAAAAAAAAGAAAAGAGAGAGAGAGAGAGAGAGAGAGAGAGAGAGAGAGAGAGAGAGAGAGAGACCTTATCGATATCTGTGTGGGCGGGTGTTTCGTAACGAGCAACAGTAACAGCCAATCCAGAGCCGTCAGACAGCTCAAAAACTGATTGAATTTTGCTGCACAGTAGTAGTGGGGCTAATTGATCAACGTTAACAATACGGTTTTTACAGAGCAGAACTAATACAAAGGAAGATGTGAAAGTCACCCTTTTCCGTAGGTAGGTTCTCCAAGTAGGACAGCACGCTTGTTGTCCTTGAGAGCACCAGCTAATATTTCACTTGCACTCGCTGTTCCTTTATTGACCTACAGAGGCATTTTTGCCAAGACGATCTATATGATGACGCATATAATGATATAATTCTGGTAAAAATCAAATATAAAACAAAGTTTGCCTGCAGATTATGCATGGTTTGAAACAAAAGAACGGTTCTTCTAACAAATTTGACGTATCAACTTGATAGTGGTAAAACCACGCGCCATTTAGGGAATGTCTAAATCGCACTTCTAATACAGGGATTTTGAATTAATTATGTAGGAAAGTACTTGGCGTCATTATTCTTCTATATGTTAGGATATGGTACAGGCTCTACTAGTTGAACACTTCTGCTTTATTTTGTACGTGACTCTTTTATCCCGTCCTGATGATGAACATTGAACATAGTTGATCCTTTACAATCATCGAAAGTTCAATGACTGGACACTCAGCTGGATATTTGCCAAAATATGGTGCTACAAAAGGCATGGAAAACGTGAAAATACAATATACTGAGAGTTGTAAAAGCTAAAGCAGTCTAAAAACGTTAAACATCAAACTGTTCATGCGCTCTCTGCCATGGATTGAGAGGAAATGTCTGCCAGGGCATTATTCAAGTTGTTATGCAAAGATAGGATTATAGAATGCACAAAAGTGAACTTGGCATACCAGCACCACCAGGGTTCTGAAGCTGCTGCAGCATTGCTTCCATCTGTGTCATATATATCTCTAACACCTCGGCTATCACAAATGTATACAATCACACCCTTGTCCAACCTGATTACAATAGCATCAGTAACATTTTATGCTTCTATGAGATTAACAATGATATGGACAGATGATGTAATATGAGTGAATTGAAACTAAATTTAAGATGGAATTGCGTCTTAAGATCGATTATGAGCATTACTTTTGGTGGAGCTTTTAACATATAATTTTTTATTAACACCACGATTTTTGTAAGAGCACATTTGGCAGAGAAACCTAATATATCATGAGCAGATATTGAAATTTATTTAGTTCACACATGAAAGAACAAATTGTTTGTTAAACCAGCAAAATTTCAGACATTTGTGATTGACAACCGTCCGAGTTTTAAAATAATTAATATGTCGTATGCTTACCAAGAACCACAAAAGGACAAGATAAGATTCGAAAGGATATTTTTACTACCAATACCACAATAACATGATTCACAATCCACCTACAAAATACTAATATCTGCCAGACAACTTACCAAATTTTAGCAATTTCAACTCCTTCAGGGAAGAGGCCACCGCTGCAACAAACTTGGCAATTCAGAAATCCAGCTTGAAAAATGTTATGATTTAAGAATGTTTAAAGCATGTCACCTATTATCCCGGAGGTCCAATATGAAGGCGTTTACATTGTTTCCCCTCAATGTTTCAATTGCTTCCCTCACAGCACCTAAAATGGAGATGAGATTTGAGAAAACGAAACTAGCAAGATTTTCAGCTACCAGCCTGATCAGTGTAAAAAGGAATGACCAATATCTATAAACAAATAGCACAATTTATCCACAACATCATGCCCAACTTATGCTTGTCATATGCAACAAAAGTACAAGACAATTGAAGAAAGATTTTTAGGATAGCCAAAAGAGAAAAGGACTTCGATCATATGTGCAGAGGTATTGATAAGTAAGCAAAAAGGAAAAACAACAAGAGTAGTGAATATATATAATGTGTGATGTCAATGGATCAAAATTCAGATAAGCATATCAAAGAAAGTACAAGGGGGCCAGCTTAATTCATGAAAAGTAGCAAAGAGTACCAGAAGCATTTTGGTTGAATGATGTTAGTTTGATATATCCAACCAGAGGACCATCCTCTCCCGAACCAGACGTTCTGCATACTCGTGACCTCACTGGATTCAGGGAAACTTTCTCTCGTCTGAAATGCAGCAGCTAACTGATAGTTACAGTAACATTCAAAATATACCATTGTCTCAACACTTAAATACATACAGCCCTAAAAAAAAGTACTAAAATTCCGAGAGTATATTTTAACCACCCTTAAAAAACCCGTTCAAATTGGATGTCCATAAACACAAGTGAATATAATCTGTAAGTTGGAACAAAAATCAATAAAAATGTAAAGGACAGAAATATTCTTAAACAAGAAATGATTTGCATACACTAGTGACAGGTGCCTTGTCTCAGAACCATGACGTACAATTAGCTCAACTCTACTTCCTTCAGGCCCCTGTCAATCATTCATAGTATCTAGTCATATACAGTTCTCAACTTAGCAAAACCACACATCCATTGAATGAAACACGCACATATATAAATATATATGCATATCGTCATGTCATAGTAACCATTTATAGAACATAGAGTAAATGCTTTGAAACCTTTCACAATCAAAGAAAACAAAATAATAAGAGACATGGTTCCCAGGTTGATGAGGAGCCTCAGATTCTATTTCAGTATGAGTATTACTACAAGCATTGCAGCTTCAAATTGGCATCATTGAGATGAGATTGTTGAGCAATAGTTCATCCCTATCAGCTGAATTGCACAAAGTTTAATTAGCAAATACCAACATTAAGTATTTGATTGGATCCTCCACTAGCCCACCCTTCGTCATGCTCAAACCCAGGCAAGTCATGTTTCATACTTTAACTGGCAATAGCAGAAAATACCTTCAATTTAGTTCATTTATAATTTAAAGGTCAACGTGTGAGGTCAGGTGTTATGCTTGCCCAAAGATGAAAAATGCAAGTTGTCTGGGCTTAAATGAAGAAACATATATAATTATTTTTCTGCTATAAAAATTATAATCAATTAATTGAAAATATTCAAAAATAAAAGGTCAAGCATGATGATGACATTAATGGAATCATCCAACTCTAGTCATCATAAACACTTTAAAAGGAAGATAAGCAAAGAAAAAAAATAGCAGTCACATAAGTGAGAACCATAATGATTTAGAAGATGTTTGGTAAAACAAACCATTTTTCTTTCTTTTTCAGCTATCAGAAGGGAAGAGAGAGAGAGAGAGAGAGAGAGAGAGAGAGAGAGAGAGAGAGAGAGAGAGAAACATTATAGGGGTTTGAGAAATTGATGTGTTTTTTAATCTACCGGTAATATTACACGTGTGAGGGAACTTTGGTTTGGGGCTTTTATGTTTTCCTTCAGTCTGGGATTTAATCAAATAAATGTGACAAGTAAAAGGAAATTCAATGAAAATGAACGTTCTTGCATTTGCCTTTCAAACTCACGATTTCCCTTTAACCAAAACTGCTTTCCCAATGTAACTGAACATCTTAAAAAGAAAATGAAACAAATAAATAAACTGACAAATGCCACTCATAAGTAAAATTATATAAGCTTTGTCTTTGTGTTTTCCTTTTAAACCAAACAAAGAATTAGTAGTACTTAATTGGTTAAAAAAAGTTAGTTTGAAAAGATGAAGGGATAACAAAGCCAAAGTAAAATAGCATCTCACTCCTGTTGTTCATCAATTGCAAGGTTGTGTTAAAAGAAACTCACTGCAAGCGATCAGCAGCATCGTATATTCCCATGCTTTCTGTACTCGTATCATCAATTGCAAGGATTAAATCCCCAGATAAAACTCCAGCCCTATTTGCTGGACCTCCTGGAGTAGCTGAAACAACCACCAGTCCAGAGCTTGATTTATCTTTTCCAGTAGGGTATCCAATAGACAGCCCTACTCCAGTAAGAGTATTTCGTGTTCCTGACTGCCTTCAAAGGAAACATCAACGAGTTTTACATGATAGATAAATCAATAAAAACCATTACCTTGTGATTGAACTAAAAAATCTCCATTCAAGATTAATGCAGAGTTTGAGGATGCTCCTCAATACATATAGATACATTAGTGCAAAATAATAAGAGAAGAAGCCTGTACCCGCAGACTCTTAAATTTCTGAGGCTCCAAGAACCGAGTGAAAGGGTCATCAAGAGTAGCAACCATCTTTCTTATAGCCGCATCTACAGTAAGTAAAATAGTTCAGCTGGTGCCAAAAGGCCAAATGTAAAATATTTAAAATTGATGTACAACTATGAAATGACCTATCAGTTACATGATTGCTGAACTGTCCTCTCAGAAAATTGACTTAAACCCACAATCATGATTGAAGCTCAAAGATCTTAGTACCTCAATAATTACATTACAGTGTACTGGTTTCAAAACTTAGGACACAAGGAACTTTTTAACCAACAAACAAATCTATACATAACAAGTAGTGGCTTCATTTCTATCCAAATGAATAGAGTAGCTTTAGGCATTTAGCATTTCCGTGTTCTATGCTTCTCTTCTAATTTCTTTAAATCTCTGGCTGCAGCCAATAGAAAATCTATCTAGTCCTTTAAAATCAAGGGCAAGCACCACAGAGATTTTGCTAGAGGGACTATCAACAAAAGTAAAACCTGAGGCAAAGATCCATAAAATAACTATTAAGAACATTAGAATTAAGTCTCAGAAATCTCAAAATTACATGCTGGACAAACTTTCAAAACGAACTATAGGTGTGGCTAGAAGAGAAACAAAAACTTAACAATACAATTGTCTGTTTGATTATTTCTTGAAAACCTCATAGCATTTTTAAAATTTATTATGTATTAAATGGAATTACAACCACCGATCATTACTATAGAACAGTTGACTACTGAAAAAATCTCATAGCAGCTATACTGTAGAGTATTTCTCAAGAAAGCTGGAGGGCCCTCCTGAGCCAGTATGTAAGCATGCCTCCGACAAGAAGTTTAAAATTGTGCACATGACAGCCAAGAACAGACGGACCAATAATAATTAAGGATTTGGAATAAATTTCTTAGAAAAGTTGAACTCCAAGTGAATTGCAATTTGGTGGTCATGCAGGGATTTGGAATAGTAGAGTTTGGAGGCAGGACTTGGTGATCCAAATTATCTTTTCTTACTTCTTTTTATTTAATTTTCATTAAGAGAAAATGAAAAACAAAGTACAGATTAACCATTGACAAAGCATTATAGACGAAGATATCACTCTCTTTATTTCTTCACTTGTTAAAGGGGAAGTTTTTGTCACTACGGAAAAGTCTAATATATTCTATAGAAGGTGGGAAAGAGGTCTTACCTTTTTGCCAAAAAAGCATTCACAAGTTAACTAACCATTTTTCTATTCTAGTATATGTTGATTAAATAGGATCATTCTGCTCTCACATACACAAAAATGCACGCACATAGAAATAAACGCAAAATCAGAATAAGTCCATCTGTTAATTACATTCCTAAGAAGTTAATTTAAATTGAATATGAGGAACGTACAGCGAAGGAATAACTATAATCACTCATTTAATAACAAAATAGAAACGATTCAGCATCATAAAGTCAGGTTAAGATGGATGCTTATTCCTGAAAAAATACTTATTGATTGTGTCTGTTTATTTATCTATTCATTCTTTCTCCATTTCACTGTATTCCGAGAAGCTACAAGATAATAGATGTTCTCAAAGCACTTTCTTAAGGTTATTGGTTGACATACTGATAGTACAAAGCTTATAATGAAATGAAAGTTCCGTCCTAAAAAATTCCTGCTACAATAAACAGCAACCATCTGAGTTGCAAGATAGGACACTTACAAGTCTCTTCTCTTGTGTTCATAGGTTCACTGCGTAGTGCATTTTCTCTATACCTAAACCAACTCTGCCCGTTGAAAGTCTTATCAATATAAGCGCGGTCAATTGTTCTCCATGCCTCCAAGAATAGAAGATTTTCTTCACTAAGGGCCACTACATAGTGCAAAAGCAAAGTCTTAGAGCAGGAAACAAACAAAAAAAGGATACAAAAATCTAATTGAATGGAAGTCAATTTGCAGAACCTATTAAAAAAAACTTACAGGAAGGAGTTTTGGTGACGGTGGCACCCAATGTCATGACAAACATCACTCCGACAATAATATGCAGAGAAAAAGCAGGAACAAGATTGTTAAACCGTTCTGTACATTGTAGTCGTTTCTGAAGGCTGAT
Organism: Rehmannia glutinosa; assembly: GCA_016081115.2. Lineage (NCBI taxonomy): Eukaryota > Viridiplantae > Streptophyta > Magnoliopsida > Lamiales > Orobanchaceae > Rehmannia > Rehmannia glutinosa. The sequence goes on from JABTTQ020001572.1 coordinate 167,520, forward strand.
GGCAAATTTTCTGAGCCCGGGAATGCATTCAGTCTTTAACACAAAGAAGCCACAATTTGAGATAAATCTCTTGTCAAGCCACGCAAACGACTGGAGAAATTTTTGTATCCTTTTCTTCTATCTGGAGACTGAGCTCGGAAACAATTTCTGATGTTTTGTTCTTTACTGGGCAAAGAACAGCATACTCGGTATCCACTTCTCTTCACTGGAAAATGATTCAAAAGAAGAACCTGAAGGTGTTCAATTAAACAATTTAGGACTTCAAATTAATGCTAAAATTACACAAATTTTTCCTCATAGGATGAAATCAATTTCTAACACTTCCTCCCTTCGTATTATCATGTATTATAAAGGGATGGATTAGTATTCTAATGGGGTGCCGTGGTTAATCACATTTCGAAACATAAATCTTCCAATGCCTATTTAACAAGCTGATCGTGCTACCAGAGAAATTAAGCCGACACAGCTCATTCTATAATGTAAAAAAATCTCCCCACACTTTGAATTGTACAAATCTATCAAAATTATGATAATAATCCAATACACCTTTCCCTCAGCAAAACCGTTTTGCTACCTCAAATTACATTAATTTCCAAGAGGAAGAAGAAGGCAATCGGGACCTCACAAAGCAAATAAATATAATTGAAGAAACGAAATAGAAAAGTGTACCTCCGGAGAGAAAAAAAGTAGAATTTCGGGGAGAGTTGCTGAAGACGAAAGATGGGGAGAAGCAAAAGTAGCAGAGCTTCCGAGAATCACTTCCATTTGATAAGTGCTTATTTTCCAGCCACAATTTATAAGGGCCAAAGAATGTTTCGTGTTTCAGTTATCACTGGCGCTTTTTGCCTTTTCTTTTTATTTTCCTTTTTTCTGTATAAAAATTTTGTGGCCTTCAATTGTTTGTCAGTCTCTAATTTATGGCTTTTTTAGTTAATAAGAATATTTTTTTATCTTTTTTGAGATAAGTTGGATCAGATTGGTCCCACTTAAAAGTGATATGGTTTTTCTTTAATTTTTCATTTTCTTCTATTTGGATTTGTTTTCATTTGAAATTTGAGTCTTGAGGTAAGATAAAATAATTAAAAAAATGTTTTATGCACCTAGAGATCATGCAATAATAACTGCAATATATTTAATGTGACATTATATACAAGGGCGGAGCGGAGATGACGCTTACTAAGGTGGCCGATACACTGAAAATGGGGTGGGTGGGATAGAAAATCAAGAAAAATTAATACAAATTATAACTAAATTTTTTTTTAAAAAAATCCTCACTAAATTTTTTTTTTTTTTTTAAAAAAATGGGGTGGGCCAGGGCCCAGACTGGCCCATCGCCCTGTCTCTGTCTCCAGTGATTATATAATTGGCCACATAATCTATATATATATATATATATATAATAGAGAAGTTTGGTGAAATATTTTCCCGCCTAAATGGTACTAATTTTATCCGTAATTATTTTTGTCGGTTTTTTCCCCTTATCAATGTGGTCATATTTTTGGCATCTAAATCTATCTATAATTATTTTTGTTAGTGTTTTTTCCTTAATAATATACTCATATACTTGGCATCTAATTTATAAATTATCTATATATAGATTGGACCACTTTAAAATTAATTATTGTTGTTAGTTTACATATTTTTGGTATCTAAATTATAAAACAAATATATATAGTGCTTTTGAGCAATCAAATATTTGTTACCATTTTGAATTTTGTAAATCTTTTAATCAAATATCATTAACTAACAATTGTTCTTTAATTTTGGTAAGTTCATAACGATGTGAATATTCACATAATTAGTTTAGATATAGTAAATTTCTAAGCATAGTTTTTGCTTTGATAATATATATAGATTTCTTGCTTATCTAATTAGTATTCCTTAGCAAATGAATACTGAAATTTTCCGATGACCAATTAATGTGTTTTTAAATATAATTTTTAAGGTAATACATTGTAAGTTTTCTAGATTGAGAAATCTTTAATCTTAAGGTACGTTTTTCCAAAAATCAATAGGAAAATATCTCAACCAATGCATATTTTGGAATCATCCGAAATTAGTTGTTATTTGCTTTCGTAAGTCAATGGCAATATTTTTATTAATGAAAATATTTTATTGACTATTTATTTTCCACTCATGATCATTGTAGTAGTAGTTTTATGGATTTGAAAATCTGAAAATTCTATAATCAATCCTATAATTGCCATATACAATTAATAAATTGACAGTTGTCTGGAACTAAAATTTTCCCGCTCATTTTTACTTGCTAAATTCGGGAATTAATTTACTACAAAATCATAAACGTAGATCTTGCAAAATCCAAAACATTAATATTGATATTAATATATACATATATGAATACATAAACATATTATATAGCCAAAGATTAGATACATGAATTACCATAACAATTATTGTAGCCAATATTGCTCATTATGTACAAATACAATGATACACATATTACCATAACAAAATATTTAAAGCCAATATTTTAGAAATTTGAAAAATATTATAATTGTATTCCAGCTTATTATTACATCAAAAGTTGACAAAGGTTAGATACATAGATTAACAAATAATTATGTATAGCTAATGTTGCTCATTGTGTATACTGAGAATGAACACGAATTACCATAACTATATATTTTATAGTCATGTTTTGTTCAAAGATATTTTTGCCAACTTATTATTTATGTTAACTTAAATAAATTATATATAGAATCCTCTCATATTTGTACTACTTTAATTGTTTTAAAGAGTCGCTTCAAAATTGTTGATCCTAAAGTCGAAGCAGAACCACCAAATATGACTTTTTCGTCAAATGTCTCACCAATATCAACAGGATTGAACCCGATTATGCACTAAACAATATTTTTTTAGGATCTATTTTGTGGATCTGCATGAACATTTTTCAGTTAGTTTAATAAATAATTTTTTGTTTTTTATTCCTAAAATAACAATTTAGTATAATATATCATTTAGGATGACTTAATTGAGAGTGAAATAAAAAATAAAATACAAGATAAAAATAAGATAGAAAAAATTGGGCCAATCAGTTTGAATATTCTCCTAACCAATGCATATTTTGGAGTTACCCAAAATTAGTTGTGCTTTATTTTGGTAAGTCAATGGCAATATTTTTAGTAACGGATATAATTTATTAGCTAAATATTTTTTCCTGTCCACTTCCACTTGCTACATTTAGATATTATTTTACTACAAAATACTAATCATAGCTTGCTATCAATATTAATGAAAATCTTAAACATTAATATTGATATTAATTTATGTCTAATATCCTAAAAAAATACATAATATAAATCAAATCTCACACGATCTGCAACTCATCAAATCACCCATGATTTCTTGTCAATTCATTTCCTACATCATCAATCAATTTACCAAATTATAGGAAAATTTATTCTTTAATTAAAATTATATATGTTTTTCTAAATTTAAAACTATTGATTTAATAATCAAAAGAGGTATTTAAAATTAAAATTTGGAGTTCAGATATTGTTTCGCAATATACAATTTTGTAACAAAAATTAGAATATTTTGATTTATTTTCTTTTTTAATATATTTATTTTGTTAAATTCATTGTGTCATGTATCTATCAAATATCAAATGCTAATTTAATTATAACTGATAATATATCTTTGATACCAACCAACACATCTTAAAGAAACAACTTATATTCTATTATAAAATATATAACTATATTTATATCAGAAAATACAATAAAAAATTGACGTACACATTCTTCGATCAAAAACTCGTTGAGTGGCTTCCTAAATAGATAATTATCCTTTAATTACAAATAATAAAAAAGAGCACATTGGTTATTCTGCTAATATTTTTACAATTTACTTTTGTTTTTAGTAAAATATAGTATTATCATTTACAAAGTTTTTAAATGTGCAAATTTTTTGTCACATTAAATGACAAAAATATAGGGAGAAGTAATTTAATGCTCATTTTTTTTATTCCTATAATTTATTGGCTTCTTTTTTATTTGTGTTTACCATCAAACTCATAATGAAAAAAAGAAAAAATAAAATAAAATAAAGAAAAAAATAAATCGGTGGAAATAACCCCAACTTTTTTTTAAAAAAAATCTTGATAGGCTAGCCAAATCCATTATTATAATATAGATAAAAAAATTTAATAGAAGTAAATATATCTACCAAAATCTTTTGGTTTGATTTTACTAAAGATACCAATTGAAAAGATAAGAAAATATGGAAGGAACCAAATACACGTATAACTCAAAAAATTTGCAGTATTTATTTATATTTTTAATTGAATTTGACAATGTTATGCAATCGGATAATTGGCAATACCTTTAGGAAAAAAATGAGAAATCTCACCTTAATATTAATAATTTATCAATCTAGAAATATATTACCTTAGAAAAAGGTCAATAATTTGGTCAACGAGAGGATTTTTCAAAACTTTATACAACTCCAAAAGGACAACAAATAAGAAAGAAAATCTTAATGAAATATTTACCAAACTCAAAATTCGCTTTTACATTGCATTTCTAATAAACTTTCCAGATAAAATTATTTGTTTTAATTTACCTTATATGAATATTATTATTAAAATAAAGTAATAAATATCACCCATATTAATAGATAGTTTCATTATAAATTAATAATATTAAAATAATAATGCACGTGCAACGCACGCTGGGATTACTAGTTTCATTAAAACCATAATCGTTATGTGATTCAGTAACACCCGATTTTCACAATAAAACACGACTTATAAAGTGATAGTGCGATTTATAATAAAACGTGAATTTTCTAAAGATCATTTACCATTTAAAATGACAATATAAAAAAAATGCTAGATAAAAATTCCAAGAGTTATTCCAGAAACAAATTTTCAATACTAAACATTAGAAATATTCATCAATGAAAAATATAAAAAAAAATTATTATTTAAATTTTATTATTCGGGTCACCGCTCCACGTGTCCCGCCAACTCCATCATTCATCTGAAATAGAAATATATTTTGGGGTGAGCATTCAATGGCTTAGTATGGGCATATTTGTCCAAGCTAAATACATATTACACAATAACTTGCTTAAAATTGAAATTGTAACTCTAGCTATGGCATTGAAACATGGCTCCCACTATCGGAATTTCAGGAGGGAACTTTTATGCCCCAAACCTATGATGGTCCCACACGACTATAGATATTAAAATATGGCTCGTGACTTCGGGGATTTCAGGAGGGAACTTTTTGCCTCGTACCTCTGTTTGGTCCCACGCGACTATAGACACAAAGACGTAGGAGCAATATTATCAAGCAACATATAAAGAGCATTCAACATGGACAAATAAAAGCGGAAAAATCTCTACCTCGAAAAAGTAGCGTAGAATAGAGTGTGTCGAAGATGGAAATTTTTATGCCGAAAATTCTTTTTGCCTACAAGTAAGTTTAAAATTATTATTAATATTCGTTTCAAAAAAAACTATTATTAATATTTTGTAACTTTTGTATAAAATTTATATATATAATAGGAATTAAATTAGCTAAAAATAATTAGATAAAAATTTAGGAATCTCCTAATAAACCCACATTTCTTTCCCTACTCCCTCACCTCAACCCTAACCCCCAACCCCCTGACCCCAGGCGCCCCAACCTACCCCGGCCCCACTTTTTTTTTTCTTTCTTTCTTCTTTTTCCTGTCACTTCCCCCACCACCATCTCCTCTCTCTCTCTCTCTCTCTCTCTCTCTCTCTCTCTGTGTGTGTGTGTGTGTGTGTGTGTAATTCTTCTCTTCATCTCCTTCATTCTACAATAAACTTATTTCCTTCAAGGCCCAACCCCACGCCCCCCCTCCTCCCTTGTTTAGTGTGAGTTTTGTATGTCTTTTAGGGCATATTTATGGCTATAATTGTTTATAAACATGCAATAACTCATATGAAATGGTATATATTCACTCTTAGTGGAAAAGGTATTACGCTTTGCTCGTTTTGTAGGAATTTAACGATATTTGGAGTGATTTTGTGACAAATACGAGCATTGCGACCTAGAAACATCAAGAATCGGCGATTACACCTAATTGGAAGCCAATTATATTGAGTCTAGAGTCATAGTAATGATTCATGTGTCAAAAGAAGCATGGATGATCAAACAACGAAGGGATTTATCTCGAGGAACGCCCAAACGCGTCCGGAATTTCCAATCGGCGGGGTTTAGTATTTTGGTCATAACTCTCTCTACAAAATTGATATTGAGCTGATTCAAGTGGCTACGGAAAGATAAGAGAGAGGGATACAACTCTTATGAAGATCCCATAAGCAAATTCGGACGTTTGGGTGTGACGCACGGCTGGTCGTCGTGCGTATGCGCACGGCCGTGCGCCATTAAGCAAAAGACAACTTCCGCAAACCTAGCACGGGTTGGGCGTGCGCTAGGTGCACGGGCTGGGCGTGCGCTAGGTGCACGGCCCGTGCATTTGTGCGGGAAAACAGAGTTTGACAGATTTCCAACTAGGTTTTGACCCAAAACGAAGTACAAATAGAGACGGGGCGACCACAAACAAAGGGACACTGATTTTTGCCCTAGAAACCAGAGAAAAGAGCAATTCCCCACCGGAGATTCGGAGAGATCGATCAAGACCGCAACCACACCTTCGAGGATTGAAGATAGATCGAGAGATCGTCATCATCCCCGAATTCACTCATTCCAGTATCATTATTTTCAATTAGTTTAGACATGAACTTTAATAATTTGCCTATGGATTATTTCGTTTCTATGTCCGGCTAAACACTTTGTGATTCCGGGTTTGGGAGTAGGTTAATGGATACTTTTGTTTGATGTTTCATTGCAATCAAAGTTAATGTTTTCCAACCCTATCCAAGTACTTTGCTTTAATTCTTGTTTTATCAAAAAACTATTGGTTTAACTTGTTTTGATATATTGATTCATAATTCAAACGGATGAGTTTCAATATTAGATCTATGAGTACTTGACATGAATAACTTGCATGATTGAGAAGTCGTGAATATTCATGAGGCCTTTTAATCTTTTGATCTTTTGGGAGTTGGATATCTCATGTTGAGTAGAGATGCTAGCATAGATATTCCAATCAACGCTTTTACATGCATCTCGAGAGAGAGGGTAAATTACTTTTGTGATTGGTTTATAGGGAAGAATGCGTTTAACTTTGGTTTGATTAATCGATAATAAAAGGGGATATTAATCGAAACCACAACACACGAATCCATTCTTTCATACTTGGTCTTCTAATCCACTCTCTGCTCTGTTATTCTAGGATAATTTTTTGCTTTAGTTTTAATTAAACCAATCCATCTCAAATTCGATAGTCTAGATAAAAAATAAGGCTATTATAATCCGAGAATTAGTACATTAATTTATTAGTCCATGTGGATTCGACCTTGCTAACCCTATTCTATAAATTGCACCGTATACTTGCGGTGAAGCTAAAAAAATAAGGTGAACACCTCCCCACCCCTTTTTTTCTTCTTCTTCTTCTCAACTCCTCCCACACTGTCACACACCAACACCCATACTCCCACACACACACACCCCACCACACTTCTGCTGCGTACAAGCTGGACGGCGGCGATTGGAGAATCGAGGTTATCTTTACTTTATTGTCCCGATTTCTTCCTTTTCTCTCTGTATTTTTTTTTTGAATTGTTGGTTTGGACGGTGAAAGGTGAGAAGAGAAACAAAGAATTCTTACATTTACGTATTATTAGCTTGTGTGCTTCAATTTTTTCAGAAAGAGTATATATATAGGCAGTAGCTATTGGTTTGGAGTTTGGAAAGTTAGAAATATTAGCTTAATTTTGTTTCTAATTGATTGAGGAAATTGATATGATTATTTTGCTGATAAATTAGTAGTGTATTTGACCTTAAATCTGCTTATTAATAGGGATTTTGATATTTTTCCTTTCTAACGGCAGGTTTCCAGTTTATTTGCTATAGTTTTTTTGTCAAGCTTAAATTAGTACAAAGTTATATAAAAATTTGAAATTATATTAATTATAATAATAAATTAGTTGACTAAAATAAATTGTTGATTCATAGGGATATTTGTTGGAATTTATTGTTAATTAATTTGATTGTTAATAAAATATTAATTCAAGATTTTTAGGATAATTTATGTTTTATACCATATTTGGATAGATGACATGAGCTTGGCTTGGGCTTGGGTTTAAGATTATTTCTAGTGGGCCAATGTATAAAATATAAAATAAGGTCTAAACTAATCTATTAGGCCCAATATAATAATATTTTTCGGATGTACCCCAAAATTTTAAAATCCCTAATTATTAAACAATCAAACCATAATTTTGATTTTCCCACAATTTATTGGGTACTACTGATTCAATACAAAAAAATGATTGACAAAATAAAAAATAGAGAATTGTATTGATGTGGATAGAAAAAAGAAAAAGTTGGTTTTTTTTTTTTGATGAAAATGTGAAAATTTCATTAAAAAAGATAAAAATTACAAGTTAAAAGGGGCATACCCAGTGATGGATCATAGTGTAAAATGGACAGGCCCATTATACACCAAAATTGCATCTAGATGAGAAGACCGCGAAGAAATCAACAAAGAATCCTATCAAAACCTCAATGAGAAGTTTTACTAAAAACAACAAAAGATCTCCAACCAATTACTTGAGGACAAAAGGGAGTAGGTGGTCACGACCTAATGCTCCCAAGAGTGCCTCAAGCAAGGGTGGCGAGAGATAACATCAAAATTTACAATTTGGAGGAGGGGATCCGACCAGTCCAAAAGGGACTAGGGCTCCAATATAACCATTCCCAAACAGGTTCAAAAAGTAGCAGGGTCAGCCAAGTGTGAAACCAAAGTCAATGAAGCCATCCATTAAAAGGCAGTCTCAAAATAATTAATATTAAGATTTGAGAATCGAAAAAGGTGGTAATGCACAACATATGAGCCTTGAATCGAACCCACGGCGCAAAGAGTCCAATTCAAAGGCCCAAATGGAGAACAAGACCATCAAAATTAACAACCAGCCCAACAACAAATGATTTAACTAAGAAATCATCATTTGGGCATCATCTTATTTCAAACTGGGATAGTTCAACTTGCAACAGAAAAAGTTGGTATTGGTATGGAAAACCAGGACTTCAAAATTGGTAGGGCTTTCCTTTCTAAAGAGTATTGATTTTTTTTTTGAAGGGATTCTAAAGAGTATTGATAATAACACTAGAAAACATTGTTCCGCCAAAAAAAAAAAACACATGAAAAATTATTAACATTGATATTTAACTTCTAGTAAAATGACAAATACTAGACTTCAAATATATTCAACTAAAATTTCTTATTATAAATTTAATCCTTAAATGCAAATTTATAACAACCTTAGATTTAAGTAAGATTTATATTCCAGACATTACCTCTTAGAGAGTGTTTAGCTAAGTTTATGAGTTCTTTAAAAGTGTTTGATAATTTTTTTAGAAAAAGATCTTATAAGTTTCAAAACTAAAATGTCGAAACTTATAAACTATTTTTAAAACTAGATCCACCGTGCGATGCACGGATATATATTAAGTAAAGATAATTTTAATATTTTAGTTATTTTAATTAATTCAATTTAGTAGATTGTTGAATTATAAAGCCAAGTAGCTATGTATCAAAGAATAAACGAATGAATAATAGAACACTACAATACAAATTAAATGAATATAAGTACGAAATAGGAAAAATAAATAATCGTCACAATAGTTGCCGAGGCATTTGGACCTATACATATGAAAATTGAGGCAAATGGTAGTTTATTGTAATCCATAATGATATGCTTCCGTAAAAAAGATATTAGTGATTCAAAACTTATAGAAATAAAAGTACATAAATCAAACTTACTTTAAAAATATATAAATATCATGCCATTTGTTATATAAGACAAATGAGAAACTAAGTTCGGATATAACATGCTTTCATAGAATATTCAACACTACATTATTGAGTATCAACATTTTTCGCAAAATATTTATATACGACAGTTCAATTATAAAATCAAACAATAAAAAACAATTATAAACCTACATTACAAAAAAGAAAAAATGAAATTAGCCTATTCCAAACATTATTAACACAATAAAACATCTAAATGGCCTAACATGTCTATAACTCAATTTAATTTTTTGGGTAATAAAATTGGAAGTATATTATGAATTCAATTGATTATGGGCCAAAGAAAAGTGATCCAAATTATTCAAGTAAATCGATAGATATTTATATGAGCCATTATAAAAATTAACAAAAAAAAATAAAAAAAAAGAATATGAACAAATAAAAGGTAAAAACAATGAATTATGTCCAAAATAACCGGTCCAATTTTTGTTTGATATTTAACCCAACCCATTTTTTTATGCTTATCATAGGCCATAGCCCATTTTATTTAACAAACCCTAGAAATATATTATATCCATTTATGAATTTCAGCGAATTTACATTCTTTTTTTTGGAGGCAAATTTACATTCACTTCCACCGATTTTGAAGAATTCTAGAAAAACGATTTCCTTCCGCTCGTCTTTTCTCATCATGGAATTCCTTCGTCATTTAGGGTTTCCAAGCTTACATGGGCCTAACAACAATCACATCCACAATTTTTTATAAGAAAATAAATACATCTCTATAAATATCATGGGCCAACAAAGGTTGGCCTAAACATTAAAAAAAAAAAAAAGCTTACATCTCTATAAACATCAAAATAGATGTGGCCATTAATTAGCAGCCCAATAGAGAAATATATGAAAAAGAAATTGAAATAAATAAAAATAAAATCAAAGCAACGCTACAAAATCGTTCCTTTCTAGTCCTCTCTCAAAAATCATCTTTTCAGTCCATATCTTCAAACAAAACCGATCCATAAATACGAAAAATATCTTTGCAAAATCGATCATCGGTCAAAACAAAACAAAAAAGATAAAAAAATGCTACAAAGGTATTCCGAGCATATTTCTTTTGTTTTTTTTTTGTTCAAACTTAAATGTTTATATTTTATTTTGTAGATCTATATTATTTCAGATCGATTGTCTTTCATTTCACCTAGATCTATATGTTGTCATATTTTTTTCCATTTTTTATTCCATTGAATAATTCGTATTCTTCGTTTTTAGCAGTTCTTTGTAGATCTAAAAATTTTCAGATCGATTCATTTTCATTTCGCCCAAATCTTTATATTTTACAAACTCTGATGATTTTTTTTTGTAACAAACATTGACCGATTTTGGATGTAAAGAATATGATTTCATTTTTCTTAGAAAGTATGTCATTTGATATTTTTTCACTTTTTTATGTTCAAGAGTTCGTGTAAATCGTTTTTTTATAGTCTTCATGGATATTGTTTTGGTTGATTGGTTATTTTAGTATGCATGTCGACCTCATTTGAAAAATCTTGGTTTTTTTTTCAAAAATATCTGATATTCTGATTCGATAGAGGCCATTGTTATAAAATATTTTATTCAAGAAACTTAAAAATAATCTTCAAACCCTAGAAATTAGAATTGAATATATAGTTTAATTTGACAAATCAGACAAATTCCATAGTAATCCATTTATGTTGGGGCTATTGTTCACTTGGTTTTATACCATTGATTTGGGCTTCCAAGACTTGAGTTTTGTGTTGTTTTTAGTATTTTGAGTCATTTGAGTAGCCAAGCCATGTTGAAAGCCAATTATATTGAGTTTATAGTCATAGTAATGAATCGTGTATCAAAAGAAGTACAAACGAGCAAACAAAGAGAGATTGATTTGAAAAAACGCCCAAACGCGCTCCGAAATTTCCATCACTGGCAGCGTTTCGTATTTTGGCCATAACTCTCTCTACAAAATTGATATTGAGATGATTCAAGTGGCTATGGAAAGCTAAGAGATAGAACTACAACTTTGAAGAAGGGCTCAAAAGAAAATTCCAACATTTGGTGGGTGAAAAACTCGGGCGGGCGCTGCAGCTCGTCTCGTCCCGAGCAACTGCAGCGCCCGTTCTACAAGCAAGGCTATTGATTTTTTTTTTTTTAGGTGGGCGCTGCAGCTGCGCCAACGCCCGCGCGCAGCGCGCCGGGCGGCTCGTTTTATGAAATTGCTTGGCGCCGCAGCCATCCCGGCGCCGCATTTTCCGGGCGAAATTACTATGTTTCTTCACCTTTTTCTTGGACTTTTTAGGGGCTATAAATACATAAATGGGAGGCTTGATCTAGGGTATGGAGGAAAGGTGAGAATACACCCAAGAACACAAGAAACACATCAATTTCATCAAGGAAGAATCAATGGAAGAATCGGGTCGAATCGGAGCTTGAGGATTGAAGATTAATCGAGAGATTATCCATTTCCCTAAGTTTTCTCATTCTTTGTGCTTTAATCTTTCATTTTAGTTTCTTATGAAGATGAACAATTTGTCTATGAATTGTTTATTTATAATGGGTAGCTAAATTTCTTGTGATTTTGAGTACTTTGTTCTTATTCTTGTTTTATCATTTGACCAATGATTTAACATGTTTGATAGATTGATTCATAATTCGAGAGATGAGTTTCAATATTAGATCTTGAGTACTTAACATGAATATTTGCATAATCGAGAGGTTTGTGAATATTTGTGAGGATATTTGATCTTTTGTGCATTTGGGAGTTGTGTATCTTATGTTGAGTGGAGATACTAGCATAGATATTTCAATCTACACTTTATATACATCTCGAGATGGAGGATAAAATATTGTGTGATCGTCTTATAGGTGTATTGATAATAACTTTGGCTTTGATTAAATCGTAAAACAAGAGGAATATTAATTGAAACCATAACCCAGGAATCCATTTCATTTCCTTGATAATTCCACTATTATTTTCATCTTGTGTTTTTGTGGTTATTCTTGTCTTTTCTTCCACAACAATCATTCAATTTTAATCGTCTAAATAAAAATAAGGCTATCTTAGTTCAATACTTAGCGCATTCATTTATTAGTCTCCGTGGATACGACCTTACTTACCCTATTCTATAAACTACACCGTACATTTGCGGTGAAGCTAAAAATAAGGCGAACAAGTTTTTGGCGCCGTTCTTGAGGGGACTAATATAATTTTTGGTGCTAATATTGCGATAGATAGAATTATTCTTAATTTAGACATTTTTATTATTTTTATTTCATTTTTCTTTTGTAAATTCTACTTCTACAATGCTTGATTTGTTTCTTTGAATTGGTATAGGTGCACCTATTTGGATGGAAGAGGCAAAACCATCTTTGGAAGACGCTCATTTCATTCATTCATGAATCAAACGACTTCATTTATGAGTCAAATAAATTTATTCATGAGGGAAATGGGAAATAGCCTTACCAAAAACGAAGCAAAGATGGACAAGATGAAGTTGCAATTGACACTGATTGGCCAATACTATGATTGAAAAATCTCGAGACTCAAATGGGCCAATTAGTTACAATAGTTGGTGGGCAACATCAAAAGAGCCAATTTTTAAGCACCACCGAAGCCAACTCGAAGGAACAATATAGTGTCATTCATCGAATGAATGATACCGAATACGAGGAGTTGAAGATCCTAGAAGAGCAAGACAAAGCGATTCGAAACCACACACATTGTATGTCTATGCACGGTCAAATAGTATGTGGCGGCGAAAAGGAACAAAAACAGGACAAGGAACACACAACCCAAGCGTGTACGAATGAGCGGTTAAGTGCGAGATATTATAAGAAAGTTGTTCCGAGCGAGAAAAATACTCGATCATACGTATGCAAACGAACAACATACACGTAAACCAGATCAATATATTCCTACGCCAGGACTCAAATCCTTGCTTGGACACCCCAAGTATGCATTATTAGGTGCAAGTAAGGCAAATATGACACTTAACCATGACCCAAAGCAACTAATATATGCATTGGGAGGCACCAATTCATACGTCGAGCTATAGACGGTAAATCTAGCGCTTGTTGGGAGGCAACCCAATGGTAACTTCACATTTTTCTTTCTTGAAATTCTATCTTTTCCCTTGTTTCGATATAATTTCATTCAAGTTTGGGGGGAGAGTTAGTATTTTGATTTGAAATGTGTGAGTATTTTGATTTGAAGTGTGTAAAAAAAAAAAAATTGCATTTGTTTGTGTGTTTTCATATAGTTGCATGTAGAGCATTTTAAGTTGCATTTGCATTAGTAGCATGTTTACAGTTTTAGCATGTTTATTGCTTTCATAGATTTTAGGGAGTGAGTTAATATCTTGATTGTAACTTGTGATTGATTTTGAAAATTTTGTATTGTTTGGATTGAGTGTTGAGCATGAGTTGATTGAGCCATAAATAGATAACATTGAGCATGTTAAGATGGAAAACTTGGTTTGATGCTTTGAATTACATATTTACAAGCTGTGAGCTTTTGAGCCTTTCTTGCTTTCATCATATGCGATGTCTTGTTTGTGATTTGAGTGTATCATTCATGTTGTTAGAATTCTATAACTTGCTCCTCGCATCTCTGTCATCAAGGTCACATGTTGTACGCGAATTGTGAAAATGATCAAAGGTTATTTTGTTAGCCCTTCAAGCCTTTTGCTTACCTAATGATGATATTGAAATCCCTAGTTAGCCAACTTGAGCCTATTGCCTAATTTTTAATAGCCACAATTCAAGCTCTTAACTTGATAAATCTTTTACCCAACACTTGAGCGTATATCATTGAGTAAAAGAATTGAATAAGGGTGAATGGGTGAAATCAAAATGTTAGAAGGTGATGTTATAGTTGGTTGATGAGAACAAAAGAGAAAGAAAAAGGAGATATGAAATGTTGAAAACTCATATAAGAGTAAAAAAAAAAGATCAATGAATGAGTTTTCTTTGAATGAACTTGGAGGTTAAAAATTGTAATGTGAATGGTTGAGTTTACAAAATAAAGGGGATGGAGATAAGAAGAGTTGGTGAAAATGAGAGGTGATTTGAGTAGCATATTGAGCTTTAATGTAGATGAATTATATGCTCACCGGTCTATACGCTCGAGTTTGAGTCACTCTATCCATATTTTCCTACCCCAACCAAAGAGCCTTCATTACAACCAAAGGAAAAAAGTCCTTTTTGATTCACAATTTTGCATACATCCTAGTGGCGGAGATATGAGACGATTTGCAAGCCTATGGTAATTCTGCAATATTGAATTGAATTGAGCTTAAACACGTCCTATATTCATTCGAGATGAGAGTATACACTTGATCTTTGTGAGGTGTAATTCTTAGCATTTACCATGGTTTCTTTAATATGTGCTCTATGTTAGATGTTTGAGACTTGGTTAATTCGTTTGCTTGATACCTACAATGAACAATACAAAATTTTATGGAGTTGTTGTGCGTTCAACTTTTCATTACTCCCAGTCATGTTTTGTCTTGTTTTTAAAAGTGTTGATGGGACGGCCAACAATTTAAGTTTGGGGTATTTGTTCACTTGGTTTTATACCATTGATTTGGGCTTCAAGACTTGAGTTTTGTGTTGTTTTTGAGTATTTTGAGTCATTTGAGTAGCCAAGCCATGTTGAGAGCCAATTATATTGAGTTTATAGTCATAGTAATGAATCGTGTATCAAAAGAAGTACAAACGAGCAAACAAAGAGAGATTGATTTGAAGAAACGTCAAACGCGTCGAAATTTCCATCACTGGCAGCGTTTCGTATTTTGGCCATAACTCTCTACAAAATTGATATTGAGATGATTCAAGTGGCTATGGAAAGCTAAGAGATAGAGCTACAACTTTGAATAAGGGCTCAAAAGCAAATTCCAACATTTGGTGGGTGAAAACTCGGGCGGGCGCTGCAGTGCTCGTCCCTGGCTGCAGCGCCCGTTACAAAATGCTGTAAGGCTATTGATTTTTTTAGGTGGGCGCTGCAGCGCAACGCCCGGCGCTGCGCGCCCGGGCGGCTCAGTTTTGCGAAATTGCTGGCGCCCTTGCGCTCGGGCGGAAATTACTATGTTTCTTCACCTTTTTCTTGGACTTTTTAGGGGCTATAAATACATAAATGGGAGGCTTGATCTAGGGTATGGAGGAAAGGCTGGGAATACACCCAAGAACACAAGAAACACATCAATTTCATCAAGGAAGAATTAAGGGAAGAATCGGGTCGAATCGGAGCTTGAGGATTGAAGATTAATCGAGAGATTATCCATTTCCTAAGTTTTCTCATTCTTTGTGCTTTAATCTTTCATTTTAGTTTCTTATGAAGATGAACAATTTGTCTATGAGTTGTTTATTTATAATGGGTAGCTAAATTTCTTGTGATTTTGGGTTTTGGAAGTAGATTAATTGAACTCTTGTTGATTGTTTTAATCTTAATTGAAGTTATTGTCTTGAAGCCTATTTGAGTACTTTGTTCTTATTCTTGTTTTATCATTTGGCCAATGATTTAACATGTTTGATAGATTGATTCATAATTCGAGAGATGAGTTTCAATATTAGATCTTGAGTACTTGACATGAATATTTGCATAATCGAGAGGTTTGTGAATATTTGTGAGGATATTTGATCTTTTGTGCATTTGGGAGTTGTGTATCTTATGTTGAGTGGAGATACTAGCATAGATATTTCAATCTACACTTTATATACATCTCGAGATGGAGGATAAAATACCATTGTGATGATCGTCTTATAGGTGTATTGATAATAACTTTGGCTTTGATTAAATCGTAAAACAAGAGGAATATTAATTGAAACCATAACCCGGGAATCCATTTCATTTCCTTGATAATTCCACTATTATTTTCATCTTGTGTTTTTGTGGTTATTCTTGTCTTTTCTTCCACAACAATCATTCAATTTTAATCGTCTAAATAAAAATAAGGCTATCTTAGTTCAATACTTAGCGCATTCATTTATTAGTCTCCGTGGATACGACCTTGCTTACCCTATTCTATAAACTACACCGTACACTTGCGGTGAAGCTAAAAATAAGGCGAACAACTATTTACATTAGTTCGTCTTTGATGAAAATTTTCAATGTATGATTGAAGTTCGAGTCACATTATACTCCAATCCGGGAACTATATTTTGCTCTAGTTAGTATATTTTGATTTCCATCAAATTATGATTAATTTATTTTGGTGCGAGGAATTCATAGAACATGAATATGGCATGCTACGATACATGGATGTCTTATATGAATCAAACCATTTGTCACATCGATAAGTTTTTTCGTGACCCCTTTGATGAATTTGTGGCTCTTCTTTTAAATGCTTCGACGTTTATGTCTTTAAACATATATTTCAAGTTTGTAACTATATTCATGCCGAGTAATGTGAATGGAAGTAAGTTTTGCTGGTCCTTAAGCTCAAGCATGATAAAGCTATATATCATTGTAAAACTGATTCGGTATTGTGTTTAATTTTTGTATTTTACATCCTCTATTTTGGATGCATAAGAAAATTGATCTTCATGATTATAACTTTTGATAACTGAAGTCATTTACCTAAAGCTTGGACTTCACTTTACAAAGAATCCTCCAAGACCATTGGGATGATGAGAGAGTAATGTATATTCTTATATGGACAAAGAGTAGAAACATGAGTAATGTATATTATAACCTCCTTGAAAGGTAGATGAGAACTGGTAAATCCTAATATAACTGTAATATCGAATAGCAACTTCAAAACTATTTGGAAGACATTTACAGATGGATGCATTTAACTGCCCAATACCATAAATTAAAAATAACTATCTTAAAGTTTCAATGTCATAATTTCGTGTATGAAGTTTATTTTATTTGACACTCGACAGTTTCACTCATACTAAATATATTGTCAATAAAAAATTCATTGATTTAGGAATAAAAACTATGCAGTCAACACATCTCGATTTTATATTATTAGGAAGGTCTTGAAAGAGGAATAACATTTTATTTCAAGTACTATATTTCTTATGAGTAGCATGTTACTTTCAATTAGTGATATATATAAAAATACTGTAAAATTTTAATGCCTACTAAAAAAATTAAATATTTATGAAATAACAATTTATATTTGAAGAAACATATGTATATGTCAAAGAAAGAGTAAATGAATATTCAAGTTGTTATATTTGAAGGGTTGAGTAAAAGCATATTTACAGATTTTTTTCAGATTTGAATAGATTGAAGAATTATGACAAAATCAGGTAAACATATAAAAGAAACTCATTAGACTATTATATTGACTCTCAACAAATAATCCACAATATTTATCAATTCTGACCTATACCCGAAAAATTCCATTGTGAAATACACGTTGACTTGCCTAACGGACTTTGAAGAGGATTTTCGTATCCACCGATTTTGAATTTGATTAGGAAGGACCTAGAATGAAATCCGAGAAAAAGAAAAAAAAAACGAACAAAAACAAAATGTAAGATTTATAAAGTATAGTATATAACTTTCAATAATGTTTAATGAATAGAAAATTTTAATATATATAATGAATAGAAAAATTGAAAATGTTGTATAATAAGCAAAATATAACAATAGAGATTACTGATTACGAAAAAATTACCTCCATGCCTTGAAAATATTTAACAATTATAATTTTTGAATTTCCTTGGGAAGAACCTAGAATGAAAAGCCAAAAAGGGAAATTAAAACAAAAAAACAAAAAGTAAGATTTATAAAGCGTAGTATATAGATAATACTTTTTATTGTTGCATGAAGCCTCGGATCCCTGTTCAAAAAATAGAAAATGGACAATTTTAAAATATTGTTTAATAAGCAAAATACACAATAGAGATTACGAAAAAATACCTCCATGCCTTGAAATGTTATAGAGTTGAGTAGTGACTAAACCATTTGGAATCGAATGTCGGATGGTGTTATTTATAATGATTGTTATTTATACTTTGCCGGTACACGTTATTCAATGAATGATATTATTTTTTCTATTTTTTAAAAGTATATAACTATTAGAATAATTAATGGCAACCATTTATATTTTTAATTGGACTTTTATTTTTGAAATGTGGTGTATTCAAATTTTAAAATCATCATATTTAATGATTTACAAAACCATTTAATAAATGAACATTACATAGTTTTAGTCATCGAGGAGAATATATTAACCTTTTTGTTTGTTGTTTTTGGCACAGTCTTTGCATTAATAATAATTAATGCTCTATCACTTGCACCAAGGGAAGAATTTGAATGCAACTTAATATTCCCAAGTCAAAAGGGCGCATCAGTTGGACCAAAAAAGAATTTTAATGTAACTTAGGTGCTTATTTATTATTTATATTTCTCGTTTGCAGTGTTGTATTTTTTTATGTATTAGGAATCGAAAGAGTTTTTATAATCTCAGTAAATTAATGACAAAAACATATCTATCCAATTAGTATTATTTTTTTATCTATTAACTACACTACAGATTTTTTAGTCATTAATGATGCAAAACTGAGCTTCAAGCCAAAATCAAGTAGTAATTAATTAAGGACAACTACTTTCCGGATTTGGCAATTGCATTTTGGGGAACTTACTAAAAATATGACTATTCAGCTTTTTATATATATATATATATAGATAGATAGGTGGAGGATTTTAACTTATTTTCAAAATAAAATCGATCAACTATTATGGTTCTTATTTTTATTTTTTTGAGAATATGGTTCTTATTTATTAAGTGGTCGAGCGACAGTTGTTCTGGAATGGGAATTGGGCCAGTGTTAAACCCAAATCATTTTGAGAATATGAGGTTGGAAATGGGCTGGGCTTTAATTAAGTCTAAGTAGGCTTTTTATTATTTAAGATTGAAATGATTGGATAAAGAAAATAGAAGGGAAAAGGACATTAATACCCCATTTTTCATACACAATTCCTACACAATACCCATTTTATGCTCGATTTTGGACAAAAATACCATTTTCCATCTTTGAATTTTGATAAAAATACCCATTTTTACGATTTTGGACAAAAATACCCATTTTCTCATTTGATATTTGACAAAAATACCCATTTTTCCTGATTTTTGCGTTGGTTTCTTTGTAGTTTCTTTGTTGTTTCAAACATGATTGTTGTTTCTTTGTTGTTCCATACATGTTTCATTCATGTTTCACTTAGCCAACTTTTCATTGAATTTCACGATTGCATGGAGAAAATCTCGGGTGGTATGCCACAATGGATTTAGGTCCCAAGGGGGTGTAAGTGTAAGGTTTAGAAGGGGGGTTGAATAAACCTTACCGATTTTCGATTTAGTCTTTTTAAATCTCTGAGTTCTACACACCGTGTCCTTGATGGACGGATCGAATTAGTCACTCAAGTAGAGTTAATCTCTCAACAGACTTTCACCGAGTGAGTGTTATTAAGTAACTCAAATTGTTGGCTATAATTTAACTCATTTGTGGTTTTATTTTCGGAAGACTTAACACCCTTAGGTTTGATTTTAGAGCTTGATTTAGTACTTGTAAATTATTAAATGGATAGCAAATTTATCGCCAGATATAAGCGAGTTAAAAGTCGAATTTAAATGTCAGAAAGTAAATGACACAAAGAAAGTTTTTATAGAGGTTCGAAGATGGGGTAATTCTTCTACTCCTCTCTTCTCCAACTCCCGGAGGAATCCACTAAGTAATGATCAGTTTACAAAGTGGTAATAGTCCGATACAAGTCTTGATCACAACAGTGACTTGATCCTTTGGGACTCGGCCCGAGACGCCTTGATCACTCACCGGCTTCTCGACGACTCGCCTTCTTCACAGGGTTTGCGCTTGCTACTACTGACTCACTTGCTCAAGCACTTTGGATTTGATCACGAAGCCCTCCAAAAGCTTTAGACTTGGTTCACCTTGAACCTTTCTACAATCCTTCTTGGAATGTAGACCCCTTGTTTTCGTATTTTCCTCTTCAACCGATTGAAGTTCTCTTTCCTTCACAAGGTAAGTGTTGGATTGATGTACTTGAGATGTAGGCTTGAGGATTGAGAATGTTTCGATTTTTGATAAGCTTGTATATCTCACGTGTGTGTGTGTCATTCATCCCTCTTCTCAAACAAACTCCTCGGCCTTTTATAGTGAACTTTCAAAAATTTGCCCGTTGAAGAGATAGGCTCATTTTTGAAAGTCACTTTGATCGTTGGTTTGCGCTTCTTGGAATTGCCATTTCCTCGTATGAAATGTTTTATCACCTTTTCGAACTCGACACGGTGTAGTGCTTCCCATTGGTTCATTCCTTTTGCACGCTTCGGGATCGAGCACTCCAAGAAAGGTAGTATGGAGATATTACTTGTTTAAGTAAATCTCTTGATTCGCGGCAACGGTTCTTTTACGATTATCTCGACTTGATCGCTTTTCCTTGCTTTCCCAGGTGACTTAGAGTCGCCTTCCAATCATTGGATGACTCTTCCGTCACTTCACCTTGAGACTTGGCTTCTCTTGAGTTAACTTGACCGATGTTCGACTCACCAGATCTCACCGCTTCTTGATTGAGTTCCGTCTTTTCTTTTTTCTTGACTAAATTGTCTCTCAAACAGAGTTTTCCTTCAAGCCTTGATTGTCTTCTTGCATGTTAGGGCGTAGCCGACTTAACTCCTTGGCCACTCTAATTGTTACAATACATTTTTTTAAGAATTGGGGAGCCAACTTTCTATTCTAAGTTTTACATGGCATTCATCAAAATCTAAACAATAAAATTCTTAACAATTTCCCTTTTTGATGATGCCAAAACTTAAATCATACACAGATGCAAATAACAAAGATACATACGATAGATAGTGTATTGACATAGAATGTATGCGCAGAATCAATCTTTTTATTGATCATATCATTCTTGTACTTAACACAACTATTTACAAGGTGTATCGGAATATATAATAGTCTTAAAAAATTGTAGCTTTATTACGAAGACTTACATTGTATGTATTTACAAGATAAAATACACGAAGGGTTGGACCGCAACACTTCATCTCCTTCGCTGTCTCCTTCTTTCATCTTGATCAAGATCTTCTTCTCTTCTTCTCTTCTTCTTCGTCATCACCGCTTCTTTTTTTTCTTTTCATATGCCTTCCTGGCAGCCTTCATCTCTTCTTAATCTTTCCGTCTCTCCTCCCATAGCCGAGTTTGTCTTTTGTTCTCTTCTTCTATTCTTTTTGCATACTCGGCGTTAGTTTTGCCACTCGCAAATTTGCCACTTGGTCAAGCTTCCACCAAAGAGATCCCTCCTTTCTTCCCCTCGGATCTACGTATTCAATGTTCTTGGGCGGAGGCCTAGTCCAAGCTTCTTCCTCCATCGCCGCTTCTTCCTCTACTGGGGCGTATATATCATCGGGGCCTTTTTCTTTCCAATCGAGTGCCAATGGAGTGACCAAAGCAGATGATCGCGGTTGTCTCATTGTCTGTCGCCTTCTTCACATAATGTGAGACCCTTTTCCAAAAGACAGTCCCAAGCTTGTGCCATGGACATATTTGCAAAATATCCTTCAGATTCGAGCGTTTTGAATTCATCAACTCGATCTTCGCTCTTTCACGACATCCGAAATGGCATACGTGTCTCTGTCTAACCGGAATGCCTCCGTGTTCTTTCAAAATGTTCATCACCC
Source organism: Rehmannia glutinosa (assembly GCA_016081115.2). Taxonomy (NCBI): domain Eukaryota; kingdom Viridiplantae; phylum Streptophyta; class Magnoliopsida; order Lamiales; family Orobanchaceae; genus Rehmannia; species Rehmannia glutinosa. Next base: position 190,064 of record JABTTQ020001572.1, read on the forward strand.
TGGCATCCATTCTTCCTTCCACCTCCTTCATCTCTCGCTTCAATTGCTTTTCTCTTCAAACCATAGATACAAAGCAGAGTGTTGGAGTGGCGAGAGTCACTGGGAGTTTGTCGCTTATAATGTCACCGTGATGACAGACCCCGCTGGGGGTTTGTGCAATCATCAAGGTCATATCTTTTGATCCTTCCCCTCAAGAGATTTTTCTTTCTTCGATTTCAAAATTTCCTCGGTGATTTTCCTTCTCATTGTTCCTTGTCACCGCTTCCTTTCTTTTCAACTTCAGATTTTTGTCGCTTTAAGGTATTCCTCTTCCCCTTTTGGCATCATCAAAGGATAGAGGAACCCTGTGGAACATTTGGCAAGCATGAAGTCGAAGTCTTCCGATGGTTGAATTTTGCTTTAAGCAACTGCGTTGTATCACGGAATTGCATCGAGTAGCGTTGGATTCTCACAAATCGCTTCATCTCGGCCATGAGAAGGCTGAATTTTCTTGTCATGTGTTCTTCCAAACGTCGTATATCATTTGCATTTCGCTTCACGCAGCAGCCTTGATCTCGGCAAAGGTGTGAGCTTCATGCATATGCTCAATGTATTCCTCGGCTTTGTTTTTCGATCGCATTTTGACTCTCCACACCAAAGCAGCCTTGTTGAACAATTGTCCAAGTATCTCAATTGTTCCACACGCATTGTTTCTTCTTGTTGCCACCATTCCCTTATTCAATTGTTATGCCTCTTAAGTCACCGTAGGTGGTGGCATCTCTCCGTTGTCCAGCGCATGTCCAAAGAGGCTTGATGCCTCTCCATCCGCTCAACTTCAAAGAAAGAGTGCCTTGAACACTTCTCGAACTTCACCGATTGATTCTTCATTGCGGTGATGGCCATACAAAGATCAAGTCATAATCACCGAACAATGATGTCCGCATTGGAAGAACAGGAGGTGGCTTGTTATAGCGTGCTTGCTCATTTTCTCGACTCTTCGTGGAGTTCGTATCTCCAAAGTGAGAAAGGGAAAGATTCCACAAAAGATTCATCACCGCCAACCGGGATTTGTTCGATGATAAGCGGTGCGCGTGAAGTTCTTTTGGGAATCGATCCACAGTAGCTTGAGGAGCGGAGCAGTGGTCTCCGGGTTCACTGGTTTTGTGGTGCGAAGAGACTCGGCTTGTCGAGCCTCAACTGCCTTAATGCCTTCGTTGGTCTCGGTGATTTCTCCTTTTGAGTAGACCGGTCCTCGGCCTTATCGAAGCGTCATCGGACGATGATGAGATTTCCATTGGTGGCTCATCATCAAAATTAAAGGTCTCGACGAGTAGTCTTGGGATCGACTTGCTCGTGCCTGGAACATCCGCAACTGAGTCTTTTGGATTTGTCATGGGGTTGACTCAGCCTTCTTCTTCGCCTTCCTCGATCCCAGGAAAAGTGACATCGTGGTTGTCCTGGGAATCATGAAGTGCGCCGATCTCCTTCTCGATGGATCGATGATTGCAGGAGGGATGTTCTCTACTTCACTGTGTTACCCCGGGAAGTCTCAACCTCCCGTGGGCCTTCATTTCCTCCAGCAGTCTCTATGCGCGAGGTCTTGGTTCTCCTTTCGACAGTGGCCGCTGTCTTGGGGTCTTCTACAGTGGCATCCATTGAGTCTCAACCCCATGGATTGCACTTTCATCGCCCAGAGTGTTAACTCCTGTGGTCGTTCCTTCCTCGTGCCTCGACCGCATCAGCAGCGTCATTAGCCTTCAGAGCAGTTGGCACTCAGCTGAGACAATCTCAATCGTCCCGAGCTTCGTTGATGGCAACTTGCTGTTCTTCTTGTGATTGTAATTTCTCTTCTTCGCCTCCTTGCTTCTTTGTGGAGTCATCTGCAACATCCTCCGACCTTGCCGCAGTGGGAGGAGTTTCCCTCCCCGGCGCACCACTGAGTGACTTGGAGTGGGGTCACTCGTCTCCAGGACCCGGCTGTTTCAATTGATGGTTCACCCGTTGGGGTAGGTGATAGCACACCTTCAATAGGGGTTGGCTCGACCGGGGTCCCCACCACCCCGGGTTTCATCGCCAGTTCCTTTATCGCCTTCTTCAGAGTGAGTGGGAAGTGGTAGCAAAAAACATCGGTGGCTATTTGTTGAACCACTCCCATTGGATCGATTTCTGTGGTTTCGAGGACTCTCCTGGTCCCTCCATCGTCTTTGCTCGTGAAGGATTCTTGATTCATGCAATGCTTGCTGATCCGCAATTTTTCGCGGGCAGACAAAGATTCTCCTCGGTTCCTCGTCACTTTCGAGAAGACATCAAGAAGAAGATGTGTGTGTTGCGGGTGCATAGGAGATAGGGTAGATGCTTGCCTTCTCACGTGCTTCGGCTTCTTGACTTGCTTTTCTCTCTCCTTGTCCTTGTAGATCCGCATAATATCCATGCAGCTTGTCTTCATCTAGAGCTGGGAGCACAGAGATAATCCAAGGAAATTTAGCAGTTCCCTTCTTCTTCTATGAACTCAGCCGTTGAACTGTTTCCTCGACTTGCTCGACTTCCATTTTCTCCACTCACGCAGACGATTTTGGATGTCCGGGTAAGGTGGAGATAGGATCATTACATCACTATCCGCTCCGGTAGGTTCTTTTCTTGTGCTTCATTTGTGTGAGCTGTTGTGTCTTCGGAGTTGCCTCACGATCACCTTCAAAGCAGACTTGGGTGTTTCATCAATTACATCCGGAGATTCTACTTCTCCGTAGTCTCCGGTATTTGTGCTAGCCGAGTAACCCGACTCACTTGGTTTCTCCTGCTCGGACCGCTTTACAAGTCTTCTTCGTCTCTTAGTTTGTACTGCAGGGATTTTCGGTTCGTAGACGGTGTCCTCTCGAGTCTTGGGCGGTGGGGCCGGTGCAGTGTCTCGCTTTCGAGGAGCCGGCCGTCTTGGCTTCTCGGTTCTCCTCTTTTTGACGATCGGAGAAGGTATTTGTGAGTCCTTCTCGACCGCTGCTGAGGAGCAGGTGACACTAGCCGCAGGGCGGTGACTCACGCAGGGGCAAGGAGCATGTTTGGTTTTTTTTTGCAGGGGCGCGATCTTCTTCTGCAATTGCAGGGGGCTTTTCTTCTTGGTTGGAGAGGAGGCACTGTTGTGTCTTGGGGTCGGTGATTCCCCCTCACCGGTGTCGCTCTCTTGGCGTAAGCTCGCTTCCGAGCACCGAGAGGTTAGCTCAACATTTTTCTTGTTGACATGGAAAGCCTTCCCATGTCTAAGATGTACTTCCTTTTACTTCCAATAGTGGCCAATCACTAGGCCATAACCCAGTGATCCTCCAAATGACCCATCTTCTTTGAAGGACTTGTTCCCACGTTCGCAGAGTCTGTAGATAAACTCAACCCAGCTTTATCTTCTTTTCTTCGATTATTGCAGCCATCACAATCAATTTTGCCTTTTGACATTGGTCAAAGCCGCCAAATTTGATGTCGATACACTTGGCAACAATGTCCAACAATTTGTGATAATCCTCCTTCGCAGCTTCTCTTGTTTTCTTTGTGTATATTATTTTGTCAAGAACGTCGGACTTGGCTATTTCTTTCCATGCGTCCCAAGTTTACATCAACCTCTTTAATCTCGGATGCTCCTCTCGGGTAGTGAGCAATATTCACCAAACTTGGCGGTGATAGTCACCGCTTCCCATGAACAGATGACTTGATTCCTTCATCGTGAATCTCAAGCATTCACGTAGAATGTGCGACCTCCTCCACGTAGGTCATAGGATATTCCGGCGCTAGAAACGGTTTTGTCCCCGACGTTTCCAACTTCTCCGCGATTTTCTTCACCAGGGTGTCGTTGGACCCCGCTTCACCATTCCGTCAAATCCACACGGCCGAACCGGGGTGTGGATTTGTTTTCCCAACTTGGTAAAGTCATAAGTTGGTGCCATTTTCTCAGAATAATTTCAAGAAAAATTCAGAAATTGATTTTAAGGTTGATAGGGTTTCGAGAGTATTGCCTTCGCCTTTTTTGAGAGAGAGATTGAACAGTTTTTAGGAGTGTGAGAGAGAAACGGACGAAAAATGGTTTAAATATGGTTTATGAAAGGGCGTGCAGACGGTTTTTGAATTGTGATCGAAATCCACGGCTTGGATTTCGCGACGCATATTGAGAGTTCATGTCTCGTATTTAATGCGGCAAAGATTTATATCCAATCATAGGCTTGGTGTGCGGCTTTATGTCCGTACACATCATCATTATGCCGACGTGTCTCTTAAAACATTCCCGCTTAAGTCAAAACGGCGCGTTTTTGTCACTTTGCTCATAAGTTATTCAACTTATCTCTTAGCCGATTAAACTCGCTTCTCACATTTCTCTTAGTGATTCATTATCACCGACTTGGTATAGTGACTTTTCCGACATGGTGATTTATCGAGTGATTTTTTGTTTTCACTCTTTTTCACCTTCTTTCCTGTTCCATTTCTTTTCTTTGATTCTTTCGTGTCTCAACTTAGCTCAATTAGCCCCAACTCATGTTTGAGTTCTTCAAATCTTGACTCACATAATGGTTTTGTGAGGATGTCGGCCTAGTTGTTTGTCGGTTGAGATATATTCCAAAATAATGTCCTTCTTTTCAACATGATCTCTTATGAAATGATGTCCGACATCTATATGTTTTGTTCTTGAGTGCAACACAGGATTTTGAGTGATTGCAATTGCACTTGTGTTATCACACATGATTGGAATTTCTTTTTCTTCAACTTCATAGTCTCTCATTCTTTGTCTCATCCATAGGACTTGGGCACAACATGCTCGCAGCCTATGTATTCTCGCGCCTCATTTGTAGAGGTGGCTATTGAGTTTTGCTTCTTGCTAAACCAGAAATTAGTCTGTTTCAAGCATTTGACATGTGCCTCAAGTGCTCTTTCCGTCCACTCGTGATCCAAAGATAGTAGTCCGAATAGCCAATTAGCTTGAATCCACCTTCCTTTCGATACCATAGGCCTACTTCTCGCTTCCTTTCAAGTATCTCAATATTCTCTTCTTCATTGTCATATGGCTCTCTTTTGGAGCAGATTGAAATCTTGCACATACACCTACAACAAAGGTGATGTCCGGCCCGCTACAATTTTGTGAGATAGAGCAATGATCCAATGAGTGCTCAGATCTTGTTTGATCTACGTGCTTGCCATCCGCATCCATGTCCATTTTGATCGATGTGTTCATTGGTATTTTTACTGAGAAGACTTCTCCTCCATACCAAATTTCTTCATTAAATCTCCTCGGTATATTTTGTTTGACTTATGAAGGTTCCATCCTTCACTGTTTCACTTGAAGTCCAAGGAAGAATGTCACTTCTCCCATCATGCTCATTTCAAATTTACTTTGCATGAGGTTTGAGAATTTTTCACACATGACTCTTTGTTAGTGGATCCAAAAATGATGTCATCCACATATATTTGAACAAGCAATATACTCTTCTTGTCTTGAATTCGAAAAGTGTTCTATCTACTTTTCCTTTTGTGAATCCATTTTCGATTTAGGAATAGTGACAGGTATCATACCATGCTCGGGTGCCTGTTTCAACCGTACACATGGCTTTCTTGAGTTTGTATACCTTGTCTCCAAGAGTCTTCGCTCAAATCCTGGAGGTTGTTCAACATACACCTCTTCTTCCAATAAACCATTCAGAATGCACTTTTTACATCCATTTGATATACAAAGTGAAATTCTTGTGAGCCGCTGATAGGCAAGAAACATCCTTATAGCTTCCAATCTTGCTACAGAGCAAATGTTTCATCAAAATCTATCCCTTCTTCTTGGCAATATCCTTTGGCTACCAATCTTGCTTTGTTTTTCTTACCACGTAACCTTCCTCGTTCATCTTATTTGAATACCCATTTGGTTCCAATAACATTTTGATGTATGGGTCTTTGTACTAATTCCCATACTTTATTTCTCTCAAACCGATTCACTTCTTCTTGCATAGCTTGAATCCAATGTGTGTCGTCCAATGCTTGTGACACATCTTTGGGCTCTATTTGTGAGATGAAGCATGTGAACATTGCTTCTTGTTGGGTTCGATCTTGTCTTGACACCTTCTCTTATATTTCCAATGACAAGTTCTCGTGGATGGTCTCTCACCATCTTACATCAAAGTTGGAGTGAGTTAGTTGGGTTGATCGACTTGTAGTCGTGTGTTGTTGTGGTCGGCTCTCTCGTAATCACCACCGCAGATTTTCCACCGCTTTTGAGATTCAAACTATCTCATCTTCTTCTCAATTGATAATCCCCGCCTTACCTTCAAAGAGGGACTCTTCTCGAAGGTTGGATGTTTCACTTATCGGTGACTCTTCAATGTCTTCTCCATTTATGTTTGGCTCATCGAATACTACATGAATGGATTCTTCTGTAACCATAGTTCTTTTGTTGAGTATTCGTCAGGCTTTGCTTTCACCGAGTATCCTAAGAAGATACCTCATCGCCTTTAGCATCAAAAGCCTTTAGGTTGTCTTTGCCATTGTTGTGGATGAAGCATTTACATCCAAATATCCCGAAATATGCAACATTTGGTTTTCTTCCATCCAGATCTCATAGGAGTCTTTGTCACCGTCTATTTATCATACATCCTGCTTTGGGTGTAGCAAGTTTGTGTTGATTGCTTCAGCCCAAAATCTTTTTGGTAGCCCCTTCAACTAACATGGTCCTTGCCGCTTCTTTGAGGGTTCTATTTCTTCTTTCGCAACTCCATTTCTTTTGTGGAGTCCTTTGCTGCCACGATTCATGACCAATACCATTCTCAATACAATATCGAAGTTATTATTCCATTGACAAACTCGGTTCCTGTCTCGATCTTATTTTGATAATGGTTTGACTCTTCTCATTTTGAATCCTCTTCATCATTTGTGGTAGTTTTTGTAGAGTTTCTTTTTTCTTGCACATGAATATTGTCCATGTATATCTTGAGTAGTCATCTACTACCACCAAGGTGTATTTCTTTCCACTTATGTCGGTTCGGTTCCATTGGGCCAAATAGATCCATATAAAGCAGATGCAATATTCTTGTTGAGGATGGACATGTCTTTTCTTTGAACGAGCGATGACTTGATTTGTTTTCCTTCGACATGCATCACATATACTCTCCTTCAGTATATCTCGAGTCCGGGAAGTCCTTCCACAAGATGACTTCTTGCTAGCTTATTAATTGTTTTGAAATTCAGGTGACTCGGCTTTTTGTGCCCACACCAACTTGATTCAAATTGTGCTTTTTGCAAAGTAGACAAGTCTTTGGGTGTAGCGGTTGACCAATCTACTATATACATATTTTTCTGTCTACATCCTTGCAAAGACAACTTCATTTGATTCAATGTCTTTGATTTGACATATGCCCATGTTGAATCCAACATTGTAGCCCTTGTCACAAAGTTGATGATGCTTAGTAAATTGAAGTTTAGTCCTTCAACATATGCAACATCCGTGATTTCTAATCCATTCTCTTGATGGATCCGGTCTCTTATTTCACCAGAGCTTCATTTCCTCCAAATATGACTTTGGCTCCTTTGACTTCCTTGAATTTTTGATTTCTCTTATTTCTGTCATATGTCCTGGAACAACCACTATCCATGTACCAGGTTCCTTGGCACTCATTGCTCCTTGAACCCGCAATCATGGAAATTAAGTTTTAGGTACCCATTCTTGTCCGGGTCCCGAGGGGTTAGTATTGTAAGATGATCCAACCAACCTATAGCCAAATGGTTTGACTCTAAGGGGTTGCCATCTATCGAGTGCCATAATCATAATTAATTTTGGCAAATTGCTTGGGGATTTTAGGTTCATACAAATTGCCTCTTTTGTCGTATGCCTGTGTATGTGTTTTAGCAATTGCCTTTCTTGGGTAATTGTGGTGTCTTTGAGTGTAGTGCCTAGGTGCATATGTGTCTTTGATGAAAGCTCTTATACTTTTGGAATGGCCTTTCTTTGAGTTCTAGGCCTTTGCCATTTGGGCTTGTATTCCATAAGTCTAGCCGATAGTTCACATTATTCCAATCACTTGGCTTGGATATTTTCTACCATTCCCATCATATGTATTTCTTTTATGAGTTTTCCGGGATTTTTGGTAGCTCGGTTCTTCTTACTGAGTATTTTTGCATTTGGAGTCTCATTTGAGGACTCATTTGAATCTCTTCTCAATTTGCCCTTTCAAAGACTCTCAATCGGTCGTTTTCCTTTTCCTTTGTAACCAAGGCCGTTTGCTTAGTATTGTGCTTTGGATTGAAAGTGTGTGCAACATTTAGAGTTTTGGATTTTTCAGACTCTTCATGACTTGAAGATCCTTTTTCCAAAATTACTCTTGAGGTTTGACATGGCACAAAGGAATTAAATCCTAAGCCTGTCTTGTCTCCACATTCTCTTTGACTCATAATAAGATCATCCAATGATTTAGATGCCTTAGTGAATGAGGCAATAACATTTTTGAGGTCATTCTCCCTCTTTTCTCGTCAGACAATTTCTGCTATTAACTTAGCATTTTCAGCCTTTAAACTTTTATTCTCATCACCTATTTGACTTAGAGTACTCGGCTCCTTAGTCGGCTTTGAGTTTTGACTTTTGAGTAGCCGCTTTTGTTTTCCTCATTCAATAGTGTGTGTGAGGTTTTAATGTGCTCAAAATCTTTCATCATTTTGCCTAATGAATCATAAAGATCAGTGGGTGATGAAGTGTGTGTGTCACGATCACTATCACTAGTGTCCGAGCTTGTTGAGTTAGATTGTACCTCATCTTCTTGATCTTGTTCTTTGGCCATTAAGCGGATCAAAGCTTCTTCTTCGTAGTCACTTGTGTAGTCGGCTTCGCTTCTCTCGAGTCAGTCATTTGTCTCTCTTGACTTGACTTGTCTCTCAAAGCCTGATCTGCAGCCCATCATTGCTTTTTCTTCTCTTGTCTTCTTTCTCTCAAGACCTTTCTTTTTCTTCTTCGTTCGTACTTGTTGACTACAGGATATGAGCGATCAATGGCATAGTGACCTGGTTGTCTACAATCCCAACATAGATATTCAGCCTTTTGATCACTCTTTCTATTCTTGAGTTGTCAACCCTTTGATACTCAACTTGTTGATGATCTGCATTCTCTTGGTTGGCCTATCGTCCCTTGATTTGGAGGGAGCCGAGTGTCTTCTCGAGGATTCACCCTTTCCTCTCTTGTAGTTCTTGTTAAAGAACTTGTTAAATCTTTTGACCATCGGGCTATTTCTTCCGGGCCAATTACCTCTTTGACCTCGCTCTCCTTCCATCTTTGACAATTAGAAATTGTTTTGGGTACAAATTGTCTCTTCCTCGGTCTTTCCTTCTCACCTCAAACTCGTAGGCTTTGAGGTCCGAGAATAACTCATGATTGGATGTCTTTGATAGGTCCATGGAATGTCTCGGTGCCATGACCTTCATTTCCCATTCAATTTGGAAGACTTTTTAGGATCTTCATACACATTTCCTTCGTGTATATTCCTTTCCAAGTGTAGATGACTCATTTGTGATTTCGTAAACCGAGCATCCAGTTGATCCAGGTTTTCTCCTCGATGTCATTTTAAAGTTCTCAAATTTTTGTATACCCACCGATAGTTTGTTTTCTTTGATTTGCTCCGAGCCTTCACAAATTAATGTCCTTGTCCCCATTTCCTTAGCCGTTTTGCAAGATTTGACTTTATTGAACATGGCTTTGTCCAAGGTTTTGTACAAGATGTCCTGGCTACATTGTCCAGTTGTACCTTTTTCTCGTCATCATTTGTCCACTCGAGTTCTTGGTTTTTCAACCATGGTCCGGGTGTCAGATCTTGATCTTTTCCCCTTCACCGCAACTCTTCGCACATTTGTGTTCACCTTTAATATTTGCAGAGGCCCATCTTCTATCACTATCCACATCTCATCATGTAATCTTTGATAGAGATGAGCCCGCATCACGAATTTTCCAATCATCAAATTCTTCAATAGTAAACATAGGAATGCGTGTTAGATTTGCTTCCATGATAATAACTTTTAATGATAGAAAAGAGTTTTGAAAGTTTAAGTACTAAAGCAGACTTTTGAAAAGTTTGGAGATCTAGTTCAAGAACCGGTGCGGAGGGTTCAGTGAACCAACCGCTCCGATACCACTTGTAGGTCCAAGGGGTGTAAGTGTAAGGTTTAGAAGGGGGTTGAATTAACCTTACAGATTTTCGATTTAGTCTTTTTAAATCTACAGAGTTCTACACAGTTTGTGTCCTTGATGGACAATCGAATTAGTCACTCAAGAGAGTTAATCTCTCAAGACTCATTTGAACATTAATAGAGTAACTCAAATTGTTGGCTATAATTTAACTCACATTTGTGGTTTTATTTTCAATGGAAGACTTAACACCCTTAGGTTTGATTTTAGAGCTTGATTTAGTACTTGTAAATTATTAAATGGATAGCAAATTTATCACAGATATAAGCGAGTTAAAAGTCTTTGGAATTTAAATGTCAGAAAGTAAATGACACAAGAAAGTTCTTATAGAGGTTCAAGATGGGGTAATTCTTCTACTCCTCTCTCTTCTCCAACTCCCGGAGGAATCCACTAAGTAATGATCGTTTACAAAGTGGTAAGAGTCCGGATACAAGTCTTGATCACAAAACTGACTTGATCCTTTGGGACTCCCGAGACGCCTTGATCACTGGTGGCTTCTCGTGACGACTCAGCCTTCTTCTTCACAGGGTACCGCCTTGCTACATTACAACTCACTTGCTCAAGCACTTTGATTTGATCACGAAGCCCTCCAAGAGCTTAAGACTTGGTTGACCTTGAACCTTTCTACAATCCTTCTTGGAATGTAGACCCCTTGTTTTCAGTATTTTCCTCTTCAATCGATTGAAGTTCTCTTTCCTTCACGGGTAAGTGTTGGATTGATGTACTTCGAGATATAGGCTTGAGGATTGAGAATGTTTCAGTTTTTGATAAGCTTGTATATCTCATGTGTGTGTGTCATTCATCCCTCTTCTCAAACAAACTCCTCGGCCTTTTATAGTGAACTTTCAAAAATTTGCCCGTTGAAGAGATAGGCTCATTTTTGAAAGTCACTTTGCGATCGTTGGTTTGCGCTTCTTGAATTGCCATTTCCTCGTATGAAATGTTTTATCACCTTTTCGCACTCGACACGGTGTAGTGCTTCCCATTGGTTCATTCCTTTTGCACGCTTCCGGGACTCGAGCACTCCAAGAAAGGTAGTATGGAGATATTACTTGTTTAAGTAAATCTCTTGATTTTCAGGCAACGGTTCTTTTACGATTATCTCGACTTGATCGCTTTTCCTTGCTTTCCCAGGTGACTTAGAGTCAACTTCCAATCATTGGATGACTCTTCCGTCACTTGACTTGAGACTTGGCTTCTCTTGAGTTGACTTGACCGATGTTCGACTCAATTTTGTATCTCACCGCTTCTTGATTGAGTTCATGTCGCTCTTCTTCTCTTGTCAGACTCATTGCCTCTCAGAGTTTTCCTTCAAGCCTTGTTAGTTGTCTTCTTGCATGTTAGGGCGTAGCCGACTTAACTCGGCAGCTTGGCCACTCTAATTGTTACAATACATTTTCAGCAAGAATTGGGAGCCAACTTTCTATTCTAAGTTTTACATGGCATTCATCAAAATCTAAACAATAAAATTCCTAACAATGGACAATAGGAAGAAAATAGAGAGTATATCAACTTTGTTCTAGGAGTTGGTGAATATTTCCGTTTACTTTAGCTTTGGAATAAAGATTTATGCTATCTGCAAACTTTTTTAGTCTCTAATCAAATAAGTAAAGTATCTTCCCAGGAGATGGATGTACAATACAGATTGATTTAATTTTTCAGATACACTAGTTTGTTATCATTTGTAACCCTGCTTATACTTTGCTCAATTGTGCTTATGATCACTACATCTTGCTACTTTCTTTAATTTCATCAACATGTTGAGTTTATTCACGTGAAAACTGAAAAACCCATGTAAATCAGGTTTTGCTTTCATCAGTTACTCATCCTTGGATTGACAATTACTCCCTCAGATTCTAGGATATAAGATATATTTTTGTTAATTAAAAATATGTTTCTAATAGTGTTTCTTTTTAATAATGTTTTTCAAAAGTTATAAAATAAGTTAATTAATGGAATTAATGGTTCTAGGACTGAGTCTAAGATTGAATTGAGTTTAAATATGAGTTCTTAAAAATTTCAACATTTCCGAGTTTTGAATGCATACAAGCTCACTCCAAAAACACACGACTCATTAGATCGTGCTAATTTACTACAAACTTTTATCACATGATCCCCTGTTTCACAATTGTTTCTTACATGTTTCATTTATGTTTCTTACATGTTTCAACTGATTACACCATCATTAAAGATTTACGTAACAACAATTCTCTAAAATCATTAGGAAGTGGAGGTAGAATCTCAATGTCGTTGTCATCGTCATCACCATTTTGCGCCTTCAACTTAGCATGATTGTGAAGCGGATGATCGAGCCTCGCTTGTTCCTTCTCTATCTCGAACGCTTCGACGTCCATAGCCTTTCCCAACAATAAAGTGCTTGGCATAACAAGCAACAAAAATCTCACATTCACTACAAAAGAAATAAAAAAAAAGATACACGATCGGATAGATAACACAACAAATCAAAAACAATAAAAAAGAACAAAATAAATGGAAAATACATAAAAGAACAAAAGAAACATAAAAGAAACAACTTCGAAATAACATTGAAACAAACGAAAAACTTCAAATCACAAAATAATAAAAGAATACGTAAATATCATGCATCAAAGAACACAAAATCAACAAATCATTCATATTCGCATTCAACACAGACCCGCGCCCGCCCCATTAAAACAAAAACCAAATGCTTTCCTCTTTGCATCCGCCACGATTCGAAAATATATGACAACTCACATAAGATAACAAGATCACATAGCATATTATCTCCATTATAGCTATCATGATATGAATTGATTCAAAATACGAAGCAAGACAAACCAAAAAGGAGATGACTTAATTTACAATTAATTGCAAAAGGTTGACGCCCTTTAAAATTTTAATCCCCTAATATACAGAAAAATCGATGAAGAAAATATCGAAATAAAAATGCGCCAACTCCCTTATAAGAACGAATACGTGCTCTCGATCTCTATAAAAGTCTCTTATCTAACTACAAAAAAAAACCCAAATTCGAAATTAAAAAAATAAAGAGAGAGAAAAACATACTTAAGGCGGAGACTATGGCGAGGCGCCGTGGAACGAAGAGGTGCCACCCTGCATAAAGCAGGTGGGAGGTGGAAAGAGAATAGGATTTGATTTTGATTTTTGAGGAGCTAGGGTTTGTGAAAAAAGGAGGAAGAAGTCTTAACGGAACTGGAAAAACTTAATAAAAGTTCTTAATCCAAACATGTGATGAAATCAAAGATAGGATATTTTTGTCATGTGATAGAGTGGGTGGGGTATTTTTGTGATGGGTGGGTATTTTTATCTTTTTCTAAAAATCGGGATATTTTGTGTAATTTCCTCAAGAAAATAATGGTAGTGTCCAATTCATCGACTACAAAAGACTTACAAATTCCAAGCACAAACAAATACACATGGACAACAATTCATGGTTGTGCTTGATAAAGTCTTAATGAAAATTCATAAAAAAATCTATTTGATATGAAATTATGGACGTAAAATCCAGAATTTATTAACTAATTTGTATTTTGAGTTTGTGATATTTAAGTAAAAGTATCAAAGAGTTAGGTTTGTATTTAATATCTTATAACAAATTTATTTGAACATTTATATGGAATTATAATTACATATTAATCAGGAACAGACTCAAGTCACTCAATTACATAGTAATTAGCCCGATGAGGTTTTAATATAGGTTGGTTGGTGATGGGCCTTTAGCATAAGCCGATCTAATTAGCTATGCAGTTGGGCCGAACTGATGGACCTTCAACATGGGGCCGATCTAATTAGCCTGTGCAAGTGGGCGGCCGATGGACCTTCAAGATTGGATCGACCTGATGAGCCTTCATCGATGGAGTTGATCCGACACTCTATCGCTAAGCCGATTTAAAGGATTGACCATTGGCCGATTTGTTAAGCTTCACTCGTTCGGGCCGATCCGTTAAGTCTCATTCATTGGATCGAGTTATTACGCTTATTCATCGGGCCGAGCCGGCGAGGCTCCTGAGTAAAGAATGGGCTGTCTGTTAGGCCTGTATAGATAGGCAAGGGCTAAGGGTCCGGTTAAAGCGTTAAGTCCTTTAACTTAGTCCGACGTGTTGGTAAGTCAAGCAGGGGTGATTTTAGATCAGGGGAAATTCATCAAGAACAGGCATGAAAGCAGTGATAGGATGACCCGAGGTGCAACAGGTCAGCTCGGGTCCGAAGTCCTCGGAAGGCAAATTAGGGTTTTGAAGATCCGATCATATCTTAATTATGATTTTGTTACCAAATCGTAATAGAATTCCCGATTTTACGGAAAACTCTAATCCGGGCTAAGCTATAAAAGCCTAGGTCCAGGTTCATTCTTAACCTAATCACATTTTTCTCATATTTTACATATTTTTGCCTCTTTCTTGTCAATACTCTTCTGACTTAAGCATCGGAGAGGGCACGTCGGAGCACCCCTCCAACCCCCCTTTTGTGCAGGTTCACAGCGGAGTTCGGTCGGAAAGCAAGTTCACGGGAGCGGAGTATTTTAGGAGCAACCACTTATAACAAATTTATTTGAACATTCATATGGAATTATAATTACATAGTAATCAGACTCAAGTCACTCAATTACACACAACAACAATAAAAAAGGTGACGTTACTAATATAAATTCATTTAACTTCTCAAGTATCAAACTTATATAATAATGCTTCCTTAAAAAAAAACTTATATAACAATGCGCGCATAAATATATATTATGTTTAGATGTAGGATTGTGAAATACGTGTAAAATTGTTTTCTTTCTATTAATTACAAAGTTTTCAATAAACTAAACTTTTTACATGAAATTATGTCTGATCGACTTACTTGAACACTTTTAAGTAGGCCCGACCAAATGGAACCGAACCGGAAGAGGAATCGAACCGGAACCGTGGTCAACGGTTCTTGGAACCGTTGATCGGTTCCTGCTCGGTTCGAACGTGAAGGAACCGGTCTTTATTTCGGTTAGGTTCAGCCGAATCGTGAAGGAAACGGTCTTTATTGGTTCCGGTTAGTTCCTCCTTTGGAAGAATCGTGGAACCGCCGGTTCCACGGTTGCCCACGGTTCCAACAAATATAATAAACTTTATAATGAATATAGTTTAAATTTTAAGGGTGAAACGAGTCAACAAGAAATACAACCTACATCTACTACAAGAAATAATAGTAAAAATGTAAGCAAACTATGTGGGCTTTGATTCCACTATATACTAAGAGGACACATAGACAACTTAATAATAATTATTCATATTAATTATTAATATTAAGTTTAATCCCATTTCATTCCTTTTTTTTTGTTCTCGTATAATTTAAAGTCTTCAAATAATCTAAGATAATATTCTAATTTTGGTATTGAATTTTAATGTGTTATATTTATACAAAAAATATTAATTTTATTTTTGAAAAAAATAAAAACAAAAAGAAGAAAGCTTCCACGGTTCCGTAACCGAAATGGAACCGCTCGGTTCACTGTTCGGTTCGAACCGCGCAGAACCGAACCGGCGGTTTTCGGAACCGTCTTGAACCGCCTTTGTTCAAGGTTCCGGTTAGGTGCCCAAATAAAATAGAACCGAACCGGGCGGTTGGAACCGAACCGGCGGTTCCGGAACCGTAGACAGGCCTACTTGTAAGGCACTAATTAGTAATTACAAACAAGTGGGAGAAAAAGCAGATCTTGACTCTTTCGAAGTGCAATTTAATTTAAAATTTGACTGAAATTAATATGCTATATTTTTTTATCTAACTACCTCCGTCCCAAATATATAGTCCACTATTCCTTTTTGGATTGTCCCAAATATATAGTCCAGTTTCTATATTTAATAGTATTTTTTCTATTTTTTTACTATTATAACTCTATTTAATATGCATTATCTAATTTACATTGTTCATTAAATAGGGGCAAATCAAGTAATTGTTTTATATATTTGTAATTTTCAATATTTTTTCTTAATCTGTGTGAAAAATCCAATTGGACTACATAATTGGAACGGAGGGAGTATATGCTATATTCAAATAAGAAAGACTAGTCAAAAATTTACAACACAAATGACTAGATTTTTAAGTCAACCGACCAATCTTTTAGAAGTCTTGGCCGCACTAATGTCTAATGTGATGTCCCACCGATGCATTAATTCTATTTGCTTTTATTTAAAGCATCTGCAAAATTGACTCTTCCAAAGTGAATATATGAACTTTCCAAGAAACTTTGCTTTTTCGTCTTCTTATTGGTGACATAGGTGGATACTGGGTATTTATGACGTGATATTTTGGGCCAAATTTGTTGGTGGGAGTCTTTGGAAAAGTGGGTAAATTAGTTTGTTTGATGTGATTTTTTCACTATTATTAATGAAACTTAATCAAACTACCAAAATACAACGAGCCAATTTGATCAAGACCACATTAACTACAGAAGAGTCAAATAGAGAATTGACTAAACCAATTCAAACCCACGTCAATATTCAACATTCTCAAGATAACAAGCTACAACAACGAGAAAAAAACATACAAATAAGAAAATACATAGGAATTGGAAAAAGGAGAAAATTTGTTACAAGTGACAGAAACTTAAACTCCATCAAATGGATGATAGTTCCAAATTTTTTGACAATCTTTTCGTCTTTTCTTCATTACGCCTGAATTAGGTACGTTGCCAAAATAACCAGACCTGAAAAAGAAGAAGAAGAAAAAAAGAAAAACAAAGAACCCACAAAGGGAAACTAAACACTCCCATAAAAGGAGACTGAAGTCCCACAAGAGGAAAAATCATTCCCATGAAGGAAAACTAAGAAAACAAGCAATAAAACTAATTTAGGTGATTCCCCATCTTCTCCAATGGAGGAATGAGAGAAAAAAAAGCAAATTTTTGAAGGAGAGAAGACAGAGAGAATATGAGGAAAAGAGAGAGTGTTTCGTTCTTGATTGAGATTCAATAGCAAAAAAATTGTTTGATGTGATATACCCTAAAAGGAGCTTACAATTTTGCCCATTTTGTGATATACCCTAAAAGGAGCTTACAATTTTGCTCATTTTATATTGAAAATGGCCTCCTTTTACTAGGATCCACATTTTTTACATGGGTCCTAATCCACAGAATGTATTCTGCCGACCCGTAATATCCGGATTATTGAGAGCATTCTATAATGGTATGCTCAAATTCACATTTTTGTGGACTCAATAGTACCACATCAAATTGAACAAATCATCTCCGTCCAGCCAAAATGGCTTGCTCAAGATTAACAAGTGAAAATGGTCTCACAAATCCTCTCATACTACCCACAAATCTTTTCCCCCTCAATTGTTGAACATGCTCAATATCTTGCACAAAATTAAAGAATGAATTCTGAATCATCTATAGGAATGGCAATGGGACGGGTATATCAATACCCATCGTCCCCTCAGGCGACGACCGTCACGGGCGCGAGATGGGATGGGCGAATCGCTCCATCTTTGAATTTTTTTATTTTTTTATATTTTTATCTTATATTTTATATTATTAATATTTTTTTAATATTGTACTTTGTATTATAAATCATATTGTTTATAAAATTTATCATTATATATGTTAAATATAATATTAAATAAATAAAACAATAGAATTTTATATAAAATACATGTAAAATATACATTAAATAAAAAAAAGACGGGCGGTGCACAGGGGCGAGAGATAATACCCAGACATGCCCCACCCTTCCACGGGTCACGGGCATGGTTGGTCATTTTGCCATCCCTAATCATCTCCATAAAGGTAAAATTGTAATTTATGTTCAAGGCATTGAAAATGAAGTGTACCATTGTGGGTACCCTCATAGATTGAAGAGGATTGAGATATGTGGCAAGAGTTGTATAGACATGAATACCGAAAACTATAAATAGGTACAGTTCATTATGAAAAGGTAAGAAATTTTAATTTGATATGTCCACTTCATTTCCTTTGATTATTCCACTCAATCTGAACTGATTTAATCTTAGCTGGGGACCACCCCAACGAATCCAACTATTTGTGTTTTCACGTTACTCACATTAAAATACTTGAACCCCATCCCTAACGATCATACAACCTGAAAAGGAACAACCCAAAATAGGTTCGAAATAACACTGATTATCTGGTTAAATCATGGTTTAAACTTTGTTTTTCCCAAAGGAAAAAATGAAAACTATTTATTGAATTTGTAAGGAAAATAGCGCAAAAAAGTCAACTTTTAGGGTACAATAATTGACATCCAATTTAGAGACTCGTTAATTGAAGTCATGTAGCATCAATATTACTATTTTTTTCCTCTTATATTAAAAATTACTATATATAATTAAATTAAAGCCTGGTGTGATATCACCAAACCAACAAAATATTGTACAAAATTACAGTAGACATTGTCCCCCCCCAAAACTCAAATCAAACATATTTTTATTCAAAATTGTCGTCCCTATACACATTTCCTTAATTTCTCTCAAATACTGACCAAACATTACTTGTATTGGCATTACGCCAGTTACTATTATTATTATTATTATTATTATTATTATTATTATTATTATTATTATTATTATTATATCCTAGGGCTGCGACGTCATTGATAAAGATCCAAAATTGTAGTAATTAAAGGAAAAGAAAAAGAACAGAAAAACCCTTGAATAAGTAGTCACATTCAAAGATGAATGAATAATTTATTAAACCCTTCTATCTCTAATCAATAAAACCTCTTTTCTTAAGAAATTCCTCATTTTAGGCGAAGAAAATTATATACCATTTATCCTCCCACACACTCCTCCACTAAAATAAAAAGAAGTAACATTCCCTTGATTATTCATATTTATGAAATATAATATCTATATCAAGGACCTATTTGGAATCACAGAATCCAAGAACAAAGAAAAGGACACTCCTTCACAATCGTCCACCAATATCTATCAAGGATCTGTTTTGAATAACAAATTCTGTTAGGAATCTCAAAATTTCAAAAAAGAAAAACTTAAGAGGTTGACATATATATCAATTGAAATTAAAAGCTTTCCTCTTTTTTGTTCTAATCACAAGTAAATTTTTTTTTTTTTTTGAATGAAAGCACCCTTAAAAGGGTGAGGGATTGAGGCGCATCCCCAACCTGTGGATTAGAAACATATTATGTGTACAAAGTACGATTATAACAACAGATTCTATACTAAGCCTATCTATACAAGTGAGTCATCTAACAGTGAAATCTATACAAAAACTAAGTAATACGGCGTCTGAAAGTAGGTAGCTGTAGTTGATCCATTCTTGCCAGACAATTAATGTGCCTGGGAGTATTGGATGTCGTTACAAATTGAGTATCCATTGTGTGACACCCCATTTTGGCCAGAGCATCTGTCACACTGTTTCCTTCTCGTAGAACATGAGTGAATTCAATCTGCATATCTTGTAGGAGTCTTCTGATTTTTGTGATCAGGTGAGCATACTTCCACCCCCCATTTGAGCATATCTGAAAGTGTTGATAAGCATGAGTGAGTCTGATTCCACATTAGCTGATTGTATTCCATGTTGTTTCAGAAGCTGGATACCCTTTTGAAGAGCTAAACATTCTGCATAAAAGCTATCCACACACCCGGTTGCATGATCTGCAAAGCCCCATAAGATGTTCCCATTGTGATCACGTAGAACCCCCTAATCCAGCTTGATTGACCAAACCTCGTATTGCACCATCTATATTAAGTTTTAGAGCATATTCAGCAGGTTTGGGCCAGATCACGGCTGTGAT
Organism: Rehmannia glutinosa; assembly: GCA_016081115.2. Taxonomy (NCBI): domain Eukaryota; kingdom Viridiplantae; phylum Streptophyta; class Magnoliopsida; order Lamiales; family Orobanchaceae; genus Rehmannia; species Rehmannia glutinosa. The sequence goes on from JABTTQ020001572.1 coordinate 209,966, forward strand.
TTTGACCCCCTCCCCTTCTTTGAAAATGAAAACCCATATTGTGAGCAGTATGAATATACCCTTTCCATAACGTGGGATTCATCACATGAGCAGTATAAAGCAACTGTAAGTGAGCAAGAACTCTGTATATAATTCTGTGAGAGCTAAAAACACTACCATTATGCTTGCTGTCATTTCTCTCAAGCCATGTAAACCAAAAAAATGAGACAAGGAAGTATTAAAGTGCGGGGTAGTGTGCAGTGTTGCAGAAACAGAAGAACATTATCAGTGCGGGGTAGTGTGCAGCCCATAATCCTAGAGAAATGATCCCAAATTAAAAGCTTTCCAACCTTAAGGGACTTCAAATATTATCAGGAGAAAGCTTTTCTGTTGGCGAGATTTTTTTCCCTACCGAAAGGTATCACGAAGAATTATTTTAAGAATAAGGGATGTAAAATTAAAAGGAAACCATTTATTTAGTTTTAACTAATATTTATCAACTGAAATATATTATAGTGCAAACTTACCTTCTTAACGATATAATGTAAAATTACCTATTATAATTCTGGTCAACACAAAAGAGTACATCAAAACTATAGTTACAACACCATTAAAGCTTGTTGAAAGTTCAGAAAAAATACCATTTTTTTTTTGGTGAAGCAATCAAAAATCAAAATCCATCGTTACATTATATATAAACTAATTTACGATAATCTACATATAGAGAAGATACATTTCACACATCTTGTGAGATTCAAATTTATCTCAATTCTCACAAACTTAAGACCTTAGAATCTTGGGGTGTAATTTTAACGATTACAATGAACCCTATATACTAAAAAAAAAAAGCTGACACATGTCTTCATATGAGTAATTTGATATGTGTCAATACTTTATTCTTCAAAATCCATGCCGTCACCTTCATGTTTAGCCACGCAAGACACCACGCCACCACCTTATTCTTCCAATTATAAATTAATTTACTATATCAATTTACTATCAATTTATCATCAACATAATAATTAAATTTTCTATTTCTATATATAACTATTTAATTAGCAAATTAAATAATCCCAAAAATTAAGGATATAAAGTTAGCAAGTTATTTTTGAGTTTGCAAATTAATTTTGGATTTAAATATTATTATGATACAAAACCCAAGGATATAATTTCAATTATTATCTCTAATTCTTATTATACTTTTAATTGTGATTTAAATCATTTACGGGGTATAAAAATTATATTAAATATCTTTTAAGCATGTCAAGGATTCATTATTTTTACCATAACTAATTTATTAGCTTTTGCAAAAGCAAACCCGGCCAAGTATTTTGAAATTAGCACAAATAAACAATTTTATAGATATTTTTTTCCTTTCAAAAAACATTCAAATATTGAAATTGCACTCTTTAAACCATTTAAAACTAATACGGCTTGACAAATAATGTAGTTTATAAAGAAGTTTTTTAGAATTTGAAGTGAACGATTGTATGGAACTCTTCTAAATTTTGAATTTCTTTTATAGTATTTTTAAATTATTTTGGATCTCTTATAATATCGAGTTTCTTGACACAAATTTTATTTTTTTGACAAATCAGTAGAACACACATGTATTGTTCTAGTATTTTTATATGTTATAATTCGCTAAAAAGGTTAATTTTGCTCTAACATAATTTTTTTGTGTCATTTTATAGAACGTGAGATTGACTATGATAGAATCAATTAATTAAAAAAAAATGATACAAAATCATTTAATTGTACTACCCAAATTTATCCCTAGTCTCAAGAGTAAGTACAATGCTTAAACTAGACTCATTAGGCATTAACAACAAACAAACTTAGTGGAGTTTCCACAAAGGTTAACATCAAATCTAAACTTTTTTTTTAAGAACAAAATCTAAACCTAATTATATTTTTAGTAATTAATTAAAGTAGCATTCATGATAAAGACTAATATAGTACATCTTTGAAAATTGTCCTATATAGTAAATAATGTATATGGGCAACCATACAAATGGAAAGGTAGTCATACCATTTTCACCATTATTTTAGCATAAAAAAGATTCCCCTCCTTTTGGGGAAAAAAATAAAAAGAGATTTTATGACCCGTGACATTGGGAGATACTCTAAGTCCCATTATTTTTTTTTTAGGATTTTGTCTCTATCAACATGCCATTAGTTAAGCAATGTAAATAAATTGAATCTGAGTAAAATACAATTAATTTTTAAATTTTTTATTGAGTTTTAAATTTAAATTTCAATTGATTATTGGTTAAATTGGATTTTAATTGAGTCGAATGTGAATCGAGTTCGAATAATTTAATAATTTTATACATATTTTATCGTTTCATATAACTCCACACATATACCGTGTGGAGTCTTGGTTAAAGTGTCAATCGTATCGTGTTTCGTGTTTCGGGTCGTGTTTTTATACAGGTATTACATGGTCCGACACTAACCCGAACCCGACCAGTTTAATTATTCGTGTCAAGATACACGACCCAAACACGACCCATTTATGACATGGGTAACCCGACACGACACGGAAAACCCGTATAATTTAAACTTGACACGAAAAAAATAAAATTAAAATCAGAAAAAATTGAAATTACAAATAAAAAATATATTAAATATTAAAAATTATTAAAAAAAAGCATTTAATAATTTTTCCATCATCATATAACCAACTAAAACATCACAAAATATTAAAATAATATTTCACTATAAAATTAAATGGGTTACATAGGTCAATCGTGTCGACCCATGGGTCGACCGACCGACTTATTTATTTTTCGTGTTATCCGTGTCCGACCCGATTTTGACCCGAACCTGTTAAGGGTTGTACCGACTCACTGCTTTAAATTCGTGTTAGGTTAGGTGTCGAGGTTATCGAATATCGTGTCGTCACAAATGACGCCCCTAGTCTTGGTTTAGAGTACATAAAAATTAACTTAAACTAGTCTAGCTAAATTAATGATATACCGTGGAGTATGGGTTAAGAATCTAGGGGAAAGAGCTACCATTATAACAAATACTTTCGCAAGCTAGTGAGCTAGAAATTTATGGTCAACATAAATTATTCAATTTGGCCTATAATTACTATCTAGCCATCAAATATAATTCCGTAAAAAATGCAGAATTACGTAACCCCAATCTACTTATATGGAATTAATAGCCAAATAACTGAATCATCAAAATGAATCTCTACCAAAAATGAAAAGAGAACCAAGAGCCTAAAATTGGTATATGATTCTAGTTATTTTTAAGACATTTCATCGTGTGATTAGAATATCATCAACGTCACGCGCATAAAATGATGTATTTATTAAAACAATGTCACTCGTCTAAATATATTAAAACACAATAAAATACCACACAAAATAAAAATACACAATTGAAATATCACACGACATTAAAAATAAAAAAATTGCACTACAAAAATGAATGTCACATCCCCTGCTAATAAGTAATAAGGCACCTCATCCATGGTTTCCCACTGGATTCAAAATTTCAAATTCAACTCACTGAAAGGAGAAAAAGAAGAAAGAAACAACAAGAAAATGTCTTTTCCTTCTACAAGGTTGATGTAAAAACAAACTATTCTACAAGATTGGGGGGCAAGACTTTTATGGTTTAACATAGTCAATAGACAAAAAAAAAAACATATCAAAATCAACACACCATGTTCACATTATCTTCAATTACAACCACCCAATACCAAGCACAACACTTTTTTTTTTCAATTTTCTTTTTTACCCTAATCATGAACAAACTAGTCAAAATAGTAGAAATTTCAACATAGAAACAATTGGAAAATAATCATAATAGTAAAAGAAAACTACAAGGCCGTGTTTGGACTTGGCTCTATTCTCCTCATTTGAATTCCATGTTTATGTGCATCATCCTCATAGACATAAGCAAACCCACCATGTCGGGTCATATCCATGCCCGCCATTTCATCTTCCTCAGAGATCCGAAGAAGTTTCAGCTTATGCAAACCATAGAACAATGGACCCATTGTAGCACTGACCCACCCGATAATCACCAGAATCTGGATTATATGAGCACCCAAAAGCCGCCCACCACCACCCATGAACAACCCGTACGGACGACCCGGTTTGCCCGGGTACACCTCGTTCACGTACTTCTCCGTAGCGAACAGAGCCGTGAATATTATTCCCCACGCGCCGCATCCGCCGTGCAACTGGGCCGCCTCCAATGGGTCGTCGAACTTCACCTTCTCCGCCAGCCTGTTGCACCCTATCAGCACAAGCGCCGCTACGAATCCGCATATCACCGCCGCCCACGGCTCCACGACGGAACAACCGGCGGTTATAGCGGCGAACCCGCCTAACAACCCGTTGCAGACATCGGTCACGTTCCAGTGGCCGGAGAGGATCCGTTTTCCGAACAGAGTCGTCAGCGCGGCGGTGCAGCCGGCCAAAGTGGTGGTGACCGCCGTACGGCCGACGGCGGACCACTGGCCGTAATAGTTGCCGCTAGTGTATGGGCTGAGGATTTTGGTAAACGACCCGGGATTGAACCCGTACCAACCGAACCATAAAAGGAATGTACCCAACACCACGAGAGAAGCGCTGTGGCCCCGTAAAGCTATGGCCCGACCCGAATGGTCAAATCGCCCGATTCTCGGGCCTTCGATTAAAGCTCCGTACAAACCTGCAATTCCACCAACCATGTGAACAACGCCCGATCCGGCAAAATCGATTACTCCTGACCCGAATAAAAGGTTTCCCGTGTTAGCAGCGCTGGCCCAGCCATCGGCGGACCAAAACCAATGCGAAACCACAGGGTACACAAAACCAGTCAGAAACGAAGAATAAATCAAATACGCTACGAACTGAGTTCTCTCGGCTATGGATCCGCTGGTAATTCCGGCGGCGGCTATGGCGAAGGCCCACTGGTACAGGAAAAAACTGTAATCGAACGAGGACGTGGGGACATCCTTCAATCCGAAGAAATGGCGGCCGATGAAGCCGTTGGAGGGCGCGCCGAAGGCGAAAGCGAAGCCGAATAGGTAGTAGAAGAGTCCTCCGGCGGCGGCGTCGAGAACGTTGGTGAGCATGATGTTCATGGTGTTTTTGGCGCGGACGGAGCCGGCGCAGAGCATGGCGAAGCCGAGCTGCATGGAGAAAACGAGGTAGGCTGAGAAGAGGAGGTAGGTGGAGTCGACGGCGTAGGCGGTGTCGACGAATCTGTCCGACACCACGGTGAACTGGCTGCAGATGTAGTCAGCGGCGGCGGCGGCGTTGGTGGTGTTGGGGCCGAAGAGGGACGCAAGCTGCTCGGAGGAGCAGCTCATGGCGGCCATGGCTGGTGAAGAGAGAGAGAGAGAGAAAAAAAGAAAAAAAAAACGAGAAACTGTAGTTTTACAACTGGAGAGACGGTACGGGAGCGGAGGGTATGGTTGGAACCGAATTTATAGAAGGAAGGATTGCTAAGGTCGTGAAGTTTGACTTTTCTTCGTTCATTGCGTGTTGTTTCTAATTTTTAATATTTTTTATTTTAGGGATTGATTAGGAATGTTAATTAAGGGTAAAATGGTCATTATAAAGGTGTTAATTATTTGACTGTTCTTTGTTGAGACTTTTTTTTAAGTACAAAATCGGGGGGGATCGGTGATGAGAACGGAATATTATTCTAATCTAAGCATGAGAGTAAGTATACTGTAAATTTTGGCCGACCAGGTAAAAAGGCCGAGGCCAAACTGTGATTTTTGAGGATGAAATGAAACGAACCTATGACTCAGTCCATTTGGCTTGAAAAAGCGACCGACCCGATTTTTTCAAAGATATTTTCATGGGTCGGACTAGGTTCAAAAATAATGGCCTGGTTATTGATTGACCCGACCCCTTCTAATTTTCTTTCTTTTTTTTTTGCTTTGGCTCGTTCGTTTGACATCTTTACATTTGAGTATTTAACTACTATACTACTATTCGCATTTTTTTTTGTTGAGACTTGTGTGTATCTGTGTGTGTTATTTTATTAAAATTTTTGCACTCCCATTAAAGAATATTTGTTAAATATTGCAGCTAAAATTATATATTTCTGATTCTCTCTATTAATTCAGTATTCATTCCGTATTTAACATTGCAAATATATGCTTTAAATGTTTGACATGAATCATATATATTTAATATGTACTGACGAAATAGATTACGAAATAAAATATTACATATAAAACAAAAAGAATTGGAAGTCTGACAGCGTTTAGAGACCGGAAAATCAAAAACATAAATAGGATAGATACTAATTGTTTTATGGTGTTTAATGATATATTGTGGATAGGATTATGAGGTTTAATAATTGTTTAAAGGTTCAAACAACAGAGTGAAATATATTCTGGTACTTCTTAATCTTGACTAGCTTGTTAATTGTGACAAGCTAACATTTATAAACATTTTGAACGGGAAAACTACAAATAAGTTCAGATCAACAGTAAATATAACATAAGATAACACAACAGCTTTTATACATTGAAAATTGTATAATAGTAAAAATATTAAATTAATGCAACAAATTTGTCAAAAACTAAATAAGTTAACTTTATAGCATTGGAAAGCAAAATATTTAAAACGTGGGATATAATGTGCAGTTAGTGTAGCATATCTGAATCTATCATTATAGGTACCACTGAAGTGGAAAGCAAACAAATTTTTTAATGGGAAAAGTGCATATGATCAAAATTATTTTCTAATAAAAACATAATAAGGAAAAGTATTTGAATTATGTAAACAGCAAGGGCAAAGGGGTCGGAAAATTAGAGGACTTTTGTGTAATTGTGTCCTCAATCACAATAAGGTGTCAATTGTTGACTGAAGCATAAAATTACCTTTAAGATTTATTTATTTCTTTATTTTTGCATGATATAATATTTCAAATACAGGACATACTGATTAAGATCCAGTTATTTTACAGGAAACTTAGTGACGTCATTCAGAAATGGGAACTTTTAGATTTTTGGGCATGCAATAATAGAGATGGCAATTAGGCCGGTAGTACTGGCCCGCCGGTCGGAGAACAAAATTGGGATAGGTTAGACCGGGCCGAAATTCGTTCGGGTTAATATTTTCATGCTCTCCTTACCCCATATAATATAATTTTATTGGGGCCGGATACCTTACCTTCACATTCACAACCTCAAACTAGAGCTTGATAGCAGGTGATAGTTCTTGTTTATATTCATGCCATTTCCGAAATAAACCAGGGGACTAGGGTCATACATATATAATTGACATTGACAACAATGGGATTACCTGTACAAGGGTTGTGAGTGAGATAAATAATCAATGGACTACGTGAAATTGTAATGGGCCGAAGATTAACATAAATCCCAAACAAGAGAAAGGGAGGATGAAGTTGATTTTCCAGGCTTATCAAAGATGTCAAACATATTCAAGCAGTATAATAAAATATATTATTATCTTGCTCTATCTTTTTAAAGGAGAAAAAACAGAGAATTTGGGTTAAGTAGAAAATGCATGCACTTGGTGTAGATCCATCGTTCATTTGTCTTATTCTCTTGTTTTTTTATAAAATGGTATACTTATAATTCATCCATACACCAAGTGTACGATGTACCGTACATATGGTGTAACATGAATAATACCTTCTTAGTAAGTGGTTTAGTGCAACCTCAGGTTTGGCCTAGTAGTGAAGATAGGCATGTGATTAGAGATGTTAACATCCCTCAGCTCGACAAGTCTAAACTGAAAAAAAAAAGATGGTTATAGTAAAATTAGTTTACTCCGTTTAAATCATGCCATTTTTTGGCTCATACCTTTTAGCGTGAAGCTCGTTAAAGCTAGTCTGCAGATTAAGCGGATAAGCCCATCATTTTTGAAATATATACTATAATTTTTATTATCTCTTACTAGTAAATATTTTTCAAATTCACATGACGATTTTAGTTTGTATGATGTGAGTATTTATTTTTAAAGAACTTTTAATTTTTATTTACTATTATTAATTCAACAACTCATTTGTAATACGTTTATAGTTTTTTTTGTCTACGATTTGATTTCAATAATATATACATAAAGATAAACTTCTTACTAACAAATTATTTTTGTTGTTTTATATAATTTAGATGAAGAAAAATTGGAAGATAATACTTTGTCCAAGGAAAAGGTCAAACGTGGTTGAGGGCCATAGTAACAAATCTTGGATTCGGAAATAATTCGTTAGCCCTTAAAATTCGTATCTCGGGTATTATTCGGGATATTTCGTGAATAATTCGACAAAATCTCGGTTATACTACAAAATTCGCCTCGTATAATACGTGATTAATTCGCAATATATCGATATAAATATTTAATAATTCTATAGAAAATTATACATTTTAGTGGGAAGGTTCTCAATAAATTATTTGTACAAGTTATATTAGTTAATAAAAGTGTATTTAAAATTAAAAAATAAATTAAAATAGTATAATTTTGTTAAAATGGGAAAAATCGGGAATAAATCGCTTTATTAACGAAAAAGTTCGGGATATTTTGTCACATTATTATTTTTAAAAGATATATACTGAGAATTTTAACGTCGTATGAAAATATCGTGTTTTATTCGAGTATTTTTCAAAAAATCGGAGAATTTTGTTACTATACTTGAGGGTGATGTTTTAGTTGTGTACTTGCATCGTATATGTATGTTTTTATTTATGAAGTTTGAAGCTTGAGTGTTTAAACTTTAAGATTTTGACTATGTAATGCAACTATAAATTATGTTTGGCTTTTATTATTATGGATCATTTATTTTTACATATTAAGTTTAAATATTAATATTATGCATGTTTTAAGTATAAAATTTATTTAAATTTTTTGGTTTGTCAACCAATAGTGGCCCGTTTAGTCCAAAATTCGGTAGGGTTAGGATTAGGTTCGTAAAGTTGCTTGCCCATTAGATAGTGGTCCGTTTAGACCTAAGTCCACCATGGTATGCTCGAAACTGCTAGGCTCAACGCGTTTAACATCTCTACATTGAGATATGTTTTTTCATTTTGTTTTTTTGATAAAATAATTAAATGTGTCAATATATTGTACATTAAGTAATAGTGTAACACAATAAATACTATCATATCGTAATAATCAAATCGAAGATCTCAAGTATTGTTTAAAAATCAAATGAAAATCAAATCGATCGGCCAATCTGGATTAATTAGATTTTGACTCAAAGGCCTTTATTACATAATTAAGTGTTTAATAATTTAATGCAATGATTAACGAATGATGAAATAAATTATTTATTGAGAAAATAATATATTGTCTGGATTATCAAAGGCAGTCCATAAACTAGACCCTAATGTTGGATGGAAAGTTCACCAAAACAAGCCGAAAAAAGGGGGCCATCAGATGTATTGGACAATTCCAAATTCACGTTTTATTAAATAGACTTATGATGCCCTTTCAAAAATAAACAAATAAAAAAGGACTAATGATTAATGAAGGTCAAAAATTCAAAATAGCAACCACAAATTACAATCTGTTTTTTTGAAAGAGACAAACCTCTACAAACCTAAAATTATATATAGTCCTATTTCTCACATATTTAAGTATTTCAACTTTATCATTTGTATTTTGAACTAAACTTTTTGAATTCTTACAAAATTCTCACATATTTAAGTATTTCAATTTCTCACATAGACGACTAGAGACAGTCTTACAAAATTCCTCTTATTGAATTCTTTTCTTTTGGATAGTACGCGGAAAATTATTCTACTCAACTCCATCTGTTGATTGACATGTGCGTTTTTTTCCCAAAAAGTAAATCAAGTTAAATTTGTATGGTTGGGATGAAAGTTGTTTACATTTAATAATACACATGTCAATAGATAAGTTGAGTTGGGTAGAATTCAATTGGGTAGCATCAAATTAAGCGTATTACGCATACCCATTTGAACGATGATTGCCAAACCACTCCGTATCTTCAAAAGCAAATCGGATTGATTAGTCGATATGTTACTTTATAATATTTTTTTATAAAGTTAGTTTTTCTTATTTAGTTTTAGTCATTTTAGGGTTTGGATTTCTTGTTGATATATAAGTTTCTTTTTCTATTTCATAATTTATTTTTGGTGTTGCATCACAAGAATACAAGTCTTTATTTTCTCTTCGAGATCATGAGTTCGTTCATTTTCGCTAATTTTTTTTTTTTTTTGAAAGTTCATTTTTTCCACTAGTTTCTTGGTTTAGATTTAAGTTCTTTTTGATTTTGTTCACCATGAATGTTCGTAAAGATGACTCTCTTTTAACAATCAACATGCAATTAGAAGGAAAAAGACTATTTGTATTGGAGTCATGTCATGAAAGTTTTTTTGCATTATACTATATGGGGTTTTGTTACTAGGACAAAAATTTAAACCCTATGAATTCTAAGGGTAAGGATTTGAGTTCTGATTTAGGGATGGCACAGATTTATTGGAGGTTTGGTAAAGCGGATAATTCAAAAATTATTACTTGGATCAACAATTCGGCTTCACAACTAGGGCTCAGTTGGCAAAGTATGAGACCATGAATGAAGTTTGGGACCATCTGTCATGGTTGTATACACAGTTTAATTTTGTAAAGCAATATTAACTAGAGGCTGATATTCTTGCTCTGAAGTAGAAGGATATAAGTATTCAAGAGTTTTATTCTATAATGCCTCGATTTGTTGGATCAATTGTCCCTCATTGAATCAGAGATTTACGAGTCTTTTCATGCTCTGTTACACATTGATAAGAACAACGATTAGTGCAATTTTTGATAGCTTTTTTATTCTGGCTTTGAGGGGTTGCATGGCAATATTCTGCATCGCAGCCCATTACTTCATGTAGATTTAATGGTTAATGAACTTATAGTCGAAGAACATGAATTTAGACTCAGACTGACAAGAGGATTGTTTCAACATTTACTGCATCGGTTCTTGCCATACAATAAAAGTCTATTAAATATAATTCAAATAAGATGAATTCGAGGATTATATCTCATGAATGTGATTTTTGGCACCAACAGAACCATCTGAACACTTAGTATCCTCAATTGTTTAGTAAAGGTCACTACAAGAAAAATGCAAAAAGACATCACCAAAACAACATCGGTATTTTCATTGTTCTGTCGTCTTTTATGTTTTAACATCGTTTTTCAACAAAAGCGATGTCTATGAGCGCGTTGTTTCACTAATAGACATTGGTCTTAGTGTACTGATGTCTATGTGCCAATGTCATTTATATGGAATTTTTTGAATTAGACAGCCAGGTCAACATAAATTAAAACCTAAGTGTATTTATTATAAAAAAAATAAAAATAAAATTGCCCCAACATCTCTATTCCTGTCGGCCCTATTCTCTCTCTTCAGGCCCAAACCCTCACCCCGATTCAGCTTTCTCCACCATGTCGGCAACCACCATCTCTCTCACATTCCAGTGATTTAATGGGGTCATAAATCTGATTACTATCTCTTATCCAAATCAATAGAGTCCAACGGTTCAGGATTCAATAACAATGAAAAAGAAATGCCCGTTTTCGTTCAACTCCCCACTTTAACGACCAAAGCAAGTCTCAAAACATAGCCACCCTTATAAGGTTGTTTGTTTGCCTTAATATATTTCCGTGATGTCCATTATCTTGAGTATTATTTACCACTAACCTCAACGGCATTGGGGTTTGTCAACTCTTGATGTAAGGTGATTGGGTCATTTAAAGCTAGGGTTCCAAAGAATAACGGCCCTAATATCCTCCATAGTAGCCACAAGCACCATCGTCGTTCAGTGGTCTTCTAGACCACCTCAAAAGTTTTAAAAGTTCCTTACCTCACGACCCACATGTTATGTCCGCTTAATCAAATATAGGTTTATCTCATTTAAGTTCTTCAACAAAGTCTTCACTATTGTGGATCTTAGATTCATGAGTTTCCCATCATATATCACCTAGTATGTCGTCTTTTACCTATTTGTCTCCTAATGCATGTGTTAGTTCAAACTATTGGCAATAATCCAATGTCAATAATAGGAATTGGTTCTATTATCATATCTTGTTTCTCCTTCAAGATGTATCTTTGTTGGAAATAACGGTGGTGTATATCAAATGGTTTGAATATTCGACGAGTTTCGATATGAAAACAGGATGTTGTTAGGAATTTTATTGTTTAGATTTTGATGAATGCCATGTAAAACTTAGAATAGAAAGTTGGCTCCCAATTCTTGCTTTGAAATGTATTGTAACAATTAGAGTGGCCAAGCCGAGTTAAGTCGCCTACGCTCCAACTTGCAAGAAGACAATGAAGGCTTGAAGGAAAACTCACGTGAGACATTTGAGTACAACAAAGAAAAATGACAGAACTCGATGAAGAAGCGGTGAGATGCGGTGAGTGGAACATCATCAAGTCAACTCAAGAGAAGCCAAGTCTCAAGTTCAAGTGATGGAAGAGTCATCAAATGATTGGAAGTCGACTCTAAGTCACCTGGGAAAGCAAGGAAATGCGGTCAAGTCGAGATAATCGTAAAAAGAACCGTTGTACGTAAATCAAGAGATTTATTTAAACAAGTAATATCTCCATACTACCTTTCTTGGAGTGCTCGGTCCCAAAAGCGTGCAAAAGGAATGAACCAATGGGAAGCACTACACCGTGTCGAGTCGAAAAGGTGATAAAACATTTCATACGAGGAAATGGGAATTCCAAGAAGCGCAAACCAACGATCGCAAAGTGATTTTCAAAAATGAGCCTATCTCTTCAACGGGCAAATTTTTGAAAGTTCACTATAAAAGGCCGAGGAGTTTGTTTGAGAAGAAGGATGAATGACACACACGTGAGATATACAAGCTTATCAAAATCGAAACATTCTCAATCCTCAAGCCTACATCTCAAGTACATCAATCCAACACTTACCTCGTGAAGGAAAGAGAACTTCAATCAGTTGAAGAGGAAAAATCGAAAACAAGGGTCTACATTCCAAGAAGGATTGTAGAAAGGTTCAAGGTGAACCAAGTCTTAAGCTTTTGGAGGGCTTCGTGATCAAATCCAAGGTGCTTGAGCAAGTGAGTGTAGTAGCAAAGCGGTGCCTGTGAAGAAGCCGAGTCGCACGAGAAGAACCGAGTGATCAAGGCGTCTCGGATCGAGTCCCAAAGGATCAAGTCGGCCTGTTGTGATCAAGCACTTGTATCCGGGTACATTACCACTTTGTAAACGATCATTGCTTAGTGGATTCCTCCAGAGTTGGAGAAGAGAGGAGTAGAAGAATTACCCCATCTTGAACCTCTATAAAAACTTTATTGTGTCATTTACTTTCAAAGACATTTAAATATACGCACTTTTAATTGCTTATATCTGTGATAAATTTGCTATCCATTTGATAATCTCTAAGTACTAAATCAAGTTGTAAAAACTTGCTTAATCAAACTTAAGGGTGTTAAGTCTTCTGAAAACAAAACCACGGTGAAGTCAAATTATAGCCAACGGTGAGTTACTCTATTAATCAAATTTGAGTCTGTTGAGAGATTAACTCTCGAGTGACTAATTCGATTGTCCATCAAGGACACACGGTGTGTAGAACTCTGTAGATTTAAAAGGCCTAAATCGAAAATTTGGTAAGGTTTATTCAACCCCCCTTCTAAACCTTACACTTACACCCCTTGGGACCTACAAGTGGTATCAGAGCGGTTGGTTCATTGAACCCTCCGCATCAGTTCTTGAACTAGATCTCCAAACCTTTCAAAAGTCTGCTTTAGTACTTAAGCTTTCAAAACTCTTTTCTATCATTAAAAGTTATCATCATGGAAGCAAATCTAACACGCATTCCTATGTTCACTATTGAAGAATTTGATGATTGGAAAATTCGCATGCGAGCTCATCTATCAAAGATTACATGATGAGATGTGGATAGTGATAGAAGATGGGCCTCTGCAAATATTAAAGGTGAACACAAATGCATCGAAGAGTTGCAAATTTGAAGGGGAAGAAGATCGAACCGGACCGGTCATGGTTGAAAAACCAAGAAGCGAGTGGACAAATGATGATAGAAAAAGATACAACTGGACAATGTAGCCAAGGATATTCTCTACAAAACCTTGGACAAAGCCATGTTCAATAAAGTGAAATCTTCAAAAGCGCTAAGGAAATGCAGGACAAACCGACATTGATTTGTGAAGGCTCGAGCAAATCAAAGAAAACAAACTATCGGTGGGTGTACAAAAATTTGAGAACTTTAAAATGATCTCGGGAGAAAACCTGGATCAACTGGATGCTCGGTTTCGTAAATCACAAATGAGTGTCTACACTTGGAAATGAATATACACAAAAGGAAATGTGTATGAAGATCCTAAAAAGTCTTCGGTGAATGGGAAATGAAGGTCATGGCATTGAGACACTCCATGGACCTATCTAAGACATCCAATCATGAGTTATTCTCGGACCTCAAAGCCTACGAGTTTGGTGAGAAGGAAAGACCGAGGAAGAACATTTTGTACCCAAATTTGCTCTAGTTGTCAAAGATGGAAGGAGAGTCTGAAAGTCAAAGAGGCAATTGACCGGAAGAAATTGCCCGATGGTTAAAAGATTTAACAAGTTCTTTAACAAGAACTACAAGAGAGGAAAGGGTGAATCCTCCGAAGACACTCGGCTCCTCCAAATCAAGGGATGATAGGCCAACCAAGAGAATGGATCATCAACAAGTTGAGTATCAAAGGTCGACAACTCAAGAATAGAAAGAGTCGATCAAAAGGCTGAATATCTATGTTGGAATTGTAGACAACCAGGTCACTATGCCATTGATCGCCCATATCCTGTAGTCAACAAGTACAGTGAACGAAGAAGAAAGAAAGGTCTTGAGAGAAAGAAGACAAGAGAAGAAAAGGCAATGATGGTGCAGAGACTCGGGCTGAGACAAAAGTCAAGGGAGACGGTGACTCGAGAGCAAGCGGTGAAGCTGACTACACAAGTGACTCGAAGAAGAAGCCCCGATCCGCTCAATGGCCAAAGAACAAGATCAAGAAGATGAGGTACAATCTAACTCAACAAGCTCGGACACTAGTGATAGTATTGCGACACACACACTTCATCACCCACTATTCTTTATGATTCATTAGGCAAAATGATGAAAGATTTTGAGCACATTAAAACCTCACACACACTATTGAATGAGGAAAACAGCCTACTCAAAAGTCAAAACTCAAAGTCGACTAAGGAGCCGAGTACTCTAAGTCAAATAGGCGATGAGAATAAAAGTTTAAAAATTTGAAAATGCTAAATTAATAGCAGAAATTTCGCTATAGAAAAGAGGAGAATGACCTCAAAAATGTTATTGCCTCATTCACTAAGGCATCTAAATCATTGGATGATCTTATTATGAGTCAAAGAGAATGTGGAGACAAGACAGGCTTAGGATTCAATTCCTTTGTGCCATGTCAAACCTCGGGAGTAATTTTGGAAAAAGGATCTTCAAGTCATGAAGAGTCGAAAAATCCAAAACTCTAAATGATGCACACACTTTCAATCCAAAGCACAATACTAAGCAAACTGGCCTTGGTTACAAAGGAAAAGGAAAACGAATGGAGTTGAGAGTCTTTGAAAGGATAGTGAGAAGAGATTCACCGAGTCCTCTGAGACTCCAAACAGTAAAAATACTCTGCGTAAAGAAGAAGCGAGCTACCAAAAATCCTTAAAACTCATAAAAGAAATACATATGATGGGAATGGTAGAAAATATCCAAGCAAGTGATTGGAATAATGTGAACTATCACTAGACTTATGGAATACAAGCCCAAATGGCAAAGGCCAGAACTCAAGAAAGGCCATTCCAAAAGTATAAGAGCTTTCATCAAGACACATATGCACCTAGGCACTACACTCAAAGACACCACAACTACCCAAAGAAGGCAATTGCTAAAACACATATGCGGGCATACGACAAAAGAGACAAATCTGTATGAACCTAGACTCCCAAGCAATTTGCCAGGATTAATTATGATTATGGCACCGATAGATGGCAACCTCTTGTAAGTCAAATCATTTGGCTATAGGTTGGTTGGATCATCTTATAATTCTAACCCCTCGGGACCCGGACAAGAATGGGTACCTAAAACTTAATTTCCTTGATTGCGGAGTTCAAGGCAGTGAGTGCCAAGGAACCTAGTACATGGATAGTGGTCATTCCCGGACATATGACAGAAATAAGAGAAATCTGTCAAAATTCAAGGAAGTCAAAGGAGCCAAAGTCATATTTGGAGGAAATGAAGCTCCTGGTGAAATAAGAGGCACCTTTGGATCCATCAAGAGGAATGGATTAGAAATCACAGATGTTGCATATGTTGAAGGACTAAACTTCAATTTACTAAGCATCATCAACTTTGTGACAAGGGCTACAATGTTGGATTTAACATGGGAATATGCCAAATCAAAAATATTGAATCAAATGAAGTTGTCTTTGCAAGGATGTGACGAGAAAAATATGTATGTAGTGGATTGGTCAATCGCAACACCCAAAGACTGTCTGTGCTAGCAAAGAGCTCATTTGAATCAAGTTGGGTGTGGCACAAAAAGCCGAGTCACCCGAACTTCAAAACAATTAATAAACTAGCAAGAAGTCATCTTGTAGAAGGACTTCCGGACTCGATATACAAGAAGGAGAGTATATGTGATGCATGTCGAAGGAAAACAAATCAAGTCGTCATTTAAAGAAAAGACATGCCCATCCTCAACAAGAATATTGCATCCGCTTCATATGGATCTATTTGGCCCAAAGTGGAACCAAAGAAGCATAAGTGGAAAGAAATACACCTTGGTGG
Organism: Rehmannia glutinosa; assembly: GCA_016081115.2. Lineage (NCBI taxonomy): Eukaryota > Viridiplantae > Streptophyta > Magnoliopsida > Lamiales > Orobanchaceae > Rehmannia > Rehmannia glutinosa. The sequence goes on from JABTTQ020001572.1 coordinate 226,719, forward strand.
TAGTAGATGACTACTCAAGATATACATGGACAATATTCATGTGCAAGAAGAAAGAAACTCTACAAAAGCTACCACACGGTGATGAAGAGGATACAAAATGAGAAGAGTCAAACCATTATCAAAATAAGATCGGATAGAGGAATCGAGTTTGTCAATGGAATAATAACTCAAGATCTTGTATTGAGAATGGTATTGGTCATGAACTATCATTGCAAGGACTCACGTGAGAATGGAGTTGCGAAAGAAAGAACAGAACCCTCAAAGAAGCAAAGAAGGACCATGTTAGTCAAGCGGGGTTACCAAAAAGATTTTGGGTCAAGCAATCAACACACACTTGCTACACCCAAAACAGGATGTATGATAAATAGACGGTGACAAAGACTCCTATGAGATCCGGATGGAAGAAAACCAAATGTTGCATATTTCAGGATATTTGGATGTAAATGCTTCATCCACAATAATGGCAAAGACAACCTAAAGGCTTTTGATGCTAAAGTCGATGAGGGTATCTTCTTAGGATACTCAAATTTGAAAGCAAAGCCTCTGAGAATACTCAACAAAAGAACTATGGTTATAGAAGAATCCATTCATGTAGTATTCGATGAGCCAAACATAAATGGAGAAGACATTGAAGAGTCGGTGATATTTGAATCATCCAACCTTCTGAAGAGTCCCTATCTTTGTCAAGCCAAGCGGGGATTATCAATTGAGAAGAAGATGAGATATTTGAATCTCAAAAGCGGTGGAAAATCTGCGGTGGCGATTCTGAGAGACGACCACAAAGAACATAACCGGTTTGCAAGTCGATCAATCCCGGCTAACTTACTTCAACTCGACGTAAGATGGTGAGAGACCATCCACGAGAACTTGTCATTGGAGATATAAGAGAAGGTGTCAAGACAAGATCGAGAACCCAACAAGAAGCAATGTTCACTTGCTTCATCTCGCAGATAGAGCCCAAAGATGTGTCACAAGCATTGGACGACACACATTGGATTCAAGCTATGCAAGAAGAGTGAATCAATTTGAGAGAAATAAAGTATGGGAACTAGTGCAAAGACCCATACATCAAAATGTTATTGGAACCAAATGGGTGTTCGAAACAAGATGAACGAGGAAGGTTACGTGGTAAGAAACAAAGCAAGATTGGTAGCCAAAGGATATTGCCAAGAAGAAGGAATAGATTTTGATGAAACATTTGCTCTGAGCTTGATTGGAAGCTATAAGGATGTTTCTTGCCTATGTTGCTCACAAAAATTTCAATCGTATATCAAATGGATGTAAAAAGTGCATTCTGAATGGTTTATTGGAAGAAGAAGTGTATGTTGAACAACCTCCAGGGTTTGAGCGAGAAGACTCTTGGAGACAAAGTATACAAACTCAAGAAAGCCTCAGACGGATTGAAACAGCACCCAGAGCATGGTATGATACCTGTCACAATTCATTGAAAATGGATTCACAAAAGGAAAAGTAGATAGAACACTTTTAATTCAAGACAAGAAGAGTATATTGCTTGTTCAAATATATGTGGATGACATCATTTTTGGATCCACTAACAAAGAGTTGTGTGAAAAATTCTCAAACCTCATGCAAAGTAAATTTGAAATGAGCATGATGGGAGAGCCGACATTCTTCCTTGGACTTCAAGTGAAACTTGACTAAAGGATGGAACCTTCATAAGTCAAACAAAATACACCGAGAGATTTAATGAAGAAATTTGGTATGGAGGAGAAGTCTTCGTAAAAATACCAATGAACACATCATCAAAATGGACATGGATGCGGATGGCAAGCCGTAGATCAAACAAGATACGAGCACTTATTGGATCATTGCTCTATCTCACGGCCTAGCAGTCGGACATCACCTTTCTTTGTCAGAGTGTATGTGCAAGATTTCAATCTGCTCCAAAAGAGAGCCATATGACCGACTAAGAGAATATTGAGATACTTAAAAGGAAGCCAAGAAAGTAGGCCTATGGTATCCAAAGGAAGGTGGATTCAAGCTAATTGGCTATTGACTCGGACTATCTTTGGATGCAGAGTGGACAGGAAAAGTACTTCAGGCACATGTCAAATGCTTGAAACAGACTAATTTCCTGGTTTAGCAAGAAGCAAAACTCAATAGCCACTTCCACGTGAGGCGAATACATAGTCGGGCTGTTGTTGCCAAGTTCTATGGATGAGACAAAGGTGAGAGATTATGAAGTTGAAGAAAAAGAAATTCCAATCATGTGTGATAACACAAATGCAATTGCAATCACTCAAAATCGTGTGTTGCACTCAAGAACAAAACATATAGATGTCGGATATCATTTCATAAGAGATCATGTTGAAAAGAAGGACGTTATCTTGGAATATATCTCAACCGACAAGCAACTAGTGACATCTTCACAAAACCATTATGTGAGTCAAGATTTGAAGAACTCAAACATGAGTTGGGGCTAATTGAGCTAAGCCGAGACACGGAAGAATCAAAGAAAAGAAATGGAACAGGAACGAACGTGAAAAAGAGATGAAAACAAAAATAAGCTCAATAAATCACCAGATCGGAAAGTCACTATATCAAGTCGGTGATAGTGAGTCACTAAGAGAAATGTGAGAAGCGAGTTAAATCGGCTAAGAGATGTTTGAATAACTTATGAGCAAAGTGACAAAAACGCAATGATCGTTTTTGAATTAGCGGGAATGTTTTAAGAGACACGTCAAGATAATGATGATGTGTACAGACATAAAGCCGCACACCAAGCCTATGATTGGATATAAATCTTTGCCGCATTAAATACGAGACATGAATCGCTCAATATGCGTGCGAAATCAAGCCGTTGATTTCGATCACGATTCAAAACCGTCCGCACGTCCTTTCATAAACCATATTTAAACCATTTTCGTCCGTTTTTTCTCACACTTCTAAAAACCTGTTCAATCTCTTTCTCTCAAAAGGCAAAGGCAAATACTCTCGAAAACCCTATCAACCTTCAAATCAAATTTCCGAACTTTTCCTTGAAATTATTCTCGAGAAATGGCACCAACGTATGACTTTACCAAGTTGGGAAAACAAATCCACACCGGTTCGACCGTGGATTTCGAACGGAATGGTGAAGCAGGGTCCGACGACACCCTGGTGAAGAAAATCGCGGAGAAGTTAGAAACGTCAGGATCGAAACCGTTTCTAACACTGGAGTATCCTATGACCTATGTGGAGGAGGTCGCACAATTCTACGTGAATGCCTTTGAGATTCACGATGAAGGAATCAAGTCATCTGTTCATGGGAAGCGGTGACTATCACCGCCAAGGATTTGGTGAATATTGCTCACTACCGTGAGAGGAGCATCCGAGATCAAAGAGGTGATGTAAACTTGGCCGACGCATGGAAAGAAATAGCCAAGTCCGACGTTCTTTGACAAAATAATATACACGACAAACAAAACAAGAGATGAAGGAGGATTATCACAAATTGTTGGACATTGTTGCCAAGTGTATCGACATCAAATTTGGCGACTTTGACCAAATGTCAAAGGCAAAATTGATTGTGATGGCTGCAATAATCGAAGAAAAGAAGATAAATTGGGCTGAGTTTATATACAAAGCAGACTCGCTTAACGTGGGAACAAGTCCTTCAAAGAAGATGGGTCATTTGGAGGATCTCTGGGATATGGCCTGGTGATTGGCGGCTATTGGAGGTGAAAGGAGTACCTCTTAGACATGGGAAGGCTTTCCATGTTAACAAGAGGATGTTCGAGCTAATCTCTGGTGCTCGAAGCGAGCGTACGCCAAGAGAGGCGACACCAGTGAGGGGGAATCGGTGACCCGAAGACACAACCGCTTCCTCTCCAACCAAGAAGAAAGCTGCTGCCCCTGCAGTGCCAAGAAATCTGCTGCCCCTGCAGCAAAGAAAACCAAACATGCTCCTGCCCCTGCCGCAGAGTCACCGCCGCCCCGGCCGTGTGTCGCTGCCCTCGCAGCGGCCGAGAAGGACTCACAAATTCTTCTCTCGATCGTCAAAAGGAGGAGAATCGGCAAGCTCTAGACGGCCAGCTCTCGTAAACAAACACAAGCACGCCCCACCGCCCCCAAGACTCGAGGAGGACGCCGCCCGAACGTAAATTCCCGGTACAAACTAAGAGACGAAGAAGACTTGTAAAGCGTCCGAACAAGAGAAACCATTTGAGTCGGGTTACTCGGCTAGCACAAATACGGAGACTCATCTTGAAGAAGTAGAGTCTCCAGACGTAGTAGATGAAACACCCAAGTGTTTGAAAGCGTCAACAGAGGCAACCCAAGACACGGTGTAGCTCACTGGTGAAACTCAAGAAGAACCAGCCCAAGCGGATAGTGATATAATGATCCTATCTCCACCTTACCCGGACATCCAAAATCGTCTGCGTGAGTGGAGAAAATGGAAGCCGAGTAAGTCGAGGAACAGTTCCAACGGCTGAATTCATAGAAGAAGAAGAGGAAGGCTGCTAAATTTCCTGGATTATCTCATGTGCTCAGCTAGATGAAGACAACTGCATGGATATTCTGCAGATCTACAAGGAGGGGAGGAGAGAGCAAAGCAAGTGAAGAAGCCGAGAAGCACGAGAGAAGGCAAGTATCCGCCTATCTCCGCACACCGAACACACACATCCTCTCCTTGATGTCTTCTCCGAGAGTGACGAGGAACAGGAGAATCACGCTGCCCCACGAGAAGAGATGCGCAGATCAGCAAGCTTTGCATGAATCAAGAATCCTTCACGAGCAAAAGATCGATGGAGGGACCAGGAGAGTCCTCCAAAACACACGGTGAAATCGATCCAATGGGAGTGGTTCAAAGAACAAATAGCCATGATGTTGTCGCTACCACTTCACTCACTCGGAAAGCAAGGCGATAAAGGCGGCGATGGCGGGCTAGTGGGGACCCCAGTCGAGCCAACCCCTATTGAAGGTGTGCCACCACCGCCCAACGGTGAACCATCATTTGCAACAGCCGGGAGTTTGGAGACGAGTAACCCCACTCCAAGTTACTCGGTGGTGCGCCCGAGGGGAAACTCCTCCACCGCAGCAAGGTCGGAGGATCTTTGCAGATGACTCCACAAAGAATGTAGGAGGCGAAGTAGAGAAAACTCAAACGCAAGAAGAAACAAAGCAAGTTGCCATCAACGAAGCTCGGGCGATTGAGACTGTCTCACCGAGGTGCCAACCGCTCTGAAGGCTAATGACGCCGCGATGCAAATCGAGGCACGAGGAAGGAAGAGCCCCGGGAGTTAACACTGGCGATGAAAGTGCAATCCATGGGGTTGAGACTCCAATGGATGCCACTATAGAAGACCCTAAGACAGTGACACAAGCCGAAAAGGAAGACCAAGGCCTCGCAGCGAAGAGAGACTGGCTGGAGGAAATGAAGGCCCACGGGAGGTTGAGACTTCCCGGGGTAACACAACCAAGTAGAGAACATCCCTCCCGCAATCATCGACCCATCCGAGAAGGAGATCGGCGCACTTCATGATTCCCAGGACAATCCCGACGCCACTTTTCCGGGATCGGAAGGCGAAGAAGAAGGCTCGAGTCATCCCCATGACAAATCCAAAAGACTCACTGCGGGTGTTCCAAGTACGAGTAAGTCGATCCCAAGACTACTCGTCGGACCTTTAATTTTGATGATGAGCCACCAATGGAAATCTCATCATCGTCCGATGACGCTCGATAAGGCCGAGGACCGTCTACTCAAAAGGAGAAATCGGTGAGACCAACGGTCATTAAGAAATTTGAGGCTCGGCCAAGCCGAGTCTCTTGCACCACAAAACCAGTGAACCCGAGACCACCGCTCCGGCTCCTCAAGCTACAGTTTGGATCGATTCCCAAAAGAACTTCACGCCCACCGCTTATCATCGAACAAATCCCGGTTGGCGGTGATGAATCCTTTGTGGAATCTTTCCCTTTCTCACTTTGGAGATACCGAGAACTCCACGAAGAGTTAGAAAATGAGCAAGCACGCTATCACAGACCACCTCCTGTTTTTCACTCAGGCACCATTGTTCAGTAGCCGACTTTGATTTCGATGTTGTATGGCCATCACCGCAATGAAGAATCATTTGAAGTTAGAGAAGTGTTCAAGGCACTCTTTCTGAAATTGAACGAATGGAAAGGCATCGAGCCTCCTTGGATATGCGCGCTGGACAACGAGAGATGCCAACCTTACTGGTGACTTGAGAGGCATCACGGTCGAGGATAAGGGAATGGTGGTGGCAACAAGAAGAATCAATGCGTGTGGAACAGGTGAGATACTTGGACAATTATTCAACAAGCCGCTTGTGTGGAGAGCTGAAAATGTTGATGCGAAAAAAGGCTGCGGGAACACATTAAACATATGCACGAAGCTCTGCCGAGATCAAGCTGCTGCGTGAGCGAATGCAAATGATATACTGCCAGCGTTTGGAAGAACACATGACACGAAAATTCAGCCTTCTCATGGCCGAGATGAAGCCGATTTGAGAATCCAACGCTACTCGTCGAATTCGTGCAAAGATACAACGCAGCAGACTTGAAGCAAAATTCAACTATCGAAGACTTCGACTTCATGCTTGCCAAAGATGTTCCCGGGGTTCCTCTATCCTTTGATGATGCCAAAAGGGGAAGAGGAATACCTTAAAGCAAAAAAAAATTTGAAAAGAAATGAAAGCGGTGAGAAGGGAAAATCCGAGGAAATTTTGAAGTCAAGAAAGGAAAATCTGCTAAGGGGAAGGATCAAAAATATGACCTTGATGATTGCACAAACCCCAACGAGGTCTCATCACGGTGACATTATAAGCAAAGAACTCCCCGTGACTCGCCACTCCAACACTCTAACTTTGTATCTATGGCCGAGAAGAGAAAAGAAATTGAAGCGAGGGGATGAAGGAGGTGGAAGGAAGAATGGATGCCAGGGTGATGAACATCTTGAAAGAACACGGAGGCATTCCGGTTGACGAGAGACACGTATGCCATTTGGATGTCGGGACAGAGCAAGATCGATTGACGAATTCAAAACGCTCGAATCGAAGGATATTTTGCAAATATGTCCTTGGCTCAAGCTTGGGACTGTCTCGGGAAAAGGTCTCACATTATGTGAAGAAAGGCAGACAGATGCCAGACAACCGATCGCTCTGCTGGTCACTCCATTGGGCACTGTTTGGAAAAGAAGAAGGCCCCAAAGTCAAAGATACGCCCGCAGAGGTAGAGGAAGAAGCGGCGGTGGAGGAAGAAGCTTGGACCAGGCCTCGCCAAGAATATTGAATACGTAGATCGGGGAAAGAAAGGAGGGATCTCTTGGGTGGGGCTTGACCATGTGGCGAACTTGCAAGTGGCTAAAACCAACGCCGAGTATGCAAAAAGGATAGAAGAAGAAAACAAGAGACAAACTCGGCTATGGCGGGAGAGACAGGAAAGAATAAGGAAAGATGAAGCGCCAGGAAGGCATATGAGAGAAAAAAGAAGGCGGTGATGACGAGAAGAAAGAGAAGAGAAGAGAAGAAGATCGATCAAGATGAAAGAAGGAGGCAATGAAGGAGATGAAGTGTTCTTTGTCCAACCCTTCATGTATTTTATATGTAAATACATACAATGTAAGTCTTACGTAATATAGCTATAAATTTTCTACTTTCTTGTGAAGACAATTACATACTCGATACACCTTTAAACTTGATTGTGTTAAGTACAAGAATGATATGATCAATAAAAAGATTGATTATGCGCATACATTCTATGTCAATACACTATTTGTATGTATCTTTGTTATTTACATCTTTGTATGATTTAAGTTTTGGCATCATCAAAAAGGGGGAAATTGTTAGGAATTTTATTGTTTAGATTTTGATGAATGCCATGTAAAACTTAGAATAGAAAGTTGGCTCCCCAATTCTTGCTTTGAAATGTATTGTAACAATTAGAGCCAAGCCGAGTTAAGTCGCCTACGCTCCAACTTGCAAGAAGACAAATGAAGGCTTGAAGGAAAACTTCTGCTTGTGAGAGGCAATTGAGTACAACAAAGAAAAGCGGACGGGGAACTCGATGAAGAAGCGGTGAGATGCGGTGAGTGGAACATCATCAAGTCAACTCAAGAGAAGCCAAGTCTCAAGGTCAAGTGCGGAAGAGTCATCAAATGATTGGAAGGCGACTCTAAGTCACCTGGGAAAGCAAGGAAATGCGATCAAGTCGAGATAATCAAAAAGAACCGTTGCCGAGAAATCAAGAGATTTACTTAAACAAGTAATATCTCCATACTACCTTTCTTGGAGTGCTCCCAAAAGCGTGCAAAAGGAATGAACCAATGGGAAGCACTACACCGTGTCGAGTGCGAAAAGGTGATAAAACATTTCATACGAGGAAATGGGAATTCCAAGCGCAAACCAACGATTTGCAAAGTGATTTTCAAAAATGAGTCTATCTCTTCAACGGGCAAATTTTTGAAAGTTCACTATAAAAGGCCGAGGAGTTTGTTTGAGAAGAAGGATGAATGACACACACGTGAGATATACAAGCTTATCAAAATCGAAACATTCTCAATCCTCAAGCCTACATCTCAAGTACATCAATCCAACACTTACCTGTGAAGGAAAGAGAACTTCAATCGAGTTGAAGAGGAAAAATCGAAAACAAGGGGTCTACATTCCAAGAAGGATTGTAGAAAGGTTCAAGGTGAACCAAGTCTTAAGCTTTTGGAGGGCTTCGTGATCAAATCCAAGGTGCTTGAGCAAGTGAGCTGTAGTAGCAAGCGGTGCCCTGTGAAGAAAGGCGAGTCGCACGAGAAGCCCCGGTGAGTGATCAAGGCGTCTCGACGAGTCCCAAAGGATCAAGTCATTTGTTGTGATCGAGACTTGTATCCGGACTGTTACCACTTTGTAAACCGATCATTGCTTAGTGGATTCCTCCGGGAGTTGGAGAAGAGAGGAGTAGAAGAATTACCCCATCTTGAACCTCTATAAAAACTTTTTGTGTCATTTACTTTTACAAAGATTTAAATATCCGCACTTTTAATTGCTTATATATCCGATAAATTTGCTATCCATTTGATAATCTCTAAGTACTAAATCAAGTGTAAAAACTTGCTTAATCAAACTTAAGGGTGTTAAGTCTTCCATTGAAAACAAAACCACAAAAGTCAAATTATAGCCAACACGGTGAGTTACTCTATTAACGGCTCAAATTGAGTGTTTGAGAGAGATTAACTCTCTTGAGTGACTAATTCGATGTCCATCAAGGACACGGTTGTGTAGAACTCAGATTTAAAGGCCTAAATCGAAAATTTGGTAAGGTTTATTCAACCCCCCTTCTAAACCTTACACTTACACCCCTTGGGACCTACGGATGTCGAGGCAAGAGTTAGACTCTTTCTCTTTAAGACGAAATTGCCCCCGCTCACGGTGTTAACGGAAACTAGCAATCGCCTCCCAAGATACAACGACTTACGTGTTGTGATAGCAATACTACAAATCACAAGACACTTCGAACTTTTTTAATGTTTATGGACTTTTTATGCGAGAATGCTTGAAGATTTTGAATTTTTACGATGCTATGAAATGATCCGGGGGCATGTCTTATATAGAGCTCCTGGTGCCTCTTGATCAGGTGCAACCCTGGTCCGGATCAGTCTTGACCGTCAGATCGTGTCCTATGGTGAAATGCAAAGTGTGCCTCTAAAGCACCCAATGTGACTATGTACAACGTGCATGGGCTGGCTCGGCTCGGCTCGAGCGGTGTTCCAGATCGTTCTTGGTGCCTTTTGAGCTAGCCAAAGGCTAGTCAAAATTGATTTGGTCCACTAGAGTGTACCATAAGGAGTTCCACTTGATTACTCCTTATTAGTGGTGAAACTCTTTATTAACTAGTCAAACATTCAACATGTTTCCTATGTGGGATATGACTTTCCATATTCCCACCCTTTTATATTCCATATATAAAAGCATTTTAAGTAGCCAACTTTATGCATTTATTTCTCATTCACCCGACATTGGTTTTGAGCAATTCAAAATACTAAACTCATCTACCCACGACGAAGATGATGTTTATCTCATTTATTTCATACTTGAATAAACGGACCACTTAAATAATTGGTCAAAATTGTCTCAAAACCCAATTTATTAAAACCAATTTCAACAATCCCCCACATGAATGAAAATAAATGCATATGAGTATGCGAGACACTAAGAGAGTTCAAACAGAAGCTATTGCATCGGGAGAGGTAGCTTGTGGCTTTGAACCTTCCTTAGCGAGAATACTATCGGATTTACTAGGATGCACATGACGCGATGTCTTGGACCGTTCGTTTGTTTATGTATGTAAACCAAAACAACAACATCCACACAATATCTTTCCTAACACCATTTGGTTCTCACGGTTGTGTCCATTTGGCCCTGGACAACATCTTGGATTCATAAGTGTTTCGTTGAAGTGCCCGTCTTCACACTTATATAGGTGATCTCCTATTAAGAGTATCCTGCCATACTCACTTCTTTAAAGTATATGAATCATTAAAATTTATAACTTAACCTCACCACATTATTGAGTTTTCCACTTGGATATGAATAAGTTGTAACATGCTCCAAGTGTTTATCGAATATTCATAACTTAGTTGTCTCATTGAACCAATATCTTGGGATCTCCAATTCAAAAGGTTTGGTTACCGCTTATGAAAACTCTTATTTTATGGATTTTAAGCCCATACTTGATCTCTATTTAAACCTTTAGTTAACGGATCCACTAGGTTTTCTTTCGATTTCATGTAATCGATTGTAATAACCTCATTTGAGATCAAGCGCCTAACGGTGTTATGTCTTCGACGTATATGTCGAGACTTACCATTGTACATATTGTTTTGAGTCCTTCCTATAGCCGTGACTATCACAATATATCATGATTGCGGCCGGCTTAGGCGACAAGGAATATCCTCTAAAACGTTGCGAAGCCATTCCGCTTCTTCACCGGCTTTATCCAAAGCTATAAACTCGATTCCATCATGGATCGAGCTATACACGTTTGTTTAGAGGATTTCCATGACACCACTCATCCACCAATGGTAAAAACGTAACCACTAGTGGACTTGGAATCTTTTGAGTCATATATCCAATTAGCATCGTATCCTTCTAATACATTTGGATATCTAGAGTAATGTAATCCATAATTTAAGGTGAGTCTTGGATACCTAAGAACCCTTATCAATGCCTTTCAATGGTCATTTCAGGATTACTCGTAAATCTACTCGAGTTTATTAATGCGTAGGCAATATTGAGGCGTGTGCGAGTTTGTTACATACATTAGGCGCAATAATCCGAGAATATTCTAGTTGAGATACGAGGCTCACCTTGATTTTTAGCTAAGTGTAAGCTTAAATCAACAGGCGTTTTTAGCCGGAGAACTATCATAAGCATTAAACTTTTGAAATCTTGTCTCAATATAATGAGACCGTGATAAAACAAGTCCATCGGATGTTTTAGAGATCTTAATTCCCGAGAATAACATCGCTACACCCATATCTTTCATATCAAAATGTTTGGTCAACATTTTCTTAGTATTCATGATTATATCATGATTACTACCCATAATTAACATGTCGTCAACATAAAGACAGACAATCACATAAGCATTAGGTATGTCTTTAATGTAAACACATTTATCACACTCGTTAATTTTGAAGCCATTCGACAACATAGTTCATCAAATTTCGTGCCATTGTTTGGAGCTTGCTTAAGACCATACAATGACTTAACGAGTTTTCACACCTTTTTCTCTGTCCGGGAGCAACAAACCCTTCGGGTTGTTCCATGTAGATTTTCTCTTCTAATTCACCATTTAGAGCAGTAGTTTTCACATCCATTTGGTGTATCTCGAGGTTATGCAATCTTTGCAATAGCAATGAGAACTCTAATAGATGTGATTCTTGTCACAGTGAATACATATCAAAGAAATCAAGGTCTTCTCTTTGTTTAAATCCCTTAGCTACTAACATGGACTTGTACTTATCAATAGTTCCATCGACTTTATATTTCCTTTTAAGGATCCACTTGCATCCTAAAGGCTTATTTCGATGGGAGATTTACCAACTCCCAAGTATGATTTTGCATGATGGAATCCATCTCGCTTTTAATAGCTTCTTTCCGAATGGAGCTTCCGGGTCGACAATCTTCACCAATTGTCCTTGGTTCAATTTCTAACACATAAGTTAGAAAATGCGGACCAAAAGACTTAGTTATTTTGGCTCTTTTTGTAACACCCATAAATTTTATAATTTTTATCTTATTTTATTTTTATATAATCATAATTAATATTAATTATATATGTATACATTTTATATTTTATCTACTACTAATGGGTTAACTTTAATTATAAAATTCCACTAATGTCCAACATCTCCTTTTGACTCATCATTATCCCCATTTAGTGCCCATGTTTTCAGCCAAAATTTTTTATAAAAGAAAAGATATCTCTACTTTCTTATCCTCAACCCATGTGGCCTTGTCTATGCTCACATCTCAATCTCAAGTATAAGCAACAATACGTAGTAGAATTTCTACTTATGTTTCTTTCATTTTTGTGTTTAACACAACTAGTTTGAAATTCTATTTCCTACAAAATTTCTACAGTAGATTCCTCACACCTACAACCAAAAAGATTCACATAGGTAAGCAATATTTTTTTCATTCCTTGTTATGTGTGTGTGTGTAATACAGAGAGAGTGTGGGTGTGCTTGTGTGACTGTTTTGTGCTTGTGTGATTTAATAAGTATGTGTGTGTTTGTGTGTGTGTGTGATTTTGGAGAGAGGATGAAAATGGATTTTGTGTTAGGGACTTATGTTTGAAAATTTGATAGAGAATTGGATTTATTTGTAAATTTTGAATTTTTCAAAGCAACCCACTTAAATTTCAATTAAGTCCCATCCCAAATCAATGTTTCTGGATAATTTTCAATTTAGTCCCAAGAAGTTTCAATTCAGTCCAGAATTTTTATTTACAATTTTTTTTTTTCAGATTTCCAAGTTAACCCCTATTACCTATTTAGACTTTCTGGATTTTTTCAATTTAACCATACAAATTTTCAAATTAGTCCAAAACTAAAATTTACTTTTAACTTGTTTTCAATTAGACCTCCAAACTTATATTTTTAGTCAATTATTACATACTAAAAAGCCCTAGGCTATTTTTATAAATATAATCATTTCAATTAGAAGTTACTACTTAATCTTTTAGCCCTTAATCATGATAAATTTATATTGTAGGCGACGAAGAACCATACATTTAGGGCTTCTATTCTATATTATTTTTGATTGAGGTAGGATTCTTATCACATTTTATGTGTATAATTCATTGTCTTTGTTAAATGCCTAAACTGTTCAATTATGTGAATTACGCATTTTAAATGTTTACATGATATGCATAATTATGTGAATTATATGTTTTCGATGTATTACATGATATGCATAATTTTGTGAATTATATGCTTTTAATGTGCTACAAGGTATGATTAATTTTTTAATAAACGACATGTTTTTCATTACAATGTATGTTATGTATGTTTATGCAATTGAAAGGAAAATTTTTGGTCGTCTTTACGGGGAAAGGAAAATATGGCCACATGCCACGGGAAAGGAAATTTTTGGCCACGTCACGGGAGAAAGGAAAAATATGGCATTCGTGCCACGGGAAAGGAAAATTTTGGCCTCGTACTGCGAGGAAAGGAAAATATGGCATTCGTGCCTACGGAAATGTTATGTGCTATATCGGCCGATGCCAACGGGAAAGGTTATGTGTTATTCGGCTTATGCCAAGCGGAAAGGTTATATGTTAATTTATGTAATTGTGCACCTTTCGTATTTAGCTTGGACAATATTTATCCTCTACCGAGTATGTGATTACTCACCACCATCCCTAAATTCAAATTCTTTTGAGATCATATGGACGGATGCGTTGTAGATGTGGGGGAATAGCCGATGATTTCACTTTTAATTGTTTGAATTTCAAGAACTATGAATTCATTTTAAATTTTGAACAATTGTGATGTACTATTTTTTTAATTTGTTTCAAAGTATTTTTAAATGGATTTTTATTTTTGGCAAATACTCTAAAATTATTTCTTAAGACTTAAGGTTTCCTCATTATCGCTCCGCTAAACTTTTCATTTATCTATTTATTTAAAAAAATTATACTCATTTTCTTAAAATTTTAGTAACGCTAAAAATGCACTTAAAAAATGGGGCGTTACAAGATGGTATCGAGCGGTCTACTTTCTGTAGACTTGCAATTTTAAATTTGTTTTCCTCAAAAATAAAAAATTGGCTATCCCTCTCCATCGCGCTCCGTCCAACCAAGTAACATTATTTAAATTTCGCATCATTAGAAATTGGGAAAGTATGATATGGTATGTGAATTATGAAAGTTTATATGAACTTTTATGTGACTTGTTAGAACTTACGCATGTGTTTTATGATTCATTACATGATTCAAATTTCGCATGCCACTTTAGACATAGAGAACAACGTAAAATAACGATTCACAATGAACAATAGAAAAATAACGTGTATTTTTCTTTATAAAATGTTATAGAGTTGAATAACTCATATGATCGATTTTGACTTTAGATTGGCCCGCACATTTAAAAACACTAGAAAGTCTAACGCGCGTGTAGAATCATTCAACGAGGAGAGTTAAACTTAGATATTTTATTTCTCGCGTAGAGATATTTCAAACTTGTCACTTAACTCAAACCGAGTACATGGGATGTCGACAATACACATACTCTAACACTATTTGATATCGATATTATGCATTCCTTTATTTATTTTGATTTCCAAGCTAAATTCCAACCGGGTGTTACATTGTTAGTGACATACTAGAAATAAGCCTCTCATTTTGGAATAATATATCGATTTAGTGATTAATAATGTGGAGTTGGATTTTGTGGGAATGGTTTAGAAGCGATTTGCATGTGATTAGGATGGAAGATTTTGATATCATCTTAGGAATGGAATGGTTGAATAAGTACAAGGATAACCTCAATTGTCATAAGAGACTAAGAGAGAAATAATATTGTGACCCTTGAATAGAGACAAATTCACAATTTTTTTTGGAGCGAGTGAGTGGAGTGCCCCGAGATATATCATCAATAAGGGCGGTCAAGATATTTAAAAAAAAAAAAAAAAGAAAATTTTCGGGGTATCGGTGAATGTAATAGTCACCGATTGATGGAAAGACCATCATAGAGATCCTTGTTGTACGTGAGTACACCAACTTCTTTTTTTGAAGATTTGTCGGGAATACCTCCAAAAATCGACCAGTAGAGTTTATGATTGATTTGATTTTCGGGAGTTGCCCCTGTATCGAAAGCACCATATAGAATGGCAACCAATGAGCTTTAGGAACTTAAAAGTTCAAATTTGCAAGAACATTTAGATATTGGTTTCGTTCGCCAAGCGTGCCGCCTTGGGGAGCGCCTTGATTTTATTTGTAAAAAAATGGACAATAAGAATGTTTATTAACTACAGAGAGTTGAATAATCTCACCATAAAGAATAAATATCAATTGCAAGGATTGAGGATCTTTTCGATCAATTGAATGGGGCAAATGTAAATTTTTAAGATTTATCCGAGGTCGGATATCATCAACTGAAAGTTTAGAAAGAAGATATACCCGAGACGGCTTTTAAGACCTAATATGGCACTATGAGTTGACAATGATGCCCTTCATACTTAGTAATGCTCGAAGCGGTATTTATGGATGTGATGGCGGGTTTTCCATCCGTACTTGGATCAATTTGTGATTGTATTCATAGATGATATTTTGGTGTACTCAATAGATATAGAAGAAAACGAGAAATACCTTAGCATAGTTTTTGAAGACTCTCCATAAAAAGAAATTTTATGTCAAATTCTAGAAGTGCAAATTTTGGCTAGATCGAGTAGTCTTTTTAGGATATCTAGTTATATTGGAAGGTATTGAAGTCAACCCAACAAAAGTTGAAGATGTGGAAAAATAGTCGGCTTCTATGAACACCAGTGAAATGCGTAGTTTCTTAGGCCTTGTCGGATATTACAGAAGGTTTATCGAAGGATTTTTGAAAAATAGCAGGCTCGATTACCCGAATCTTAAGGAAAGGTGAGAAGTTCATTTTGGGTGAGAGGTGCGAGCATAGTTTCTAGAACTCAAACAATGTACAGTCTCAACACAGGTTTTAAAAATTCCAAATCTGCAGAGGTTTTTGTAATTTATATCTATGCATCAAAATGAGGATTATGATATATTAGATGCGAGAATGGTAAGGTGATTTCTTATGCCTTACGATAGCTAAAACGTCACGAGCTCAATTACCCTACATACAATTTGGAGTTGGTGGCGGTCATATACACCTTAAAGATATAGCGTCACTAGTTATACGGTGGAAATACGAAATTTATAATGATCACGAGAGTTTGAAGTATTTCTTCACACAATATCAGACGACTATCGGAATGGCCCCTTATGAAGCCCTATATGGCAAAAAGTTATATCCTTTATCTATTAGGGACGAAATTAGTGAGAAGAAAGTGTTAGGTCCCAAACTAGTCGAGCAAATGGTCAAGGTTATTGAGAGAGTTAGAGATAGAATAAAATAGCCCAAGTGGCGAGAAATCTTATGCGAGACCGAGAGAAGGAAAAGACCTACGAGTTTGAAATAGAGAGTTTTTTTTTTTAGGGTTGCAGACCAAAGGAATAGTAAGATTTGGCGGGAAGGGAAAATTGAGACCTAAGCTCATTGGACCATTCGAAATTTTGGAGCGAGTCGTAGATATAACGTCTGAGATGGACGTTACGCCACGACTAAGCTTGATTAATAATGTATTTCACGTATCTATGTTGAGGAAAGACGTCCACGATTAAAGCCACATAATCAATCATGAAGTATTAGAAGTCAACCGAGACATGACTTATGAAGAAAAATCGATGGCTATCCTTGTGAAAGATACACAAGTTGAGAAACAGAGACATCACCCTAGTCAAAATTGATGCCTAGACATGGTAAAAAGCGGCGTGGGAGCGTGAAGCTATGATTCAAGCCAAGTATCCCGAGTTTTCATCAACAATAAGCAAAGCTTGAAATTTCGAGGGCGAAATTTTTATAACAGTGTAGAATGTAACACCCATAAATTTTATAATTTTTATCTTATTTTATTTTTATATAATCATAATTAATATTAATTATATATGTATACATTTTATATTTTATCTACTACTAATGGGTTAACTTTAATTATAAAATTCCACTAATGCCCAACATCTCCTTTTGACTCATCATTATCCCCATTTAGTGCCCATGTTTTCAGCCAAAATATTTTATAAAAGAAAGGATATCTCTACTTTCTTATCCTCAACCCATGTGGCCTTGTCTATGCTCACATCTCAATCTCAAGTATAAGCAGCAATACGTAGTAGAATTTCTACTTATGTTTCTTTCATTTTTGTGTTTAACACAACTAGTTTGAAATTCTATTTCCTACAAAATTTCTACAGTAGATTCCTCACACCTACAACCAAAAAGATTCACATAGGTAAGCAATATTTTTCATTCCTTGTTATGTGTGTGTGTAATACAGAGAGTGTAGGTGTGCTTGTGTGACTGTTGTGTGCTTGTGTGATGTAATAAGTATGTGTGTGTTTGTGTGTGTGTGATTTTGGAGAGAGGATGAAAATGGATTTTGTATTAGGGACTTATGTTTAAAAATTTGATAGAGAATTGGATTTATTTGTAAATTTTGAATTTTTCAAAGTAACCCACTTAAATTTCAATTAAGTCCCATCCCAAATCAATGTTTTGGATAATTTTCAATTCAGTCCGAAGAAGTTGATTCAGTCCAGAATTTTTATTTACAATTTTTTTCAGATTTCCAAGTTAACCCCTATAACCTATTTAGACTTTCTGGATTTTTTTCAATTTAACCATACAAATTTTCAAATTAGTCCAAAACTAAAATTTACTTTTAACTTGTTTTCAATTAGACCTCCAAACTTATATTTTTAGTCAATTATTACATACTAAAAAGCCTAGGCTATTTTTATAAATATAATCATTTCAATTAGAAGTTACTACTTAATCTTTAGCCCTTAATCATGATAAATTTATATTGTAGGCAATGAAGAACCGTACATTTAGGGTTTCTATTCTATATTATTTCTTTGATTGAGGTAGGGATTCTTATCACATTTTATGTGTATAATTCATTGTCTTTGTTAAATGCTTAAAACTGTTCAATTATGTGAATTACGCATTTTAAATGTTTACATGATATGCATAATTATGTGAATTATATGTTTTCGATGTATTACATGATATGCATAATTATGTGAATTATATGCTTTTAATGTGCTACATGGTATGATTAATTTTTTTATAAACGACATGTTTTTCATTACAATGTATGTTATGTATGTTTATGCAATTGAAAGGAAAATTTTTGGCCTCGTTTACGGGAAAAGAAAATATGGCATTCGTGCCACGGGAAAGGAAAATTTTTGGCTTCATGCCACGGGAAAGAAAAATATGGCCACGTGCCACGGGAAAGGAAAATTTTTGGCCACGTGCCACGGGAAAGGAAAAATATGGCATTCGTACGGGAAAGGAAAATTTTGGCATCGTGCCACGGGAAAGGAAAATATGGCATTCGTGCCCTACGGGAAAGGTTATGTGCTATCGGCTTATGCCAGCGGAAAGGTTATGTGTTATTCGGCTTATGCCAACGGGAAAGGTTATGTGTTAATTTATGTAATTGTGCACTTTTCGTATTTAGCTTGGACAATATTTATCTCTCGAGTATGTGATTACTCACCATCCCTAAATTCAAATTCTTTTCGGATCATATGGACGGATGCGTTGCGAGATGTGGGGAATAGCCGATGATTTCACTTTTAATTGTTTGAATTTCAAGAACTATGAATTCATTTTAAATTTTGAACAATTGTGATGTACTATTTTTTTAATTTGTTTCAAAGAATTTTTAAATGGATTTTTAATTTTTGGCAAATACTCTTAAATTATTTCTTAAGACTTAAGGTTTCTCATTACGCTTCCGCTAAACTTTTCATTTATCTATTTATTTAAAAAATATACGCATTTTCTTAAAATTTTAGTAACCCTAAAAATGCACTTAAAAAATGGGCGTTACACTTTACTGCGTCTCGAGTTCTTCATCACTTTGATGATCACCATCGGCGATATCACGTGTTCTTTTACTAGAATTAGCTTCTTTCATTTCTTGACAAGGAAACACGTCTTGAAAAATACTGATATTCCTTGACTCAATAATTGTACCTTCTTGTATATCCGGAATTCTTGATTTGGGCACTAAAAATTGATATGCACTATTGTTATTTGCATATCAATTAAAATGCAATTGATTGTTTTAGGCCCTATTTTGACTTGTTTTGGCTTAGGTATTTCTACTTTAGCCAAACACCCCCACACTTTCAGGTCTTTGTAGGAAGGTTTTCGATCTTTCCATAACTTATGCGGAGTTTTATCTTTATTTTTGTGTGGTATTTTGCTAAGAATGTAGTTAGCGAGAGAATTGCTTTCCCCACAAATTAAGGGTAAACGGAATTTATCAACAAAGCATTCATCATCTCTTTTAAAGTTTGGTTTTGCGTTTAGGAATACCATTTGATTGTGGTGAATAAGGAGTCATCGTTTGATGAATAATACAAGAATCGAGCAAAATTCATCAAAAGGAGATCCATATTCTCCACCTCTATCATTGAATTATCTTAATTCGTTTGCTAAATTGATTTTCAACCTCATTCTTATAGCTTTTAAAAGCTTCTAAGGCCTCATCTTTACTTCTTAAAAGATATACACAACGAGTATATTGTGCAATCATCGATAAAAGTAATAAAATACTTTTTCCCACCTCTAGTTTGCACAAAATTTAAATCACATATATCACTTTGTGAATTAACTCAGAGGTTCTGTTTCTCTTTTCACCGAGTGGAATGGTGTTTTGGCCATTTTGCCTCAACATGATTTCACACTTGTGATGTGAATCTATTCTAAAGTTAGGTAGTAATTCCAAGTTTACTAACATTTTCAAAGTGTTAAAATTCACATGTCCTAATCTAACATGCCATAAGTTTGAACAC
This sequence comes from Rehmannia glutinosa, assembly GCA_016081115.2. Classification (NCBI taxonomy): domain Eukaryota; kingdom Viridiplantae; phylum Streptophyta; class Magnoliopsida; order Lamiales; family Orobanchaceae; genus Rehmannia; species Rehmannia glutinosa. The sequence continues at coordinate 246,828 of JABTTQ020001572.1, forward strand.
TCAACCAAATAAGAAGAAGCATTAATTTTATTGCTTTCAAATTTTGAGTACATTCATTACATTCATTTTGAGCATCCATTATCTAAGTACCCCTTCCCTATGAACTATCCATTTTCATTAGTACAAATTTTTGAGCCTCAAATACTAATCTAAACCCTGCATTAACCAACAATGATCCGACGACACTAAATTCTTCCGAATGTCCGGAACATGAAGGACATCAACAAGGGTTAGCTCCTTACTGAGGTCATCTTGAGACCACTTGCCAAGACCGACAATTTCGGATGTTGCATGATTCCCCATGTATAACTTCCATCCGTTGATAGGAGTATACGTTGAGAACATATCTTTGTCGGAGCATATGTGGCGTGTAGCACTTTTTGTGTCCATCCACCATTATCTCGAGTTCTCCACCATGTAGCACTTGTTGCATTCATACACAATAGCCGAGAGATCAAGCTCGGACATATCAATTGGAAATGATTTGTCCTCGATCACATGCACACCGATTCCGATTGGCTTTCTTAGGAAGATGACAATCTTTAGCCTTGTGATTCGGCTTTCCACAGTTGAAGCAGTTCCCTTTGAACTTTTTAGCCTTCTCCTGTTTCGACTATTTCCTAAGTGCTTTCTCTCTTGCTAGCATTTGGCTCCACCAAGTTTGCCTTTGTGATAGTGGTCTTTTTATACATGTTTTATGTGTATATTTAAGTATGATTTGAGTTATTTTATTGTTAGTTTCATAAATTTTTGATTGTACATGGTTCACATTACTCACGAGGTGCTTTTATTGGTGTAGATTGATGATTTGGAGCTGTTTTTGGTGAATTTTGGGCCATGGTTTCATGTCAAAACATACCAGGGGGTTTACGGATGCAAAAACACTCAAAATCCCAAGCTAAACGAGTCATTTGGGGCCTTTTCGGACAAACACGGGCAGGGTGTGTTTATAAGCACGGCCGTGCTTTTTAAAAGTCAAAAACGAGAAATTTTTCGACCCGAGCGTACCAAACACGGCCAGGCCGTGCTTTTCAAGCACGGCCGTGTTGGGAAAATCGCGAACACGGCCTGGCCGTCTTTGAAAGCTGCTGGGCGTGCTTTTCGTCGGTGGTTTTTCTTTGGCGGAAATTATGGAGACTTTCCCTTTGTGCTTTTTGACAACCTTTGAGCAACTTTTACACCTCATTTTGATGCACCAAGCTCTATTATTCCCTCAATTGTCATGTGGACACAATGATTCAACCAACTCAACAATGAATGTGCACACAATGATTCAACCAACTCAACCATGAATGTGCACACAATGATTCAACCAACTCAACCATGAATGTGCACACAATGATTCAACCAACAACCATGGAAGTGGAGCATTTGTTAGCATTATTGATGTGTTCTTTCACAAAGATGGTGCCTATAAAAGCGAGTTTGAGTTGGGAAAGGGAGATAATTTTCATGTAGTATTCATTGATAGAGATTCATTGTATATTCATTGTATATTCTAAGTTTCAAAGCAAAATACATTGAGAGGATAAAAGAGAGGTAGAGTTGGAAGTTGAAGAGCAATAGAGGAGAAGGCTTGAGCTCAACATCATTGCAATCAACCAAGGAGGAAGTCTTGTATTGGTCTTGAATAAGAGCTAAGTACACCATGTTCATTTTATTCATATCTTCTTGTGTATACTCTTTTGACAAAGCCATGTGTAGCTAAATTTCTAGTGTTTGAATGTAATGAACTCTAGAATGAATTTGTGGTTAAGGTTTGTATGTTTTTAATAAAATCTTCATGTTTTGTGTGATTCACTTATATTATGCTTTATTCATTCAAATTGGTATATGCGCAATATTGATTTGAAGTTTATTTTTCATCCAGGAAATCGAGAGATTCATGGTGAAATAGAACCTATATAAGTGAAAAGAGTTGCATGCAATCCTAGATATAGGACGACATAAATCTTCTGGATTAGGGTCAAACCTAATATGGGAATTCACAAATCGTTATAATCTTTGTCTTGGGGTTTTAACTAGAAAGAGATTTGATTAATCAACTTGAGATTAGAAGTTATTCGCTCGATAGAGGTTTAACTTAAATCGGGAATTTCTGGTCCATGAAACTTGATATTTTACTAAAAGAGGTTGGTTTTTGCTTAAGGGATTATGGTTGTATTTTTATCTTGTTAAATCACAAAAACATTCTAGAGGGATTTACATTCAAACACATTTCTAGCTCTTAATTTCTTAATTCTACAATCTATTTTTATTTGATCTTTTGTAAGTTGCAATTATTTTAAAATTCTCTATTTTTCATTTTCATTAAACAAACAAAACTCGAAAATTGCTAGATTAAATAACAAAAAGACGGTAATTATTAGTACTTACAATCCTCGTGGGAATGACACTCGGTACTCAATAATCTATACTACAAAACGATAGGTGCACTTGCCTATGGTTTTCTAGAGTAACTTTTGAGCCATCAAGTTTTGGCGCCGTTGTAAAAGGGATTGTAATATTAAGAACTCTTTATTTTTGTTAATTTAATCATTTTTTTTTATTTTTTTATATTACCATTATCTTTCTTTTTATCTATCTTTGTAAGTCTTGGTTTATACTTATCCTCTTTGTTTCGCGAGTGTATGCCTACTCGTCGCCGAATTTGGAAGCGCGACACCGCCGGTAGCAACACAGAGGAAAGTACTAACACAGAACCACGAAGAGGATACTAACGAAAGTAAAGATTTCGTCATGGCGGATGAACAAAGAACTATGTATGATTATGCCAAACCATCCATGGGCGGCCACGTCATCTAGCATCGTAAGGCCATTATTGACTTGATAATTTTGAAATCAAACCGAATGTCATTCAAATGGTGCAACAATTTGTTCAATTTGACGGCCTACCAGGCATTTAAGATCCGAACAATCATATCGCAAATTTCCTTGAAATTTGTGATACCTTCAAAATAAATGGAGTCTCGACGATGCCATCCGTTGCGCCTATTCCCATTTACTCTTGGGACGGGCTAAACAATGGCTAAACACTTTACCAAAGGGAACAATCACAACATGGAGCATTATGGCGGAAAAATTCCTTCTAAAGTATTTCCCACCCGCTAAAACCGCGACGATTGAGGAATGAGATCTCTTCATTCACTCAAGAGGACGATGAAACCTTATGCGACACTTGGGAGAGATTCAAAGAATTCTGCGAAAATGCCCACATCATGGTCTTCCCATTTGGATGCAAGTCCAAACATTTTACAATGGGTTGCTCTCATCGACAAAGGCGAGATGATTGATGCGGCGGCGGGGGACATTGAACAATAAAACACCGGCCGCCCAAGATCTCATAGAAGGGATGGCCATGAATGGCTATCAATGGCAATCCGTGCGAGGTAAACCTATGAGCAGTGGGTGTTTATAATGCGGATGCGGTGGTTACACTATTTGCACAAGTCGAAGCTTTGACCCAAAAGATCGACGATCTAGCGGCTCCTAAACCACCACCACCGCATGTTTTATCTTGTGAAACTTGCGGAGGATTGCATAATCATCGGGAGTGCCCACACACAATACCTCACTTTGAGCAAGGCTAATTACGTTGGGAATCAAGGCGAAATTACCCAAGTAATCCTTACAACAACACATACAATCGGGTGGCGACAACATCCTAATTTCGGTTGGGAAACCAAGGCCAACCACGACCTAATCCCAATCGATCTACACACGTCTTAGGATCTCGGCCCAAATCAAGGTAAACCTAACTTGGAAGATCTTATAACAAAGTTTGTGCAATCAGAGATACCCGATTCAAGCGGTGGAAACATCCTTGAGAAATCAAGAGGCATCTATCCATAATCTGAAAACCAAATAGGCGGTTGCGAAGATGATTTCGAAAGGCCACAAGGAAGTTTGTCGGGTAACACCGAGCCAAACCCGAGGGGAGCACGTAAAGGCAATCACCATCGTTTTCCATATGATCATGATTATGCCAACACCACCATGCGAGAAATATGTGGAGGACTGACAGGACCACGAAGAAAATCCCATGAAAAAGGTGGTCGTCGAATACAAGCCCAAGATTCTTACCAGGAGTCTAACCAGAAGAAGATAGAAGGGAAGACAAATTTGGTAAGTACCTTAATTCTTTCAAACAATTACATGCCAATATTCCATTTGTTGACCCTCTTCAAAGCATGTTAGGGATCTTAATGACATCATTCCTAGTGAAAATAAGCTTAACAAATTATCAAATGTGCAATTGAATGATGAATGTCCTTCCAATGAACTACCACAAAAATTTAATGATCCGGGAAGCTTTATTATCCCTTGCACAATTGATGATTTACTGTTGATAGGCACTAGCCGACTTGGGAGCTAGTATCAATGTGATGTCTTATGAAACATTTAAGCATGCGAGGATTAGGTGAACTAAACCTATTAGGATGGACATTGATTAGCCGATAAATCGATTAAACATCCTAGAGGTATTATTAATGATGTGTTAGTCAAGATTGATAAATTCATGTTCCCGATTGATTTTGTTATTCTTGACATGCATGATGATATTGATGTTCCTCTAATTCTTGGGCGTCCTTTCTTGGCTACGGCGAAATCTATCATTGATGTGCATGAGGGAAAATTAACTTTGAGAGTAGGGGATGAGCAAGTAATTTTTAAAATTCATGTTGATATTGAAAAGGATACTACTTGTTCTTTTGTCGATTCAATTCCTGCATGATGAGAAACTCTTGGAGAAAAGTGTTGTTCAAAGTCCATGTTGGAAGCTTATGCCCAAAAAGGGGACCTAGGAAAGTTCAAAGAGCACATTTTGAAGCATAAAGTTGGAGGTAATACTACTAAATACCTAAGGGATTTTCATAAGTCAAAGCTCCACGACTAATCTCCACATTTGGGTAAACGGTCCGGCTATACGACTTTAAAAGCGCTAATAGGAGGCAACCCGGCATCTTGTGTGCATTTTCTTTTACTTAATTTTTTTTTTTTATTGCTTGGGAATTGAAAAAAATTTAAAAAAAAAAAAAAAAAAAAAAAACACGGCCGTGGTAAAAAGCACGGCCGTGTTCGTCACTCAATTCGCGAACACACCCTGGCCGTGTTTAAAAAATCAAGGTTTTGTAGGAAAAATTAAATCCAGAACACGCCGGGCCGTGCTTTTCAAGCACGGCCGTGTTTTTCAAAAAAAAAAAAAAAAAAAAAAAAAAAAAATTTTTATCAAAAAAAAATTAAATCAGAACACGCCCGGCCCGTGCTTTAAAAGCACGGCCGTGTTTTTAAAAAAAAAAAAAAAAATTTCAAAAAAAAAAATTAAAAAAAAAAAAAAAAAAAAAAAAAAAAAAATATTTGATGATTTCACGGTATTCGAGTTGTGTATCCTTGATTAGGTATGAAGATGCCGATGAAGGTCTCGTCTTAAACAACCCAATGGTCGCCGATCATCGATTTCACTCTTCTAGTAAGGTCGTATTTTTCTTTTCCACCTCTTTTATTTTCTTCTAGTGTGGTTGATTTTTGAGTGTTGTTTTTCGTTCATCTCCTTCTTTCACATTGAGGACAATGTGAACCTTTAAAGTTGGAGGTGGGTGCAATTCTTTCTTAGAATGCTTGTGTGCTTGTTACGAATATGTGTGTGCTTGTTTTTATTTTGAGTTTGTCGACAAGAGATAATTTTTTTTAAAAAACAAATTGAGTGCTTGCTAGTCAATAACTTAGCCCAATTATACCTTTATTAACTTGTTAATTTGTGTTTTAATGTGAAGCAATTGATTGTCTAAGATAGATTAGCGTGGATGCGGGCTAAATTTTTGAGATTTCCAACTCCATAATATTTGATTTGTTAAGGTATTTACGACAAAGTTTAGTGTTATGAACGTTTGAGAATTCATGATTTAGTGGTGGTTAACTAGTTGTTATACCAAGCTTTGAAAAAAAAAAAAAAAAAAAAAAAAAAAAGGGGAATCAATCGAGGTTATACTCCTCTATTTGTTGTTGCTTAGTAACTAGGAGCATTCATGAGCCCCATGTTTGTCTTTTTACGTAAAACGGCGACCTGACACAAATATGAGTATGGGAAACCACCCTAGGAGTGTTTGAACGAAAATTCAAAATATAAACCTAGTGGAAGAATGCCTCGAAAGGACCTACCAAAAAAAAATCGAAAGGGAGAATGTATATTCCTTGAATTCTCATTCAATAAAAGTTCAAGAAGCTTGGTTATATGACTAGTAGGCTAACTACAATGATCTATTGAATTCTTGTATTTTCATGACATTATTGAATTGAAGTTATTCATAACTATCAATATTTGTGGAGTGATGATTTCAAGTTTGAATAATGCCTTTGATGTTTGATCTTTCTTGACAATCGATTGCATTGCAAAAAGCGTGTTTTTTCTTGAATGGTTAATTCGGGTTGAGAAGCTAAGAACTTGATTTGCTTGTGTTCAATGTGTTGAAAAAAAAAAAAATCCTTGTGTGTTGTAATTTATTGAACCATTCTTATTGATTTAATGTTTTGCTCGAGGACAAGCAAAGTTCAAAGTTGGAGGTGGTTTGATAAGGGTCTTTTTATACATGTTTTATGTGTATATTTAAGTATGATTTGAGTTATTTTATTGTTAGTTTCATAAATTTTTGATTGTACATGGTTCACATTACTCGAGGTGCTTTTATTGGTGTAGATTGATGATTTGGAGCTGTTTTTGGTGAATTTTGGGCCATGGTTTCATGTCAAAACATACCGGGGTTTTACGGATGCAAAAACACTCAAAATCCCAAGCTAAACGAGTCATTTGGGGCCTTTCGGACAAACACGGGCGGGGTGTGTTTATAAGCACGGCCGTGCTTTTTAAAAGTCAAAAACGAGAAATTTTTCGACCACGAAGCGTACCAAACACGGCCGTGTTCGGGAAAATCCGCGAACACGGCCTGGCGTGTCTTTGAAAGCACGGGCGTGCTTTTCGTCGGTGGTTTTTCTTTGGCGGAAATTATGGAGACTTTCCCTTTGTGCTTTTTGACAACCTTTGAGCAACTTTTACACCTCATTTTGATGCACCAAGCTCTATTATTCCCTCAATTGTCATGTGGACACAATGATTCAACCAACTCAACAATGAATGTGCACACAATGATTCAACCAACTCAACCATGAATGTGCACACAATGATTCAACCAACTCAACCATGAATGTGCACACAATGATTCAACCAACAACCATGGAAGTGGAGCATTTGTTAGCATTATTGATGTGTTCTTTCACAAAGATGGTGCCTATAAAAGCGAAGTTTGAGTTGGGAAGGGGAGATAATTTTCATGTAGTATTCATTGATAGAGATTCATTGTATATTCATTGTATATTCTAAGTTTCAAAGCAAAATACATTGAGAGGATAAAAGAGAGGTAGAGTTGGAAGTTGAAGAGCAATAGAGGAGAAGGCTTGGAGCTCAACATCATTGCAATCAACCAAGGAGGAAGTCTTGTATTGGTCTTGAATAAGAGCTAAGTACACCATGTTCATTTTATTCATATCTTCTTGTGTATACTCTTTTGACAAAGCCATGTGTAGCTAAATTTCTAGTGTTTGAATGTAATGAACTCTAGAATGAATTTGTGGTTAAGGTTTGTATGTTTTTAATAAAATCTTCATGTTTTGTGTGATTCACTTATATTATGCTTTATTCATTCAAATTGGTATATGCGCAATATTGATTTGAAGTTTATTTTTCATCAGGAAATCGAGAGATTCATGGTGAAATAGAACTATATAAGTGAAAAGAGTTGCATGCAATCCTAGATATAGGACGACATAAATCTTCTGGATTAGGGTCAAACCTAATATGGGAATTCACAAATCGTTATAATGCTGTCTTGGGGGTTTTAACTAGAAAGAGATTTCAGTTAATCAACTTGAGATTAGAAGTTATTCGCTCGATAGAGGTTTAACTTAAATCGGGAATTTCTACAGTCCATGAAACTTGATATTTTACTAAAAGAGGTTGGTTTTGCTTAAGGGATTATGGTTGTATTTTTATCTTGTTAAATCACAAAAACATTCTAGGGATTTACATTCAAACACATTTCTAGCTCTTAATTTCTTAATTCTACAATCTATTTTTATTTGATCTTTTGTAAGTTGCAATTATTTTAAAATTCTTTATTTTTCATTTTCATTAAACAAACAAAACTCACGAAAATTGCTAGATTAAATAACAAAAAGACGGTAATTATTAGTACTTACAATCCTCGTGGGAATGACACTCGGTACTCAATAATCTATACTACAAAAGCGATAGGTGCACTTGCCTATGGTTTTCTAGAGTAACTTTTGAGCCATCACTTTGCCTCCATTGAAAGCTTGCGGACTTAATTTGACTTGCGATTGTCTTCTTCAGTCGCAATCGACAATTAAATCTTCAAGCCCCATCTCCTTCCGCTTATGCTTGAGGTAATTTTAAAATCCTTCCATAGAGGCGGTAGCTTCTCGATAATAAGCGCTACTTGAAATAATTCACTCACAACCATCCCTTCCGCAATTATATAAATGCGAATAAGTTGGATCTCTTGAACCTGGTGATCACCGTCTTGGTGTCAACCATCTTGAACTCAAGGAATTTGCCGACAACAAATTTCTTTGTGTCAAAGATCTTCCATTTTATATTTTTCTCTAAAGAACTCCACAACTCTTTAGCGATCTTTACCAAACAATACACATTATACAATGTGTTGTCGATCCATTGAGAATGTAATTACGGCATAGAAAGTCTCTTTAACTCCAAGCATTGAGCGCCATTATCTTTTCTTATCAATCTCTTTATTCGGATTTACGATGCTATTAAATGATTCAGGGGTTGCATTATATAGAGCTCTAGTGCCTCTTCAGATCAGGTGCAACCCCGGTCCGGATCGGTCTTGACCGTCGGATCGTGCCCTATGGTTATGATGCGTGATCGATGGTCACGATCGATATCGATGAAGGACAAACCTTTTGGCATACACCTCGCACATTGGACAATCGTGTCGATCACGGTGCCCGTCGGCGAACATCGCATCCAATCGGCGCCACGTGTTACCCACGGATGATTCTACCAAGCCACTGCCACCGAGCTACCTGCCATGTCACCGAGCCACCGGATGAACCCTGGTTCGATTTTCCAAAACTTTAAGGCTCCTCAAAGCTCCTCGCGACGATGTGTACATGCGAAGTGCAAAGTTCACCTCTAAAACACCCAATGCAACTATGTGCGGCGTGCGAGGGCCGGGCCAGGCCTCGGCTCAGGCGATGCTCCAAGTATATCATCCTTGGTGCCTTTTGAGCTAACCAAAGTGTTAGGAATTTTATTGTTTAGATTTTGATGAATGTCATGTAAAACTTAGAATAGAAAGTTGGCACCCCAATTCTTCTTTGTAAAATGTATTGTAACAATTAGAGTGCCAAGTGAATTAAGTCGGCCTACGCCTAACATGCCAACAAGAAGACAATGAAGACTTGAAGGAAAACTCTCTTTGAGGCAGTGAGTATGGCAAAGAAAATGAGGGAACTTGATGAAGAAGCGGTGAGATCGGTGAGTGGAGCATCGATCAAGTCAACTCAAAGAAGCAAGTCTCGAGTTGAAGTGACGGAAAGTCATCCAATGATTGGAACGACTCTAAGTCACACTGGGAAAGCAAGGAAATGCGGTCAAGTCGAGACAATGCAAAAGAAGCTCACCTGAGAATTCAAGAGATTTACTTAAACAAGTAATATCTCCATACCACCTTTTCTCGGAGTGCTCGATCCCGAGGAAGCGTGCAAAAGGAATGAACAATGGGAAGCACTACACCGTGTCGAACTCCGAAAAGGTGAAAGAACAATTCATACGAGGAAATGGCAATTCCAAGAAGCGCAAGCCAACTTATTTTGCAAAGTGACTTTCAAAAATAAGCCTATCTCTTCAACGGGCAAATTTTTGAAAGTTCACTATAAAAAGGTGAGGAGTTTGTTTGAGAAGAAAAAAATGACACACACGTGAAATATACAAGCACATTAGAAAAACTGAAACATTCTCAATCCTCAAAGCCTACATTTCAAGTACATCAATCCAACACTCTGTGAAGGAAGAGAACTTCAATCGGTTGAAGAGGAAACTTTTGAAAACAAGGGTCTACATTCGGGGAAGGATTGTAGAAAGGTTCAAGTTTGAACAAGTCTTAAGCTTTTGGAGGGCTTCGTGATCAAATCCAAAGAGCTTGAGCAAGTGAGTTTGTAGTAGCAAAGCGGTGCCCTGTGAAGAAGGAAGAGTCGTCACGAGAAGCCACCGGTGAGTGATCAAGGCGTCTCGGTCGAGTCCCAAAGGATCAAGTGTTTGTTGTGATCAAGACTTGTATACGGACGGTTACCACTTTGTAACCGATCATTACCTAGTGGATTCCTCCGGGAGTTGGAGAAGAGAGGAGTAGAAGAATTACCCCATCTTGAACCTCTATAAAAATTTTATTGTGTCATTTACTTTCTGACATTTAAATTCTGCACTTTTAACTCGCTTATATCTATTTGATAAATTTGCTATCCATTTGAAAATTTAAAAGTACTAAATCAAGCTCTAAAATCTTGCTTAATCAAACTTAAGGGTGTTAAGTCTTCATTTGAAAATAAAACCACGATTGAGTTAAATTATAGCCAACAATTTGAGTTACTCCATCAACGGCTCAATTTGATCATTTGAGAGATTAACTCTCTTGAGTGACTAATTCGATTGTCCATCAAGGACACGGTGTGTAGAATCAACTCTGTAGATTTAAAAGGACTAAATCGAAAATTTGGTAAGGTTTATTCAACCCCCTTCTAAACCTTACACTTACACCCCTTGGGACCTACAAGTGGTATCAGAGCGGTTGGTTCATTGAACCCTCCGCGACCAGTTCTTGAACTAGATCTCCAAACTTTTCAAAGTCTCGCTTTAGTACTTAAGTTTTCAAAACTCTTCTTATCATCAAAAATTATTATCATGGAAGCAAATTTGACACGCATTCCTATGTTCACTATTGAGGAATTTGATGATTGGAAAATACGATATCTTTGGCTCATCTATCAAAGATTACACGATGAGATGTGGATAGTGATAGAAGATGGGACTCTGCAAATATTAAAGGTGAACATAGATGTACGAAGAGTTGCGGTGAAGGAGAAGAAGATCTTTGCTCCCGGACGATCGTGGTTGAAAAACCAAGAAGCGAGTGGACAAATGATGATGAAAAAAGATACAACCTGGACAATGTAGCCAAGGACATCCTTTACAAAACCTTAGACAAAGCCATGTTCAATAAAGTCAAATCATGCAAAACGGCTAAGGAAATGGGACAAGTGACATTGATTTGTGAAGGCTCGGAAGCAAATCAAAGAAAACAAATTGTCGTGGTCTGTACAAAAATTTGAGAACTTCAAAATGATCTCGTGGAGAAAACTGTATCAACTGGATGCTCGGTTCACAAAAATCACAAATGAGCTATCGCACTTGGAAAGGAATATACACGAAGAAATGTGTATGAAAATCCTAAAAAGTCTTCGGTGAATGGGAAATGAAGGTCATGGCATCGAGACATTCCATGGACCTATCAAAGACATCCAACCATGAGTTATTCTCGGACCTCAAAGCCTATGAATTTGGCCGAGAAGAAAAGACGAGGAAGAGCAATTTGTACCCCAAGCTTGCTAATTGTTAAAGATGGGAAGAGAGCCGAGGTCAAAGAAGTCATTGACCCGGAAGAAATATACGATGGTTAAAAGGTTCAACAAGTTCTTCAATAAGAACTACAAGAGAGAGAAAGGGTGAATCTTCCGAAGACACTCGGCTCCCTCAAAATCAAGGGAAGACAAGGCCAACCAAGAGAACGAGATCATCAAAAAGTTGAGTATCAAAGGGTCGACAACTCAAGAATGGAAAGAGTGATCAAAAAGCTGAATATCTATGTTGGGCGTAGACAACCAGGTCACTATGCCATTGATTGCTCATATCCTCGTAGTCAACAAGACGGGGATGAAGAAGAAAGGAAGGTCTTGAGAAAGAAGACAAGAAAAGAAAAAAGGCAATGATGGCTGCGAGAGATCTGGCGAAACTTGACCCAATCAAGTCAAGAGAGACGGTGACTCGAGAGAAGATGATGGCGACTACTCAAGTGACTCACGAAGAAGAAGCCCGATCCGCTTGATGGCCAAGGAACAAGATCAACTGACCAAGAAGATGAGGTACAATCTAACTCATCAAACTCGACACTGATGATAGTGAGCGTGATGACACACACACTTCATCACCCACTGATCTTTAGGATTCATTAGGCAAAATGATGAAAGATTTTGAACACATTAAATCCTCACACACACTATTGAATGAGAAAAAAGACTACTCAAAAGTCAAAACTCAAAGATGACTAAGGAGTGAGTACTCTAAGTCAAATAGTGATGAGAATAAAAGTTTAAAGGTGAAAATGCTAAATTAATAGCGAGAAATTGTTGCTATAGAAAAGAGGAGAATGACCTCAAGAATGTTATTGCCTCATTCACTAAGGCATCTAAATCATTGGATGATCTTATTATGAGTCAAAGAGAATGTGCGAGACAAGACAGGGCTTAGGATTTAATTCCTCATGCTATGTCAAACTTCAAGAGTAATTTTGGAAAAAGGATCTTCAAGTCATGAAGAGTCCAGAAAAATCCAAAACTCTAAATGTTGCACACACATTCGCTCCAAAGCACAATAATAAGCAAGCTGGCCTTGGTTACAAAGGAAAAGGAAACGACCGTTGAGTTGAGTGTCTTTGAAAAGAATTTGAGAAGAGATTCGGCCGAGTCCTCGGCAAACTCCAAAGAAAATACTCTGTAAAGAAGAAGAAGCGAGCTACCTAAAATCCCAGAAAACCCATAAAAGAAATACATATGATGGGAATGGTAGAAAATATCCAAGCCAATCTGATTGGAATAATGTGAATCATCGGCAAAGGACTTATGGAATATAAGCCCGGATGGCAAAGGCACAGAACTCAAGAAAGGCCATTCCAAAAGTATAAGAGCTTTCATCGGCACACATATGCACCTAGGCACTACACTCAAAAACACCACAACTACCCAAGGAAGGCAATTGCTAAAACACATATGCAGGCATACTGAGGACAAAAGAGACAAGCTGTATGAACCTAGAATCCCCAAGCAATTTGCCAGGATTAATTATGATTATGGCAGCGATAGATGGCAACCCCTTGTGAGTCAAATCATTTGGCTATAGGTTGGTTGGATCATCTTATAATTCTAACCCCTCGGGACCCGGACAAGTATGGGTACCTAAAACTTAATTTCCTTGATTGCGGGTTCAAGGAACAGAGAGTGCCAAGGAACCTGGTACATGGATAGTGGTTGTTCGGACATATGACGGGAAATAAGAAAAATCTGTCAAAATTCAAGGAAGTTAAAGGAGCAAAAGTCATATTTGGAGGAAATGAAGCTCAGGTGAAATAAGAGGCATTGGATCCATCAAGAGGAATGGATTAGAGATCACAGATGTTGCATATGTTGAAGGACTAAACTTCAATTTACTAAGCATCATCAACTTTGTGACAAGTGGCTACAATGTTGGATTCAACATGGGTATATGTCAAATCAAAGATATTGAATCTAATGAAGTTGTCTTTGCAAGGATGTAGACGAGAAAAATATGTATGTAGTGGATTGGTCAACCGCATGCAACACCCAAAGACATGTCTACTAGCAAAAAAGTACAATTTGAATCGAGTTGGTGTGGCACAAAAAAGCCGAGTCACTGAATTTCAAAACAATTAACAAGGGCAAGAAGAAGTCATCTTGTAGAAGGACTTCCGGACTCGATTCGATACAAGAAGGAGAGTATATGTGATGCATGTCGGAAGGAAAACAAATAAAGTCGTCATTCAAAGAAAAGACATGCCCATCCTCAACAAGAATATTGCATCGCTTCATATGGATCTATTTGGCCCAAAGTGGAACCAAACATAAGTGGAAAGAAATACACCTTGGTGGTAGTAGATGACTACTCAAGATATACATGGACAATATTCATGTGTAAGAAGAAAAAACTCTACAAAAACTACCCACGGTGATGAAAAGGATTCAAAATTAGAAGAGTCAAACCATTATCAAAATAAGATCGGAGAGGAACCGGTTTGTCAATGGAATAATAACTTCGATATTGTATTGAAAATGGAATTGGTCATGAACTATCGGTGCAAGGACTCCACAAAGAATGGAGTTGCAGAAAGAAGAAAGCAGAACCCTCAAAGAAGAAGCAAGGACCATGTTAGTGAAGGCGAGTTACCAAAAAGATTTTGGGTGAAGCAATCAACACGACTTGCTACACTCAAAACAGATGTATGATAAATGAGCGGTGACAAAGACTCCCTATGAAATGGGTGGAAGAAAACCAAATGTTGCATATTTCAAAATATTTGGATGCAAATGCTTCATCCACAACAATGGCAAAGACAATCTAAAGGCTTTTGATGCTAAAGGCGATGAAGGTATCTTCTTAGGATACTCGGTGAAAGCAAAGCCTACTGAGGATACTCAACAAAAGAACTATGGTTACAGAGGAATCCATTCATGTAGTATTTGATGAGCCAAATATAAATGGAGAAGACATTGAAGAGTGGTGATAAGTGAATCATCCAACCATGAGAAGAGTCCATCTTTGTCAAGAAAATTTGGAATTATCAATTGAGAAGAAGATGAGATAGTTGAATCTCAAAAACAGTGGAAAATTTGCGGCTAAGTGATTGCGAGAGAGCCGACCACAAGCAACACAAGCGCAAGTCGATGAATCCGACTAACTTACTCCAACCTAATGTAAGATGGCCGAGAGACCATCCACGAGAACTTGTCATTGGAGATATAAGAGAAGGTGTCAAAACAAGATCGAACTCAACAAGAAGCCATGTTCACATGCTTCATCTCACAAATTGAGCCCAAAGATGTGTCACAAGCATTGGATGACACACATTGGATTCAGCTATGCAAAGAAATTTGAATCGGTTTGAGAGAAATAAAGTATGGGAATTAGTGCAAAGACCATACATCAAAATGTTATTGGAACCAAATGGGTGTTGAGAAATAAGATGAAGCGAGGAAGGTTCGTGGTAAGAAACAAAGCAAGACTAGTAGCCAAAGGATATTGCCAAGAAGAAGGGATAGATTTTGATGAAACATTTGCCCCTGTAGCAAGATTGGAGAGGCTATAAGGATGTTTCTTGCCTATGCGACTCACAAGGATTTCATTGTATATCAAATGGATGTAAAAAGTGCATTCCTAAATGGTTTATTGGAAGAAGAAGTGTATGTTGAACAACCTCCAGGATTTGAGCGAGAAGACTCTTGGAGATAAGGTATACAAACTCAAGAAAGCCTGTATGGATTGAAACAGGCACCAGAGCATGGTATGATACCTGTCACAATTCCTAAGCGAAAATGGATTCACAAAAGGAAAAGTAGATAGAACACTTTTGTAATTCAAGACAAGAAGAGTATCTTGCTTGTTCAAATATATGTTGATGACATCATCTTTGGATCCACTAACAAAGAGTCGTGTGAAAAATTTTCAAACCTCATGCAAAGTAAATTCGAAATGAGCATGATGGGAGAGTCGACATTCTTCCTTGGACTCCAAGTGAAGCAATTTGAAGGATGGAACCTTCATAAGTCAAACAAAATACACCGAGAGACTTAATGAAGAAGTTTGGTATGGAGGAGAAGTCTTCGTAAAAATACCAATGAACACATCAGTCAAAATGGACATGGATGCGGATGGTAAGTCGTAGATCAAACAAGATCTGAGCACTTATTGGATCATTGCTCTATCTCACAAAGCGAGCCGGACATCACCTTTGTAGGTGTATGTGCAAGATTTCAATCTGCTCCAAAAGAGAGTCATATGACGATAGCTAAGAGAATATTGAGATACTTGAAAGGAAGCAAGAAGTAGGCCTATGGTATCCAAAGGAAGATGGATTCAAGCTAATTGGCTATTGATTAAACTATCTTTGGATGCGAGTGGACAGGAAGAGCACTTCAGGCACATGTCAAATGCTAGGAAACAGGCTGATTTCTGGTTTAGCAAGAAGCAAAACTCAATAGCCACCTCTGGTGAGCGAGAATACATAGGCTTCTTTGGCGGTATGTTGTGCCCAAGTCCTATGGATGAGGCAAGTGAGAGACTATGAAATTGAAGAAAAAGAAATTCCAATCATGTGTGATAATACAAGTGCAATTGCAATCACTCAAAATCTGTGTTGCACTCAAGAACAAAACATATTGATGTCGGATATCACTTCATAAGAGACCATGTTGAAAAGAAGGACATCATCCTGGAATATATCTCAACCGATAAACAACTAGCCGACATCTTCACAAAACCATTATGTGAGTCAAGATTTGAAGAACTCAAACATGAGTTGGGGCTAATTTGGTGGTGACTATCGACGAATCAAAAAAATGGAACAGAAAAGGGGTGAAAAAAAGAGAAGCGAGAAAATCATTCAAAGAAAATCGACAGTATCGGAAGAAACTGACTACACCGAAGTCGGTGATATTTAGTCGCTAAGAGAAGCGTGAGAAGTAGAGAGTTAAATCGGCTAAGAGATAATTTGAATAACTTATGAGCAAAGTGACAAAAACGCAATCGTTTTGACTAAGCGGGAATGTTTTAAGGAACACGTCAAAGCATAATGATGATGTGTACGGACATAAAAGCGCACACCAAGCCTATGATTGGATATAAATGCTGCCGCATTAAATACGAGACATGAAGCTTGCTCAATAGGCGTGCGAAATCCAAGCCGTTGATTTCGATCACAATTCAAAAACCCCGCACGTCCTTTCATAAACCATATTTAAACCATTTTCGTCAGTTTTCTCTCACACTTCTAAAAACTGTTCATCTCTTTCTCTCAAAAGCAAAGGCAAAATACTCTCGAAACCCTATCGATCTTCAAATCATTTTCTCGAGTTTTTCCTTGAAATAATTCCGAGAAATGGCACCAACTTATGACTTTACCAAGTTAGGAAAGCAAATCCACACCGGTTCGACGGTGGATTTTGACGAATGATGAAACAGGGGGTCCGACGACACCCTAGTGAAGAAAATCGCTGAGAAGTTGGAAACGTCAGGGCTAAAACCGTTTCTAACGCTAGAATATCCGATGACCTATGTGGAGAGGTCGCACAATTCTACGTGAATGCTTGAGATTCACGATGAAGGAATCAAGTCATCTGCATTCACGGAAAGCGGTGACTATCACCGCAAGGATTTGGTGAACATTGCTCACTACCACAGTGAAGGAGCATCCGAGATTAAAGAAAGTGATGTCAACTTGGGCGATGCTTGGAAGAAATAGCCAAGTCCGACTTTTTTGATAAAATAATATACACAAACAAAAGATCTGCTGAAGGAGGGACTATCAAGTTGTTGGACATAGTTGCCAAAAAGTATCGACATCAAGTTTGGCGGACTTTGACCAATGTCAAAGGCAAAGCCGATTGTAATGGCTGCAATCATCGAAGAAAAGAAGATAAACCGGGCTGAGTTTATCTACAAAGCAGAACTCTGCCCTTAACGTGGGGAACAAGTCCTTGAGGAAGATGGCTCATTTGGAGGATCTCAGGATATGGCCTAGTGATTGGCGGTTATTGGAGGTGAAAGAGTCCTCTTAGACATGGGAAAGCATTCCATGTTAACAAGAGGATGTTGAGCAAACCTCTCAAGCGCTCGAAGAGAGCGACACGGTGAGGGGGAATGGTGACCAGAAGATACTGATTGTTTCCTCTCCAAGAAGAAAGTTGCCCTGCTGTTGCCAAGAAGATCTACGCCCCGCAAAAGAAAACAAACATGCTCGCTGCCCTGCAGCAGAGTCACCCGCCCAGCGGCCCATGTCCCCTGCCCTGCGGCGGCGGTCGAGAAGGACTCACAAATACCTTCTCCGATCGTCAAAAGGAGGAGAACCGACAAGCCAAGACGGCCGGCTCCTCGAAACAAACACCAAGACGGCCCCGGCCGCCCAAGACTCGAGAGGACACGCCTCTCTGAACCGTAAATCCCTCCCGGTACAAACTAGGAGAGAAGAAGACTTGTCAAGGCCCGACAGGAGAAACCGGTGAGTCAGTTACTCGGCTAGCACAAATATCACAGGAGACTTTGGGAAGTAGAGTCTCCGGATGTGTAGTTGATGAAACAACCAAGTCTCTTTGAAGCGTCAGCAGAGGCAACCCGAAGACACACCCGTAGCTCACAAAAACAAGAAGAACTCCGCAGAGCGAGATAGTGATGTAATGATCCTATCTCCACCTTACCCGGACATCCAAAATCGTCTGCGTGAGTGGAGAAATGGAAGTTGAGTAAGTCGAGGGCAGTTCCAACGGCCTGAGTTCATAGAAGAAGTAAAGGAAGCTGCTAAATTTCCTTGGATTGACTCTTGTGCTCCCGGCTCACGGATGAAGACAAGCGCATGAGACATCCTATGAGATATACAAGGACAAGGAGAAAAGCAAGAAGAAGCTGAAGCACAAGAAAGGCAAGCACCGCCTATCTCCGGCACCACGAACACACACATCCTCTCCTTGATGTCTTCTCCGATGCGGTGACGAGAACCAGGAGAATCTTCGCCCTTACGAGAAGAGTTGCAAACGGCAAGCATTGCACGAATCAAGAATCCTTCACGAGCAAAGACTAATGGAGGGACCAGGAGAGTCCTCGAACACACGGTGAAATCGATCCAATGGGAGTGGTTGACAAATAGCCATTGTTGTTATTCTTGCTACCACTTCCCTGACTCACTCGGAAGAAGGCGATAAGGGACTTGGCGATGAAACCGGGATAATGGGGACCCCAAAGAGAGCCAACCTCTATTGAAGGTGTGTTACCACCTTTGGCGGCTGAACATTCAAAAGAAAGTAGGGAGTTTGGAGATGAGTGACCCCATTCCAAGTCACTCACTCGGTGGAGCGCCGGTGAGGGGAAGCTCCTCCCGCTGCGGCAAGGTCCGAGGATCTGCGTGTGACTCTACAACGGGAAGCAAGGAGGCGAAGGAGAGAAATTACAAACACAAGAGGAACAAGCAAGTTGCCATCGAAGCTCGACGATTGATCTCTCTGGTGAGGTGCCAAGCCCGACTTGAAGGCTAATGACGCCGCTACGATGCGTCGAGGCACGAGAAGGAAAACGGCCACAGGAGTTAACACTGGCGATGAAAGTGCAATCCATGGGGTTGAGACTCAATGGATGCCATCAGAAGACCCTAAGACGGCGGACAACTGTCGAAAAGGGTGGACAAGGCCTCCTTGCCAGAGAGACTGCCGAGGAGTAATGAAAGGCCCACGGAGGAGGTTGAGACTTCCCAGGGGTAAAGAAGCGAAGTAGAGAACATCCCTCCCGCTATCATCGACCCATCCGAGAAGGAGATCGCACTTCATGATTCCCAGGACAACCCCGATGTCACTTTTCTCGGGATCGGGAAGGCGAAGAAGAAGTTGAGTCATCCCCATGACAAATCCAAAAGACTCAGTGCGGATGTTCCAAGCACGAGCAAGTCCGATCCCAAGACTACTCGTCAAACCTTTAATTTTGATGATGAGCCACCAATGGAAATCTCATCATCGTCCGATGACGCTCCGATAAGGCCGAGGACCGATCATGAAATGGAAAAATCGGTGAGACCAACGGTTGCTCGCATTCGGTACAAACAGGCTCGGCAAGCGGGTCTCTTCACAAATGTAACCCAGTGAACAAGAGACCACCGCACGAGCTCCTCAGCCGCAGCAGATCAATTCCCAAAAGAACTTCACGCGCACCACTCATCATCGAAGCGCATCCGGTTAGCGGTGATGAATCTTTTGTAGAATTTTTCCCTTTTTCACCGGAGATACGAGAACTCCCACGAAGAATCGAAAGCGAACAGCACGCTTATCACGCACCAGCTCATGTTCTTCCATCGTGACACCATTGTTCGGTGATTATGACCGATGTTGTATGGCCATCACCGCCACGGAAGAATCATTTGAAGTTCGGAAGTGTTCAAGGCACTCTTCGAGGTTGAAAGGATGGAGAGGCATCGAGGCCTCTTTGGACATGCGATCGACAACAGAGAGATGCCACCCCTTGGTGATCTAAGAGGCATAACATGATTCGGATAAGGAATGGTGGCAACAGCTGACAAAACAATGCGTGTGGAACAGGTGAGATACTTGAGACAATTGTTCAACAAGTCTGGTGTGTGGAGAGTGAAAATCCGATGCAAAACGGGCGAGAGAACACATTGAGCATATGCATGAAGCTCACACGCCGAGATCAAGTCAGCTGCGTGAGCAAAATACAAATGATCTGACGTTTGGAAGAACACATGACAAGAAAATTAAGCCTTCTCGGTTGAGATGAAGTTGATTTGTGAGAATCCAACGCTACCCGACCAATTCGTGCTACATACAACGCACAGACTTGAAGCAGAACTCAACCATCGAAGACTCGACTTCATGCTTGCCAAAGATGTTCCCGGGGTTCTCTATCCTTTGATGATGCCAAAAAGGGGAAGAGGAATACCTTAAAGCGGCAAAATCACGAAGCGAAAAGAAAGAAGCGGTGAGAAGGGAAAATCGGTGAGGAAGTCTTGAAACAAGAAGAAAGGAAAGCTTGTTGAGGGGGAAGGATCACAGATGTGACATTGATGATTGCACAAACCCCCAACAAGGTCATCACGGTGACATTATAAGCGGCAAACTCCCCGTGACTCGCCACTCCAACACTTTGTATCTATGGTGAAAAGAGAAAATCAATTGAAGCGGGGATGAAGGAAGTAGAAGGAAGAATGGATGCCAGGGTGATGAACATCTTGAAAGAACACGGAGGCATTCCAAAGAGACAGAGACACCTATGCCATCTCGGATGTCGGGACAGAGCCACGATCGGTCGATGAATTTAAAATGCTCGAACGAGGGATACTTTGCAAACATGTCTATGGCTCAAGCTTGGGACATGTCTTCGGGAAAAGGGTCTCACATTATGTGAAGAAAAGGCGTGACAGGCAGCAGACAACCGGCAATCTCTGCTGGTCACTCCGCTGGTCACTCAATTTGGAAAAGAAGAAGAAAAAGACAAAGATACGCCCAGGAGGTAGAGGAAGAAGCGGCGGTGGAGGAAGAAGCTTGGACCCAGGCCTCGCCCAAGAATATTGAATACGTAGATCCGGGGAAGAAAGGAGGGATCTCTTGGTGGGCTTGACCAAGTGGCAAATTTGCGAGTGGCTAAAACTAACGCCGAGTATGCAAAAAGAATAGAAGAAGAAAACAAGAGACAAACTCGGCTATGGCGGGAGAGACAGGAAAGAATAAGAAAAGATGAAGGCGCAGGAAGGCATATGAGAAAAAAGAAGGCGGTGATGACGAGAAAAAGAGAAGAAGAGAAGAAGATCTTGATCAAGATGAAAGAAGAGGAGACGAAGGAGATGAAGTGTTGTTGTCCAACCCTTCGTGTATTTTATCATGTAAATAAATACAATGTAAGTCTTACGTAATAAAGTTATAAATTCTTTATTTTCAGTGTAGACAAATATGTGCTCGATACACCTTGTAATGAGTTGTGTAAAAGAACAGGAATGATATGATCAATAAAAGATCTATTTCTGTGCATACATTCTATGTCAATACACTATCTGTATGTATCTTTCTTTGTTTGCATCTTTGAATGATTTAAGTTTTGGCATCATCAAAAAGGGGGAAATTGTTAGTAATTTTATTGTTTAGATTTTGATGAATGCCATGTAAAACTTAGAATAGAAAGTTGGCACCCTAATTCTTGTTGTAAAATGTATTGTAACAATTAGAGTGGCCAAGTTTGAATTAAGTCGCCTACGCCCTAACATGCAAGAAGACAATCAAGACTTGAAGGAAAACTCACGAGAGACAGTGAGTATGGCAAAGAAGAGCGACAGAACTCGATCGAAAAGAGGTGAGATGCGGTGAGTGGAGCATCGTCAAGTCAACTCAAGAGAAGCCAAGTCTCAAGTTGAAGTGATGAGAAGAGTCATCCAATGATTGGAAGCGACTCTAAGTCACCTGGGAAAGCAAGGAAATGCAATCAAGTCGAGACAATCGCAAAAGAACCGTTGCCGTAATTCAAGAGATTTACTTAAACAAGTAATATCTCCATACCACCTTTCTCGGAGTGCTCGGTCGAAGCGTGCAAAAGGAATGAACAATGGGAAGCACTACACCGTGTCGAACTCGAAAAGGTGAAAGAACAATTCATACGAGGAAATGGCAATTCCAAGAAGCGCAAGCCAACGATCGTAAAGTGACTTTCAAAAATAAGCCTATCTCTTCAACGGGCAAATTTTTGAAAGTTCACTATAAAAGGCCGAGGAGTTTGTTTGAGAAGAAAAAAAATGACACACACGTGAAATATACAAGCACATTAGAAAAATCGAAACATTCTCAATCCTCAAGCCTACATTTCAAGTACATCAATCCAACACTCACTGTGAAGGAAAGAGAACTTCAATCGGTTGAAGAGGAAACTTTTGAAAACAAGGGGTCTACATTCCGGAAGGATTGTAGAAAGGTTCAAGTTTGAACCAAGTCTTAAGCTTTTGGAGGGCTTCGTAATCAAATCCAAAGAGCTTGAGCAAGTGAGTTGTAGTAGCAAGGCGGTGCGCCTGTGAAGAAGGCCGAGTCGTCGTGCGAGAAGCCGGTGAGTGATCAAGGCGTCTCAGATCGAGTCCCAAAGGATCAAGTCGGTTGTTGTGATCAAGACTTGTATCCGGACTGTTACCACTTTGTAAATCGATCATTACCTAGTGGATTCCTCCGGGAGTTGGAGAAGAGAGGAGTAGAAGAATTACCCCATCTTCGAACCTCTATAAAAATTTTATTGTGTCATTTACTTTCTGACATTTAAATTTCTCGCACTTTTAATCGCTTATATCTCACGATAAATTTGCTATCCATTTGAAAATTTAAAAGTACTAAATCAAGCTCTAAAATCTTGCTTAATCAAACTTAAGGGTGTTAAGTCTTCCAATAAAAATAAAACCACAGTTGAGTTAAATTATAGCCAACAAATTTGAGTTACTCCATCAACAAATTTGAGTCTTTGAGAGATTAACTCTTGAGTGACTAATTCGATTGTCCATCAAGGACACACGTGTGTAGAATCAACTCAGTAGATTTAAAAGGACTAAATCGAAAGTTTGGTAAGGTTTATTCAACCCCCCTTCTAAACCTTACACTTACACCCCTTGGGACCTACACAAAGGCTAGTCAAAATTGATTTGGTCCACTAGGGTGTACCATAAGGAGTTCCACTTGATTACTCCTTATTAGTGGTGAAGCTCTTTATTAACTAGTCAAACATTCAATATGTTTCCTATGTGGGATATGGCTTTCCATATTCCCACCCTTTTATATTCCATATATAAAAGCATTTTAAGTGGCTAACTTTATGCATTTATTTCTCATTCACCCGACATTGGTTTTGAGAAATTCAAAATGCTAAACTCATCTACCCGCGACGTAGATGACATTTATCTCATTTATTTCATAATTGAACAAATGAACCAACTTAAATAATTGGTCAAAATTGGGTCAAAACCAATTTATTAAAACCAATTCCAACATATATTAGGGCATCCACAATGGCGGGTATATTTGTTCTAAATATTTGTGAGCCCATTGTTCCACATCATCCATTAAATATCTCATTCCTCAAAATATCCACATCCCATCAAATATATCCCAACCACATATTTATGGCCCCACATGTTAACCTTTCTACCTTATTTTTCTTTGGTTGGAGAAGAAATATCCAGGCATAAATCTTGCACGAGATATTTTCCACATCAACCCAAATATTTATCCACAATGGGTGTGAGGATATTTCATGAGGATATTTGGTGAAATATCCCAATTATGGATGCTCTTATGTTCCTAATCTCACCTTAAATCGATTTGATTAGCTAATTATGTGTTTTTGGTTATTTAGTCTCATCTTCTTCTACTTATTTTGCACGGGACTTGCACTCTTAGAAGTTTGATTGGAACATGTTGTAAGTAAAAGGGATTTTATTATTGGATCAACTAAAAGTACTTGTAGCTACAATTTTTCTTTGTGGATTTGTGTTCTTTTTGTTTGAGTCGTACATGTTCGATTTTTACTTATGCCATTCTCGTTTAGGTCATGTGTATGTGTCTCGCTTAAAGTTGTTGGTTTCTACTTCGATGTCTTAGGAGAATTGAGATCTCATGATATTTCATATTGTAATTGTTAGAAAGCGGCAAAATTTATGTTATACGTTTAATAAAAAAATTTGTATTTTCCGTGCAACATTTGATCTTGTTTATTCTGATATGTGGGGATCTTTCCCGTCAATAGGAAGAGTGGGTCGCGATATTATGTTTCATTTATTGATGAATATACATGTTATCATTAGGTTTATCTTATGAAGCCATGATCTGATTTTTTAATATATTTTGCCTTTTAAGAGTACTTGTGAAAACCCATTATTTAGCCACCATAAAAATACTTTTGTTGTAACTTCGATGGGGTATATATCGGATGGATATAAAACATGTTTTTTTAATGGTGATCTTGTTGAGAAAATGAACATGCAACCTCTTCCTAGTGTTTTTCATCAGCCAGGTGAACTCTGTAAACTTCGTAAAGCTCTTTATTGCCTTAAATAAGCGTCTTGATCATGGTATGAGAAGTTCACTTCTGTGGTTATTTCTCTTGGTTTTTGATCAAGTCATCATAAATTAGCCTTATGTTTTATTTTTATTATATGTTGATAATATGATTATTATTGGTGATGAACTTAGTGGCATAAAAACTTTGAAGTCTACATTAGCTCGTTCTTTTGCAATGAAAGATTTGGGTACGCTCCGTTACTTTCTTGGTATTGAGGTTGTTTTTTCTCCACAATGTCCTATTTTATCTCAGTCGACGCATATAGCTGATATAGATAATAAAATTGTTCATGCTTCGCTTGAGACTAATGCTTGATATTCTCCCTTTGATAGTTATCATTTATCAAATCCCAGTTTGTATCATAATGTTGTTGGCAGTTTTGGTTTATCTCATGGTTACTCGTCTAGATAGTGCACATGTTGTTTATGTTGGTAATCAATTTATTACTTCTCCCACTGCAGTTTATTAGGTTGATGTGCTTCTATTTCTTTGATATCTTTGGGGTACTCAATTTCAGAAACTTTTACTTTCATCTAGTTATTCTTTAGAGCTGCGTGCATAATTTGATGCTGACTACGTTGGTGATCCTACAGATCGCAAGTTTATCATTGGTTTTTGTGTATTCTTTGATGATTATCTTATTTCTTAGAAGAGTAAGAAACACGATGTAGTTTCTAGATCTTTCACAGAAGTTGAATATCATGCCACGACAACTACTGCTTATGAGATAGTGGTTGTGTTGGTTGCTAGCTAGTAGATATCAGTTTTTATCTTGATCATCTCAATCTGCAACAAGGTGATAATAAAATGCTATTTAGATTGTACGCAATATAGTTTTCCATAAGATGACTAAATATATCGAGATTGATTGTCATATTATTCGATATTCTTATCGATTGTACACATTTCATTCTACGTTTTTGTTTCTTGTTTGGTAAACTCTCAATGCTTCTTGTGGTAGCACCGTGAGTTTGAGGAGGGGTGTTAAATTATACCCCCTAACAATTATATATAATTTTTAGTTGTTTATTGTTTTAGTCTATTATTGTTGGTTTTTGTTCCAACATCCCGCCGCAATGAGCTTTAACAAAGAGGCGTGAGGTGCGACCGCGATTCGAACTCATGAGCGTTGGATTGCACAGATTAAAGGAGAGCTTAAATGATTTGATATAGAATACCCATACCAATGATGCATCTTATTTTCTACCGCCCATTACATAGAAATTTTGAGGTTAAGCGTGCTTGGCCCGGAGTAGATATGAGATGGGTGACATTCTCGCGAAGTTTTTTCGGTGAGCACGTGAGTGAGAAACGAGCGTGCTAGAAAAACTTGTGTTGGTTTGTGGGGACGATCGTCAATCCAATAAAGCGCTTGAGGTGCAACAATTCTATTATATTATCATATTATATAAGTATAAAAAAACTAATTAGCTATTTTTCATTAGTCCCATTGATGCATAACTCAACCAATCGATTATATTATTATTATATATATTAAAACATATAAGTTATTTTCATTGTTCGATTGATGATTGATTGGTCTGTAATAGGGTGGTGGTATTTTAGTACTTTTATTTTTTTACTTTGCAAAATAGGTCTTTAATTTCAAAAATCCGGCATATGAAGGACAACAATCGGCGGAAATTTGAAAATTAGCAAAATATTAATGATGTGGCCGACACATCATCACCCCTATTTAGGGATATTTAATTTTTTGTGGAATTAGTGATGCAGATGCTAACTGGGAATTCATTTTAGAGATAATAGCCATGCGTGCATTTTACATCCCAATCAACATCCACAACACTAATTCCTCCAGAAAATTAAAATTTTGAATTAGGAATGACGATGCGGCAACCACGTCATCAAATTCTGAACAATTTTTGGATTTTCAGTGATTTGTGTCCTCAATGTGCCAGATTTTTAAATTAAAGTCATATTTTACAAAGTGAAAAAATAAAAATCCTTAAATGCTGCTACCCTAAAGTTATGCGACTAAGTTTGCAATTAGGCCAACAAAAAAAGATTATCATCAGATTTTAATTTATCTAATTAAAGGAAAATTGAGAATCAACCAATATATTTTACTTTTTGGGAAAAAAATGAAGCGGACAGTTGTAAGTTACATAAGTGCTTGATCTTTTTTATCACTTTAAACTAAATTGATCAACATAACGTCCTATTCACGGTTTTATGCCCTAATTTCTCCCATCTATAAGTTGAAACCGAAACTGATTATATATTTATATGATGTCAGAACAAGTTGAAAATTGAGATACATGTCTATATTATATACTCCATTATATTCTGTGTACTTTCAAAAATTTTATAATCTTTGCTAAATAGTAAAATGGATAGTTTAATTCATGAGAGAGAAACTTAAAAATATATGCCATGTTATGATAGGTAAGTCCATAATTTGCAATATTAAGTGTTGATGTAGCAAATTCAAACAAATGGAAGGCCAATAGTCTGGTTTGATGAAGAAAATGAAGATGGGGTTGCACAAATATTTTCATTTGACTAAGAACAATGAACATGCAGAAGAAAACAAACAATCTTAATTCTGTTAAAAAAATATATAAATAAATAAATTGTGGTGGGAGATTTAATTAAGTTATACTTGATAATGATGTTTAAGGTACAAAACAGCTGCATTGCTTGAAATTTAGGAAACAACAGGCTTCATAATTTTGACCAAGAAACAAAATGGTTAAAGAGACAAATGTACATTGTGTTGACATTTGATTCTGATTCGTGTCACAGATGTATTAGTAATTTAATATTTATTTTTGTGTCTGAGCTGGGCTCTTTTTATGTATTATTATTATTATTATTATTATTATTATTATTATTATTATTATTATTATTATTATTATTATTATTTGGGGGTGGGGGTGGGGGAGGGGTGTTCGTGAGTACATTCTAATTAAGTTGACCTCTGATATGAATCTTGAGTACAATCATATAAACTGATAGGAATCTAAAATGTGCCTGCACATCAAATTCAGTGCAAAAATCAATATTAATAACTACACAATTTGAGATTGTTAAAAAATCAATCTACGTCATTTATAGTTTATGATAATGCATGTGATTATCATTGATGCTGCCACGATTAATGTATCAATTTTTTTAATTTGTATTTGATTTGGGTGTGAACAAATCGGATGTACTTCGGTCGGGTCGGGTCTGAAGAGAGATAAACATTGGGCTAGTCGGGAGGGTTCCCGGCTAAGCCCCTTCGATGCTTAAGTTAGTTACTGGTGTAAGTAGAGCTGGCATTCCTAGCCCGGTCCGTGGGATGGCCCGATCGACCCGCACTTTGGGCTGGGCTATGATATTCTAGGCCCGAAAAAAGTCGGGGCCTATTTGGCCCGGCCCGATCGACCCATGGCCGGGTTTGGCCCGACTTTTTGGCCCGCCCCGATGATTTCATGTACAAAATATATTTTTGGGTTGGGTTGGGCCATGTATTTTCATGGCCCCACCAAAATTGGGTCGACCGATCCGGCCCGAAATTTTGAAAAGTTCGATGGGCAGGTCGGGCTAGCCAGCCTACCATTGACACCTCTAGGTGTAAGGTCGCTAATAAATATAGAGCGAGGTGATAACAATAAATGTAATACCTGATTTTAGTCCAGAGTGTGGTATTTATAGATTTCGGTCTTGGTATTAGGCCGCGACCGTCACGGACTACATCCACGTGTCAAGACCTCCTTCATTTACTAGCTAATTCATGGATTTGGACAGCGTGTCAGACCTTGTAAGGAGGTTCCTCAGCTCGCCTAGCCTCATATGGTCGTCGGGATAATGTTGCCTTGGTCATATGGTCACCTCGGTCCTCGCAAGCCTCGATCCTCGCTAGCCTCGATCCCGGGGTCACGGGTGCGTCCCCATGCCAATCTAATGTCTATAGCTCGCTTACCCGGCCTCGTGATGCCTCGTCTAGTGTGCCCATGGGCTCGCTTACCTAGCCCTAGATGCCTCGTCTAACTTGGTCTTCATGGCTAGGTCTAGCCTGGCCTCGCATGTCTTCGGCCACCGAGCCTCCAAGGCTAGGTTCATAGGGTTTATAGGGTAGTAAAGTAATTTAGATATTTATTTATATCAAGTATTATACTTTTAATGAATGAGTGCAAGTAACTCATCCACGATGAAGGGCATGATTAAGTGAGATTAGTTGTAACATTTTTGTTTTATCGATCAATTTAAACAATCACAAAGACAAAAAGCTCCCTCTATATTTGTTCGCACCACTTTAGTGCAAAAATCGCACTATTTTGGTGTAGAATTTGTATTCCATCTCAGTTTAGTTTGCATAACTTTTTGTACTATAAACGAATATTTATAAGATTCTTTATGTTATTCATATAATAATGATTTTTATAACTTTATAATTGATAAATATATTGCATATGTAACTTTATTTAATATAATTTTTATTAAATTTTTTTCATACAATCTAATTTTTTAAAAAAAAGGTAGTTTTATATATTTTAGGTAGTTTTTATTATTGATTCTATGTTTCAAAGATATTTTATAATGTATCATTTTTTATTTGTATTATACTTTTTAATGCATGAATGCAAGTGACTCATCCACGATGAAGGGCATGATTAATCGAGATTAGTTGTAATATTTTTGTTTTATCGATCAATTTAAACAATCACAGTACAAAAACTTTCATCTCCATTAGTCCGTACCATTTTAGTACAAAAAAACGCACTATTTTGGAGTAGAATTTGTATTCGATCTCTAGCGATTTGCATAACTTTTTGCACTAAAAACGAATATTTATAAATTCTTTATGTTATTCATATAATAATGATTTTTAACTTTATAATTGATAAATATAATACATATGTAACTTTATTTAATATATTTTTTTTATTTTCAGTACAATCTAATTATAAAAAAAAGGTAATTTTATGTATTTTAGGTAGTTTTTATTATTGATTTTATGTTTCAGTATTTTATAATGTAAATTTATAAGATTTATAATTTTGTGTATTATTACTAAAAAAATATCACATATAACTTTCTACAATCTTTTTCTTCACTAAAATATTTTCCGCGAACACATTATAATATTTGTATTAAAAATATGGATAACATGTCACTTTCCAAACGTCAACGCAAGTTTCTAAACTATAACAAATGAATAGCTATCCATATTAAACTTATAAAATAATCCACAATCATTACCAAGTTTGAGTCATTTGGCAAGAAAATGATATTTTTCCTCCGTACATTGCGTTTGCTTTAAATGCCAGTCTTATGCTGCATACATCAACTTGACATAAATAAACATAACTGCCTGAATCTGCCAGGCAATAAACTACCCGTGCGTTCTCTGACTTTTTCATCACAACTTGATTAAGGCTACTTTTTATTTATACTTAGAGTTCAGTAGAATGAATCTGAAAATAGTATATATTATATTCACACCATCTAAGCCATCGGTCGACTTGACATGAAGGTTTAGATGAATTAAATCATTATTTGTGTGTGTGTGTGTGTGTGTGTGTGAGAGAGAGAGAGAGAGAGAGAGAGAGAGAGAGAGAGAATTGGCTAAAATATGAATGGTAGCTTTTCTAATTCACCATCTAAAGAATCTAAAAAAAATAAAAGGGTTAATTACAAGTCAAAAATACCCTGAACCTGAAGTTTTGGGTAATTATAAAAAAAACTTAACTAAGTTTCAAAATTATAAAAAGTAATCCTAAGGTTCAAGGGACTGCGTCTATGCAGTAAAACTTAAAAGAATTTGTATAAAATCGATAATATACTCGACGGTCTTCCACTTAGAAAAGTAGAATAAAAAAGAAAAAAAATGGACGAACAAAACTATCTCCTTCCAGTTTGAAACAATTTTTTTTATAGATAATGAAATATCACAAGGATAAAAATTGTTTCCCCTTCAAAATAAAAGGGGGTAGCATATTTGTAAGATTTTTCGATGTTTTGGTATTTTGAAAATAACTCAGTTGTTCGTGTATTTTTTTTTTAAACAAAATTGTTCAATTTTATTTTCCTTGTGTACTAATTGTAAATATGCTTATGAAAATTGGTCATAACATCATGGGGAATGTTGAAACTGAAGGATATTTTTATTGGCAGTACTTTTTCTTTTCTAGGTTATCTTTTGTGAATAGTCAATTTTTTCTTGGTTATCTTACGACATTTATGTCTCGTCAATTTTAGTTTATTTCAGATCAATTTTTTTGCCAGCAAATTCCGTTAATGGATGGGTAAATGTTAAGAAGGAATAAACCTCAAGGGTACTTTGGTAATTTTAAAAGTTAGCTTGATTTTTTTGTAATTTCCGAAAAACTCAAGTCAAGGGTACTTTCTGTAATAAAATCAAAATAAAAAGAAAGAAGAAATTTAGAGCAGATGACATAGTAAACGGCGGGAAAACTTGAAGTTGATTCACGATTCTAGTGATAGGATATATTGATAACTAATGCACCATACTCGGTAAATTATGATTCAAAAGCTGTATTATGAAAAGTAGTTATGGAAATAAATAGTTGGAAATATCTTCTAAAGCCAGTGTTGCCCTATAAAGGGGGGAAAATAACGCAATCTACAGACAATGCTTCGTTGCTGTATATAGGTTTACATATATAAGTGAGATTAAATTAACATTCAATTAACGACGAATTGCACCATCAATTGATGTGGCAATGATCTGTGATAGATTGATCACAATTACCTAATAAAGCATTCAGCACAACTGGGTGTACTAACCTTCTCGTTGTTGTAGCTTTTTCCTTTGCTTTCGTCTTTGCTCGTGCAAACCTGGTTAAAAACAGAACAAGATAAGAGATTTGTTCAAGGAAAAGGGAATATTTTCATTGAAGATATAAATATGATGGTGGTGATAGAGATAGAGGCATAACAAAACATTGTTTCATGTGGATAAATATGCATTAAAGATGGGAGTACGTTTTTTCATCTCTTTCCTCTTCCTTCGCAAGTTGTCTGAATTCCTATGCTTTTCTGCAATCTCTTTCAGATCCAAGCATGCCTGACAACCATAAGAAAAAATATCAAACCGAAATTATTAGAAAAACATCTACGATATAATATGAAATGTTGAGATGCTATTAGAGACTTTCCATGAGGGATTATGTTGTAAATAAAGCATCACCAATCTGTGTAAAACATTATATTGTTTTCAATGTATCGAAATTGAAACATAGCAGAAAAGGGAACAACCATGCACCCAATTTTAAACTGCTTAAAGTGCTCATTACTCCTAAACATTAGTGACAAAATCGAACTTGCTCATTTCTTGATATAGACTTAATTAGATCTATTCTTTTAGACTTGTTTGGTTAGACACTAAAAAACAACAATATACGAACAACTGAGACTCTCTTTAGGCAGTTGCTTTCCCCAGCAGCGGGCAAAAAACTATACTTGTTGATGCAAGAGAAGCATAAGACTTGAGTCCCCCAACTAGTATGTCGGCCTCTCCATATAAACACTGCATGCTGATGCATGTTTCAACGCTATAATGTATCAAGGATAAGACATCAAAATAGGCTTCCCCATACAAACTATCAGAATAGCAGATTATTTACAATTGTAACTAGTTTGATGACCACCCAGTAAGAGAACTCTATTTTGGCTTCAGCTCTCAAGATAATGAATAAATGACTCAGAAATTGAAAGTTGAAGTTCGCAGACGACTGTAATTTAATTCATCATATACGAAAAATTTCACTAAAGCACTTTTAACATACAAGAAATGGAGGTCATAGATTTTTTTGCAGCATTACCTCATTACTGGCACTTCTCAATGCCTGAAGCGGTTCCACGCAATCTTGGCCAATGACCACCAACTTTCTCCTTTTATTTGAAACTAAGTTATTTACATTGCCAAGTTTCTGCTTTGATAGTTCTTCCAATTGATGTTGAAGAAGAGGCGAGACACCAGCCTGGAAATTTTCCAAATCAGTTCGATACATTGAAATGAGTTTTCAACTAACAGTTCTGATAAATTAGCTGGTGCACTGAATATAATGAAAAGTTTTTAAAGGGAAATAGCAATAGGAGAAAATATCCATGTTTAACCATAAAATAAACTACGACCTTATTCTGAGTGCAAACCTTAGAATATCTGAGAGTGTGTGAATGCACTTATGTCACATCGCAAAAAGTGAATTGTGAGTAAATGTACTTACCCCAGCCAAAAAGCGCTTTGAAAATGCTTTGGGTTGTAATGGTCTTGAAAGTAGTGTGTTAAGCTCCTGCAATTTTATAGAAAATTTGACTTAATAAGATATTCATTTCCAGATAACTCTATCTATATGTACTTTAAGATATTTACACGATACAAAAATTTAATCAATTAGGTAAAAACACTTCTTCGTCAACTCAGACCTGCTGCAACTTCTTCAACTGGTTTGATTTGGATTTGTTTTGCCTGTATTTCTTCACTCTGTCCTCCTCACTATCATCATCATCCAAAACCAGTTCAACTGATTCAGCATTCCGCTCCAACCAAGTTTTCTCAGCCTTTTCCTGGGGAAAATAAACTCAGAACTATGAAGCAATCCAGTATCATACAGACATTTATCGTTCTACAAGATAATTCCAGATCACATAATAAGCTGGATACAAGTACCAGAATTTCTATGTGCTGGGAAAGGGTGGGCGAGGAGCAGGATTTTGACGACTCCAAATGACAAATGAAAGGAAAATCAAACCTCAAACAAAAACATCAGGTCAAAGGCAAAATCAAACTTCAAACAGCGATGTGTATTGCATATATCAGGTTCCATTAGTATTTGTGGAGATCAGAGATCAGGTAAGCAATTAAAGCAAGTCAGACTGAGTGAAAAAAAGCACCCATAACTTATCCAGAACCAGAATTTAGAGCATATAGATGCCTAATCTATGACTAGTAACTTCACTTTTCTACAATCCCCTTGCCCTGAAAAAATATGACGATTAAACAAATGATGTTATCACAGAAAAGTTCTCCAAACCATTACCTGGGAGTCCTTCCGCACAATTTTGTCTATTTGATGCGCAAGAGATGATCGTTTCATAATCTCTGGCATGTAAGAGATTTCAACAGGAAATCGCTGGAAACTTTCCTGGACAACAACCAAAGGTATATTTCAACAACAAATACAGAAAATATGTGGAAATTGGAATTTTCATTTAAAAAGAAACTCTATGCAGGAAAATGTTGTTCAACGTTATAAGTTATAGGAAGAAGTCAAACAATTGAGAACATAACAAAGAACCATAGTAAAGTCGGTGTGGACTACTGTAAGAAATTTTATCCTCTTACAGGAAAACTTGGCATCATGGATTGCTTAATAGAACACAAACCCCCATGGAAATTCTATCTAAACAAATTTTGCACAAAGGTACATTTAACAATTTCACGACACATCCTTCGTAGCTGAGCTGTCAAGAAACAGACACGTGAAGATATTAAACACAACCTACACTAATCAAAGACCAACTTCAGAGGACTGCGAGACATAAGGACTAACCAGCTGTGCTAACATATTATAAACCAAGTGCTTAGATTGCTCAATCACTCGACAATTAAATATATGCCCAGGTAGCTCATACACTATTAATTAAGAATTTAAATTACAGGTGTCTAGACTTTCATTCCTTATAGGCATCCATCGAGCATTTCTTGCTCCGTACCTTCTCAAGCTATCATCATTAGAATCATCATCTTATATTACTTCTGACAACAATTCTAAGTTCAAAACAGACCCCACCAAGAACATCTTTTACATCAAGAACCAAAACTACAGTTGAAATACCACCTTCAGGTCCAACCTACTGAGTGGTCAATTCAAGCAGAAAATAGTGGCCAGGGGAAGGAGGAGCATTACCATGCAAAGACATACTATGAACTATATTTTTCAAAGTCTAAATTATTTACATGCTTAAAGTGGAACACAAGCTGGTTCGGAACTCATGGTACATTCACCAAATCCTGATTTGTACCTTTTAAACTGTTACATATTTATACTTTGTTAAAACTACCAACAATTCTCTCTGCTAGGGCTAAATCTAACAGAAGAATTACCTTTGCAAATGATTTGCACAGAGCTGCAAATTTCGATGCATCATTCGGAGAGATTAGAGCAATGCTGCAACCATCAGTAGAAGCTCTGGCTGTTCTTCCGCATCTATGAACATATATCTGTAGAAATAAACTTATCCTTATTAAAAATTGCAGGCGCTTAAAAGGGAAGCAAAAAATGGAACAATTGCGAGAATTACTTCAGCTGAAAGTGGAAGCTGGTAATGGACAACAGTTCGAACACCAGGAATGTCAAGCCCTCGCGCAGCAGCATCTGTAGCAACAAGTATGCCATGTTCATTTGCACGGAAACGGTCTACTGACTGCATTGATCACAAGGTGTAAGAAGCAAACCCAAGTAAAGCATCAGCGGAAAAGAGTTGTACCCCACATAATAATTATTGAATAAATACAAGCTGAGAATGAATTTTACAAAAGAATCAACACATACATGAAATCAATATTTTAAGTTTTCAATCTCTAAATCTGAAAGTCGAAATGTTATTCTTCACTTTAATTTCATTAAAACAGCCTCAGAGATATCAATGATAGTGTGAGAAGTCGTATTAATTGATGCACAGAACCACTATATTCTTTTGGTGAAAACTTACAACTGAGCATATGATGACTTAGGTAACCATAACAATAATTCCTACAACTGCCTTAACTGCATCATAGAGCGTAAACTAAGGTGTGTCCTCTGCAGTAGTCCCATTGATAATGAACCTAGCAATTAAACAGGGCTAGTGGGGGATCGGATTACTTTAAATCATTCACATCTAACAATAAGAATATCTGAGTAGATAGTCAGTCCTCTTTTTCTCTAACATGCCTATCACGTAAAGTAGGACCTAAGTCTAGGTACTAACTAGTCTCATACATCAGAAATAAACATCCTTTCACTTACCTAGGCCAACCTCGACTTTTGAAGAACAAAATGCTTTATAAAACATGTTCAGAGGTAAAAAGAAGAAGAAAAAAACCATTTATTCCTCTCGCATAAAGGGGGGAAAACAACCAAGGAAAAGAACTTTCCCTCAATAAGATTCCATTGACCCAAAAAGAAAAAGACACAGGCAAGACTCAATTGTTGCCTAAAATCATTGCTTTCTCAACCAAAAAAATTTAGTTAGTCCAATTCAGCCACAAAATTAATTATCATGCCTCATACATTTGAACAACCAACCTTTTAGAAAGGAACACAACTTCTCAACACTTTAGCCGCTTTTACAGGCCAAATATTAATCAACAAGTTAATATCACTTACACTCTGTTCAGATCCTGAATTTAACAGATTAAAGCAAAAGGCAAAATGAAAAGTACTGATAACTCCATTCAGTTTTTCCTCTTGGTCAAAAACGTACAAACTATATAAAAATATAATTTAGTAGAGTAATCATAAAAAAGAAAATGATGTGAACCTATAAGTAGACAAATGATTCTATAAACTATGTTTGCAGAAACATTTTACATGAGTTCTCTTTAAAACCAAATAACGAAAATGTTTTCCTCACTGAAAGACAAGGTTCAAAACAGCATTTGAGAATAATCTTAATTCATCTCAATTTTCATTGATAACATGCACTATTTCACAAGAACTGATTTGGTTTCTTCTCCTCCATCAAACTTATGCAGGTGTTGTACTGATCGAATAAATAGTAAATCGAACAGCATGTCACCAGCACATACTAAGAATCAAGCTCACCTCTGACATTTAGATCAATGCGTGTACCAGACACTTTGCTACTTTGAGCAACATAGTTCACTGGAATTTGCTCAGAGCCTCAGACAGCTGGTTGAAGCACACATCATTCACATTTCCAATGAACTACGCAGTTGTCTCAACCAACATAAAAGCATGGGGCATGCCTAAGTTCACCACTGCATCTTGCTTTGTTCCCCCCAATACCAGTTAGCACTCTTTTCCATGGCAATTGCACAAGACAGTGGGTCTCACTTTGGTCAATTCTTATATGTCTACTTCATTTTTATTTTGTTCCACTCTCTGATGTTGGACTAAGAATTCATTAAATCTGATACTTTGTGACACGTGGAAATTACTGCCTATGGGAACATGAAAGTAGACCTGGGAAGATGATGCGAAACCAATCAGTGATGCAAGAAGTTGAGCAAACGAACCTTTAGGCGTGCCCGCTGCTGCATCTCTGAATGAAGGGTCCATACATTTATGCTGAGGATACGCAATAATGATGAAATGCGGCGTAAAGCTGCAATGGAAGTACAGAAGACAATTGCGCGGCCTTGTCCATGAACACTTAATACATAATATAAATAGGCATCCTTTTCTTCTTCCCTACACCTGCAACACATAATGCATGAGATACTCTCTCGCTGTATAAGCCGGTGTAATTAACGTAGGAAAATATGAAAGAAGAGCATAAGCCAGGAGCGGACATTCATTTTGCAACAAACAGATGTTATGACACATGTGCACAAGGTTATCCAAATATAAAGAAGCAAGGGAGAAAATATACTCAATAATTGATTCCACAAGCTTGTTGGCCATAATTGAAGCATTAGTAAGATCTACTACAGCAGTGTTAGCTCTCATTCCTGCTCTCTCTGAAAGGGTCTCAATTGAATTAAGCCCACCTTTTTTCGCATTCACAGATCCGTGCTTTAACTTCTTGCGAAAATCATGGGATAGAGCAAGAGTTGCAGAAAACACCAATGTTTGTCTTTTCTTTCTTTGGACGCTCGCAACAGTCACACAGCTCTGTGTATCCTGAGGCTGACTCTCAGCTGATTCTCTGTTCATGGGAAGCATGTCAATTATAGACTGTAACTCACGAAAATGACCAGTTTCAATCATGCGGTCAGCCTCATCCAGCACAAAAAATGACAAGGAGTGAAGCTGCAGTAACAAAATATGAGTCGATTTTACTCTTGTTGTACGAGGAAATAAACAAAAGCCAAAAAAGTTAAAAGCCAGATACATATACAGCTGTATGGACTTGATAAGTAAACCTTCTTGAGTCATGAATTACATCAACTCACAAATTCACTTGTTGATCAATTAAATTCCATAGTATGATATGCAGTAAGGGGATTCCCGCTATAGATAAAGACTCATTATCAGTGGTCCATCCAGGGACGTAAGATGAAAAGGGCCAGAAAAGTTGCAAATAAGAACAAATTTCATTTTTATTAACTAATGCTTGACGGGGTTGCTATCAGAATCTCAACCATTGAAACATTCCAAGTGGATCTGCAGAAACAAGTTTATTTCTGATAATTACTATAACAAATCAGCCAGCTATAACTTACAACTCAACACAGAGCAACAGAAAATTCACTAGGATAAGGAAGAGAAAAAGAAGAGTAATTTGAAGTCCTAAGTTCAGCAATACTCATTAAAAAATTATTTCCAATAGTAATGACAATCAAGTTAACTTCCTCCATGCAATCAAAATCTGAAACATTTAGTCTTACCTCCACAAGGTGAATTTCTCCACCTGACATAAGTTCCCATAGTCTCCTGGTGTACCAACAACAATTTCAGGCCTCGCTTTCAAAAGTCTTTCCTGCTTCTCTGTTGACATTCCACCAACAATAGGAACCACCCTAACATTGGTGCCTAATGCCACTGCCTTGAGATGATCAGTGACCTTTAATAAAGGAACACATATTAATTCACAAACTACATAATAGGTATGAAGGAATTACAGATTGAACAAGCGGTTTCCTGAAGTCAGAGGTTAGGGAAGCGCACTTCCTTCCGCTAGTAGACAATAAGTTATTTGGCACACTAGACAGGAGGCACCGAAGAAGCAATAATCATGGGGTACCTGAAGAGCAAGCTCCCTCGTGGGGGTAACAATGAGGGCGCGCAGAACACCCTGTGGGGCAATCCTCTCATTGGCCTCTCCTTTTTCTGCCATGAGCCTCTCCTCTTTCTCTCGTTCTTCCAGAAGCCGCTGCAAAATTGGCAAACCAAAGGCCAGTGTTTTACCAGATCCCGTCTCTGCAGCACCAATTACATCCTGTCAAGCCAAATAACTACAATTAACAATATGCCATTAATTGCCACTACTAGTGCAATGCCAAGCTTGAAGATAGCCAACCTTCCCCTGATGAGCAGCGGCAGGAATACAAGCTTTCTGTATTGGAGTAGGCTCTTTAAATTTGAGCCTGTATATTGATTTCATAATCATTGGATTGAGTCTCAGTTCATTCCATGCATAATATTCTTCTTCATCAACTGAATCGTCTTCAGCATCACCATTATCCCTTCCATCACTAGCTGAAGTCAAATTTTCATGTAGTAGAAAGCACTCTGTAAGATTCATATTGGTATCACAATAATACGAACAATCTTAACAAACTAAATCTTCCCACAGAACTTTGACCATAAATTATGATCATTGCAATTTCAGGTTGGGACGGGGACATAGAACTAAGTATGGGACCAAAATGATCAAATTTTATCAAACTACAGCACATCATATAAAAATATGACCAAAATTGTTGAATCGTCAATGTCATATGAAATGTTTGAAAAGCATAACACATAACAATATGAAGCGTTAGGGAACTAAGTGCATAGATATTGTAAGAGTAAAGTTTTACAAGAAAGTCAAATATAATTATTTATCTTTAATCACAAAAATTTGGATAATGAATCTAAAAGTCTCGTGTATTAAATTTATCATAGTAAAGCAAATTATTCTAGGCTCTTCTTCATTCAATTTGTTTCCTCTACTCGCCAGCTGAAAGAAAAATAAGTCTTAATTCGACAATATGCTAATGAAATCATATGAGGTAAACGGAATACAAACCAGCAGCTGGCTCTGCCGTTTCCTCTGCTTTAATTGTTTCATTATTCTGCTGGTGATCTTTTTTCTTTCTCTTCACATTCTTCTTTTTCTTTTTCCGCTTCACTTCCTTCTTCTCATCCTCCTCTATGCTTTCTTTGGCCTTATTATCAGATTCGTTAGAAAGCTCACCACCAGAGCTTTCATCAGCATCACCTTCGTATATCTTTCTTTTCTTTGATTTTGTTTTCCCTTTTAACTTCTGTCTCTCATTTTTCACATTGTCATTTGGAATATCCAACCCGTACTCCGATTCATCAATCTCTTCAAGAGTCAGAAATCCTGCACTCGTGGAAAATATAAAGTTAAGCCCAGAAACTTAAAATTGAAATTAAAAGTTGACAAATTTAAGAGAAAAATGTATTTAGGAAAAAGAAAATCTAAAAGATGCAACATGTTTACTTTTGAACTAACTTCAGACGTAATCAAGCATAGCGTCCAAACTTTTCCCTAAAAAATCATTTTCACAAAATTTCCAGATAATGGGAGTACGGACAATATTACTTATGAAAACTCAACTGCGGGAAATTCTGAAACAACATTAGCATAAAATAGAAGCAAAAAAGCACTAAAAATCATCACCATAAATAAAAAGAGCTTCCAAACAGTAAAGTTGAATAAAGCGAATCGAATAGCACATAATTCATCGAGCAAATACCTCCTTCAAGTTCGTCAGAACCGATGAAGAGAGAAAAACCATCGTCGCCGGCGCCATTACTTTCGGGAAGCGAGGAGCTCCAGGGAAGGGAATTTAACCGTTCGAGATGCTGGTCCGAGTTGACTCGGGCTCGCTTCTTCAAGTTCCGCCTGGCTTTCTTTTTCTCAGAAGACTCGGACGCCATTGTCGAACGGTGAAAGCAAAATACAGGAAGCAGGGTTTAACGGCGAATTTGGTGGTCTTATTTTTGGGCCAGTGACCCGAGTCCACCCAGATGTATTGGGTTACCCTATATTTGAGAATATTTGGGCCATATGGTTTAGCCTTCTAGGGCTCGGAGGGTTTTCATTTTTTATTGTTTATTTCGCTGAACGACCTAAATATTCTTTTCTTTTTCTTTCGGGAAAATATATTAGCAAATGGAAAATTATATAAAAAATAACAACATCGGTATGTTACAAGAATTAGAATACGTTTCAATCTCGTATTAGTGTGTGTTCCTCCCCCTATCATCATCCATTGTACTCAAGAAAAAAAAAAAACACTAGAACACGGTGCTTTTCCTTTGTTATTTAACAATTTACAACAAATATACCACAAATAATTACACGTGTTGTGTAGTTCAGCCTTTAGGGTAGTTAAAATTTCACAGATAAGTGGTGCTTTTTTTTTTTTTTTTTTAAGTAAAAGGCCGGAGGCCAAAATAAATAAATAAAGAAAAATAGAATGTTGATCAAGGCCGATCATCATTGCTTTAAGATGGGGCCTCGTTAAAACCTTAAAAGGTAAAACCACCACCTTGTGGGAAAAACCCTTAGAAGGAAAAAGAGTACCCGATAAGAATAAATACGAATAATCCAAGGCAAACAACCACAAGCCCCTGCGTAGTGAAGGAAAAAATGAACTAATATCTAATATGGTAAAGTAAAGTACGATCGTGCAATAACATCACGAAGGAAGTTTGGAGCGACATCCCACCAAGTGTTACCCACCACATAAGCTTGCTTAGCAAGGGCATCGGCGTATGATTAGCCTCACGGAAAACGTGAGATGCCCTAAAATGAATTGACGGGAAGCTGACGATATAAGAGTAAAAGTCGCCCTTAAGGACGAGGAACATCCACTGAAAATGAAGAGAAGATCGAAATGATATATGAGGAATCGCTTCAAGCCAAATAAATTGCCATCCCTTATCAAGAGCAATTTCACAAGCCGTGATGGCCCCTCGTAACTCGCCCGCTGTAAAAGCGAACCCAGACACAGGTGCAAAGTAAAACAACCGAACGAAGCCATGACAATTACGGAAAACACCTCCACACGAGAATCCCCGGAGACCCCATGGCACTCCCATCCTGTGTTAATTTTAATCCAACCAGGCGGAGGGAGATTCCAACGGACTAATACAGGGGATTTAGCCCGTCGATGAGACAACCCGGAATACCCAACATCCTCAA
This sequence comes from Rehmannia glutinosa, assembly GCA_016081115.2. Lineage (NCBI taxonomy): Eukaryota > Viridiplantae > Streptophyta > Magnoliopsida > Lamiales > Orobanchaceae > Rehmannia > Rehmannia glutinosa. Next base: position 288,583 of record JABTTQ020001572.1, read on the forward strand.
AATGAATAGATCAAGCGGTCATTATGCATGAAGCCCATAGGAGCATGGCGGGTTTCCTAATAAAAGAAAGCACACGAGCACGAATAGCAACATTTGAGAACTTGGACTCCTCAAACACCGCCTTGTTGCGACAAGACCAAATCACCCAAAGAAAGGTAATCAACGTTAACTTCAATAAAAAAAAGAATTTGAGAGCTTCCTTTCACATCCAAACTCAAGAATAACCCCCAAATGCGGCGGAAAAATCCAATTGTACATTGAATAGACCGGTGAAATACTCCCAATTAGAACGAATAATGGGGGGCGATCTAAGAAGCGATGATCGAGATCCTCGAGAATCCCGAAAGCAAAGGCGACAAACCGCAGTCGAAATCCCGCTTTTGCAAATGACCCCACAAAGGAAGCTTATTATGAATCAGCGCCAAGCTAACATAGATCAACGTGTTGGAATACTAGGATTCCGGATCCACTTACCCCAACGAACCACCGGAAATCTCGGGTGAAGATGCCGAGAAGTAAGCAATACGAGAAGAAAGCAGAGCCATGAACCGATCTAGACCATACCCGAGAATCATCTTCACCCACATGAGGCATAGTCAAGATGTCCATAACAATATCCTCACAATTCGAGAATGAACAGGAAGTGAAGTGCCAAACACCATCAACTAAATAATCGAAATAAATCGCGAGATAATCTCTTACGAAAACTGAGAGGAACGCCCATCTTATCTGCAATACTATATCCAAGCCAATTATCCCACCAAAAAGATATAGAGGTGCCGTCCCCGATAATCCAGCGGGAGTCTTCCTTAAGGGGGGAGATGTAAGGGCGGAAACCCGACCAAAGTGAAGAAGTAACCGGAGAGGCCTTAGGCTCAAGAGACCGATCCAAAAATGTGCTCCGAAGGAAACAAGCCGCTAATGAACCCGGCCAAAATATCCCAAGCCATGCGCATCGAAAGGATGCATTCATAGATGAGATCGAACGCAAGCCCAAACCACCCCGGTAGGAGCACACATACGTGCCCAAGGAATGATGACCAACCCCTTCTTTGTGATGTCTCGGTCCCAAATAAAATTGCGGCGGCTCGGTCCAAACGACGAGTCGGGGTGGTGGCCACCTATAGACCATCATTGAGTGGACAAGAATCAAGATCACGAATTGACCAAGCGGAACCACGACCGCCATAGAAAGAGAATGCCCTTCCGATTCATGAATTTGCAAATAATACGATCCACAATAGGTTCCAAATGCATCCGCCTAGGAGCTCCCCTGAAAAGCGGAACCCCCAGGTAAATAAAAGGCAGGTTTCCCTCCCGCATTCTAATAGCCCGAAGAATAGCCCGCTTATGACGCACAAATTTACCAAAATAAATGGTAGACTTGTCCCGATTAGCATATTGGCACGAAAGCCGCTCATAATCGAAATAATGCGCGAAATAATGCCAAAGCGTGGCTTTAGATGCCTGGCGAAAATAATTACATCGTCGCATATAACAAGTGAGATGGGAAGGAGATGTCGCGGCCAGCCCGAATACCCATGAGAGCCTGAGATTGAGCTTGCTGACTAATAAGATTACTCAGAACCTCTTCGGCAATGCAAAAGAGAAGCGGAGACAGAGGATCCCCTTGACGGACCCCTTGAGAACAACCAAAATACCCAACTGGCGAGCCATTCAAAAGAACCGAGAGTCTAGCAGACTGAAGAATGCTAGTAATCCAACCACAAAAAGTATTTGAAAAACCAAAAGCTTTCATGACGTGCAACAAGAAATCCCAAGAAAGTGTGTCAAAAGCCTTGCGAATGTCCACCTTGATGGCCATATTACCACCATACGCCCGACGATCTAAACAATTAATGCACTCCGAAGCAATAGAGACGCAATCATGAATACGGCGACCCGCAATAAAACCAAACTGAACTGGAGAGATGATAGATGCTGTGATCGGGGCCAATCTAGAGGAGAGAATTTTAGTGATAATTTTAAACAAAAATTGCTAAGAAAGACGATAGGTCGAAATTGATCAATTTTGACCGCTTCTGAAATCTTGGGGATGAGAACCACAAAACTAGAATTAAGCCCCGGAGGAATCACCCTAGTATCAAAAAAGTGTTGAACGGCATGAACCACATCATCAGAAACCACTTCCCAAGCAAACTGATAGAATTTCCCCCGGAAAGCCATCGGGGCCGGGGAGCGCTCAAAGGGTCCATATCAAAGACCGCATCTTTAACTTCATCATATGTCGGACGACTCGTGAGGATCTGATTGTGAACAGTGTTGACCTTGGCGTCAATAAGAGAGGAGATCCGGGCTAACGAATGTGAAGTAGGAGCAAAAGACGCTTTGAAAAGGTTCTCGTATCTTGAGTGACATGTTCCGTGATAATAACAGGATCTCTACAAAGCTCTCCATCAATAATAAGGAAGAAATGGAGTTCGACATCTACGAATCTTAGCGGCACGTTGAAAAAAGTAGTATTGCGGTCCCCATCTTTAAGCCAAGAAATACGGCTTCTTTGACGTAACATCTCGTATTCCTTGCTCAAAACCTCACTAACATCGCATTAGACTCTCTTCTTGACAAAAAGCTCCTCGAGAATAGCCCTCAAATGCAATGGTATCTTGAATCGAGGTAATGGAGGAGAGAATGGACTCTTTTTTTTGAAAGACATTACCAAAAACATCGTATTCCATTCCTGGCGAGCTTTGAGACGTTTAAGCTTGCCGAGAATCCTACCCCAAGGAGGCGGAGGATGTCGGCAAAACCCAAGAATCGTGAATCCTTTGTATAAAGCTGTCATCAAGAGTCCACATGTTAAACCGGAAAGGTCCGGGAGCGGAGACAAAGAAGTGTCCTTACAAGTGATGGAAATAGGATGATGGTCCGACATAGTGCGAGGCAACACGTGGCAATGAACCATTTCCCATAATCCCAAGAATCCCTCCTCGTCATAAGACCCGATCAATACGAGATTCCACGTGATTACCCGTGTGCATACGACCCTTCCAAGTAAATTTATGACCGGACGAAGGGATATCAATCAGCGGCCATCCTCAATAAAGCTCAAAAATTCCCGACGAGAATTCGCATTAGGAAGCATGCAAACTACGCGTTCATGAGCACCCAACACCGCATTGAAATCCCCCACGACCAGATAATTAGAGCCCGATGAGCCAACAAATCCCGCCAAAGATCACGACCGAACATAAGAAGCATGCCCATGCACAAAACCAATACGGATATTACCTACCGACAAACTCGCTTCAACCAAAACAAGTTGATCGGACATATGTAATACCAGGCGAAATAAAACGAGTAGAAACAAGAATCCATATATTAGAATGCATGCCGGTCGTTGATTAATCGCCAAAATAGAAAATCCCATGCTCGACGAGAAAGAGGAATGAATAGCGAGATATCCGTTTTAGGTTCCACGCATAAAGCCAATCGGCTTGATAAGAAAGCAATGCCGACGTGAGCATAGCCCGAGAGATCATTCAAATCCCTCGAACGTTCGGTGAAGAATATTCATTGATTGTCGATCGGCTCCCATGCAGAGCGTTGATTATCATGGGATTCCTCCTCAATCTCATCCGCCCATGATCTAGAGGCTACCATATTCATAGAATTATGATATTCGACTCCCAACAGAACTCTAATGGTGGCCTAGAAGGACCCTCCTTTCGGACAATGAGAGAGTTTTTGTCGAATTTCTGGAGTTTTTTATCCGCTAAGGTATCCACGGAAGAATTATCCGAATTGTGCAACGAGGAAAATGGTATCGAGAGATTGACATCCTTGTAACACCGTAAGATCAATATTCCCGATAGTGTTCCCAACGTCGATTCGGACTCATTTGCTTCATTACCATATGACTTATCATTCCTATTAGCCATAAAAGACTCAACATGGGGGCATGGGAATCATCAACCATATCCTCGAGTCGACCCACCTCAATCTCCAAAATAGGATTGTCAATATGTGCAACCGTTTCTAGCGGCATCCCATGCATGTCGTCAATTTCACTATTATCTCCGGTCATCCCGGCCAAAGAGCGAAAAGCATTAAAAGTAGCGGTGTTAGAAGGGTTACCTCCGGGAAGGAGATTTAGGTGCATTACTCCTATCAAGAGGTTCCACCTCAAAACCGCATGTTCAAATGTTTCCCATCAACCAAATCATTTGTCGTGTTCACCATATTTCCGATGATTAAGCTTAGGGAAAGGCTACGACCACGTCTAGGAGCATTAGAAGCCAAAGTCTTTCTCGCAAACGAGAAATAGAATGTCCAACTATTTCACAATGCCGACAAAACTCGGTAACCGTTCATAATTGAAGAAAACAAAACCCGAGTGTCCAAGACGTTCAATCATCATTTTTCGGCAAACTATGCGATAAATCCACATCCACAAGAACCAAAGCATAGTGACCCATCATGCCATGCAAAGTGTTATTATCAATCTTGATTGGCGTTCCAACGCCCGAGCAATACCCAAAAGAATTTCCGGATGCCAATATTCGTAGCTTAAACCAAAATATACGCACCAAATCGTGCAATAGAACCTCGACATTATCGGGTCAAAATCCGAGTCCATGATCAAGTCGGAATAAACCCGGAGATAATGACCAAATTTTTTACGCCAAACCACATCACGATCAAACAAATTATTAAAATGCAAATTAAAATAGCCCTTACCAAGAGAAATAATCCGAAAATTTGAAGACAAACCCCATAAATCCTTCAATTTAGCATGAAGTTGGGCAAGAGAAAATGGTTTATCACCTTTGTTGTATAAAGTCTTACCAATAAGAGATTGTTCACAAATTTTACGACGGGATTCATAAATCTCATCGTAAATTTTAAGGAAGCGATTACCCTTTCTAACGGAAGGAGAGAACCACCATGAACGTCAGCGAAGGAGCAATTACCACAGATTTCATGAGGATTTGTCGGAAGGGAGTAGGTTCGACGGACAACGGCGGTGTTTGAAGAAGTTGCTTGGGTATTTCTTTGGAGGTGCGGGGACAGGAAGGAGCAGGTCACGGGAGACGACGGAGGAAACGCGATTGGGCCATGTATATTGGGAGGCGATATCTCGGGGAAGAGGAGAAAATCCATAGGGAAGTTGTTATTCAATGGAGGCGGAAAATGTTCATGTAATCATCTTGACCAAATTACAGGTTGAGTGGGTGCGACTGGACTGCAATCGATAAAGAGCGGTGAATGTGACCGGAGAAAACCAGAAATTCCGGCGAATGGAGGCGGTGGAGGCTTAGCTTCGGCGGCGTTCGACATCGGCGGTGTCGTTTGAGTCCCATCTTGATTAATTTGAAATTTTTCGGACTAGGGTTTCGAAGGTTGGGGCTTTTTGCTTTTGAGTGAAATTTCTTAGGATTTCGAAAGTTGGGGTTTCAAAGTGGGCCTTTCACCTTGAGTGGCTATGAAGGTCGTGGAGATGTCGAGCGATGAACGGTGGTGGGATTTCCGCCTACGGTGGTTGCGAGTTTTGGATTTTCCTTTTGTGCGTAATTCAATATTATCTACAACGGCAATAACAAATGAGCGGAGAATTTGATGGGACTGTTAGATAAGTGGTGCTATTGAAATCACTTCTTAAAATAAAACTATACTCATCTTTTTCAAAATAAGTATATTTTTAGGAGGAAAAAATACACATATTAAGAATTGTATTAAAATACTAAATATACTATTAATTAATCGTAAATGTTATTTTGGATCAAACAAATTTAAGCATTAGTGCTAGTTAGAAAATGATACATTTAAAGATAATTTGGGAAAATATTTCCATTATCAACCTTGATAATGTGAAAATGACATTCTTTTTGAAGGATTTTTCATATGCCAAAAAATAGGGGTGTCAATTTGGGTTGGATTCGGGTTCGTGGGTAGGGTTCACGGTTCGCGTGTAAAACAGCTTGGTGACCGAACGACTGTTTAATTATTCGTGTCGAGAATCTTGAACCCGGACCGACCGCTTATTTCACAGTAATCGGACCCGACCCACGTAACCGTCTAATAAAATTATTTTCATATATATTTAATAGTTTTAATCAATAAATTTATTTTGTTTAAAATCAATAACTATCATACACTATTCAATCAATAAAAAATTATCACAATTCACAACATACAAAAAGAAATAACATAATTGCATAAATAACATAACACACTGATCATATTTTAAAAACAATATTCAAAAAAACATGCATAATAATAACAAATACATAAGTATGGAGGTTTTATCAATTAAGTTTTAAGGATATGTTTTGTTTGCTGTTTTTTCTTACAATTAATTATTTACTTAATTTTCTTTTAAATTCACAAACGGGTTAAATGGTCCGTAGTAGGTTGACCCGAACTCGACCTGTTTAATTGGCGGAGTTATTCGGGTTCGATCCGGTCCCACGAAGTCCGGACCCATACCCATTAATTTTGTATTAGGCCCGTATCGGGTTTGCGTGTCGTGTCCGAAATTGACACCACTACCAAAAACGACACTTATTTTAGGGAGTATTAACTTTCTTGAGAATTATATTGTTAATGAAATTATTTTCTAATTTCTTCTTTTTTAACTCTTTTTGTAGAATTAAAATTTATTTTTGAAATACTTTATTAATGCATACATTAGACCATCCCCAAAGACTCTTCACTATTTTGGTGGAGAGTTTGCACTACTTTAGCGCAAAATCGCACTTCATCTCCGGTGAGTCTCCACTATTTTCTCGCACTAAAAAAAGAATATTCTATAAGATTCTTCTTTTATTTTTATTTTTATTATTTTATAATTGACAAAAATATTATATAAATAATTTTATTTAATATAATATTTATTATTTTTTTATCTTCAAAATTAATTAAATTGCAAAAATATAATATAATATAATATAAAAAAATAAAAAAGTTAAATTTAATGAAATTAATATAACATTAATTTTAGTATTATTTTATAGCAGATTAATTGAAATATAATATTAATAATAATATTTAATGATAAACTAAAGCTATAACAAATGAAATAAAAAAATAAAAAAAAAGAAAAATTAACTCATAGCCTTTAGTTGCTCTTACGAATTAGAATATGTATTTGTGTATTCATAATTTTATTTACCTCATAGCCTTCATTTTTTATTTTTCAAAATATTATTTTAATTTTAATTTAATGTAAAAATTACTGTATAAATGAATGAAGGAAATTAAGAAAAGTAAATTAACGCATCAATTCCACATATCCAGAACCCCATTTTTCACCCAAAAAAAAAAATCACCAATAACCTCATTCATAACCATTCAGAAGCATCCATTGTTCTTACAATATAAATACCATACTTTAAAAAAAAAAAATCCAATATATATATATATATAAAGAATATTGTACACAAAGCCGAACTAGCTCAATTATAAAAATTGATGCAAAAATCAAAACCAAAAAAAATAAATATATGAACGGAAGGAATCCACATTATGGTTACTAATGGAATTAGTGATTAAAGATTTAATATCCATAATTTAAAAGAATAAGACTATTCTAGCAGAATTTGGTGGGGTCATCTGTGCTTCGCAGATTTTTGAATGGTGTTTTATCTTATTTCATCATCTAGTTCGTCAGTAAAGTTAGCTGAAGATTTTGGAATTTTGACTAACTTTGGAGTATAACCACCGTCAGTAAAATTAAATTGGATTTCTACATTCGGAACCACCAAGTTTGCGTGTTAAAATGAATCATTTTTCCTAAATTCATACTGTCATTTATGATCATATGAACCCAAATAAGTTTAATTTTTTTGAATTTGGCAAAGTTACCAATATTTCAATATTTGGTCAGAGCCCAAATATTTTCTACTTTAAATTGAAATATCTAATTTTTGTTATAAATAATTAGAAATTAATATTGCAAAATAAGCTTTAAGAAGAAGAATAAGATAAAATGAAGAAGATGTGTATTTCTTATGAATCAGACACGCCTATTTATGATAGGTTATATGTCATTATCAAATCTTATGTAAAGATGTGCATTTTTATAATTTTCAACCAAAACGTCGTTTTTCAATCAATATGTCGTTGTCGGATACTATGCAGGCACTGTACAAGTTTGATTTTTCTCAGTCGTCTTTCACTGTGTATGATATATCCATCTATTTTCCGTCACACTCCCCCCTTGGACGTATCATAATTGGATGAGTATACCTCATTAAAAACCTCAGCCGAAAAAAGTCATGTGGGAAAAAAAATCGGACATAAAAAGAGTACATTCTCAAATCCCGACTTTGTGCATATGTTGCCTCGTTAAAAACCTTAAGTTGAAAAATCCAATGGGATAAAAACCATACAAAAGGGAAAAAGAGTACAACACACAATATATTCACTCCCGAAATGAAGAATATTAACTACATAATCGATTCATTAATCTTGCTTTGTATACATTCCAATGCCGTAAACCGTTTCTCGAATGTAGACATCGACAAGGATTTTGTAAATAAATCAAAGCAAGATTATGGCATGAGCGAATCATTGAATATCCACCTTTCCATTTTTCCTCGAGTTCATGTGTATGGAAAAACTTTGGGGAAATATGTTTGGTTCTATCACCTTTTATGTAACCCCATTTTATTTGAGCTATACACGCATTGCATTATCGTCATAAATAGCGAAGAGTCATGAATCGACTTCAATTGACAACTATTTCGAATATGAGATATAATAGATCTTAACCAAACACATTAATTTCGAACTTCATGAAGAGCAATTATCTCAAAGTGATTAGAAGAAGTAGCCACTAATAACGTTTGGTAGCCATGATCTAGTTGTACCATTATAGCAAAATACATAACCAAATTGTGATCGAGCTTTGTACGGATCGATCTATATCCCACATCAAAGATAACCAACTAATCCGAGTTAGTGTATTCATTTCGAGAGAATAATCCCAAAACTATGTACCCGAGGTATCAAAAAATATGTTTAATACCATTTCAGTGTCTTCTAGTTGGTTCAGGATGTTCAAAGAAATCAACAACATCCAAATGTGTAATATCCACATTTACGTCATCAAAATTATCAACTTCAAGATGATCGGAAGTGAAATTTGCTTCAACATTTTTATCTTTCTTGCGAAGTGATGCTTGATAAAGCTCACTAAATGTTTGGTCGTCACGACAAGTATGTGACCAATGACCTTTTATTCTACATCGATAATACTTCTCTCCACCATTCTGCGGATTTATCACTTTTTCTTTTCCTTTCTTATCATTTATGTTCCACTTCCAATGGTTACTTATATTTTCGTGATTTGAATTATTCGACCGCCACGATTATATGGAGTAAATCTTCCATGACTATGGACACGACCGCGACTACGACCTCTCCACGACCTCTAAAATTATTTAAATTTTGAACTCTAGTCGCATTCACTTCGGGAATGGAGTAGAACCGAGAGGGATGGGATTCATGATTTTTATTAGTAATTCATTATTTTATTCTACCACAAGAAGAAGACACGAAATCAAGTCGAGAATACTTTGTGATTTTTTTCTCGGTATTCGATGCAGGAGCAAACCTGAAGTATGAAAAGTAGAAAGTGTCTTTTCAATCATATCTCCATATGTATACTTTCTCCACATAATTTCAATTTTGAAGAAACTTTAAATAACATGGAATTATAGTCACTCACGGATTTGAAATCTTGAAATCGCAATTTTATCCAATCATATCGGGCATTTGGAAGTATAACCAACTTCAGGTGGTCATACCTTTCCTTCAAATTTTTCCAAAGGATAGATGGATCTTTTACCGTAAGTTATTCAATTTTTAATTTTCATCCAGATGACGATGGATAAAAATCATAGCCTTAGCTTTATCTTGTGCAGATGCACTATTTCCTTCTTTGCTAGTATCACCCAAAACTTTAGAATCTAGATGAATTCCAACATCTAAAGCTCATGATATATAATTTTTTCCAACAATATTAAGAGCAATGAAATCGAGTTTTGCGAGGTTAATCATAATGAAATTTCAAATTAAGAAAATAATAAAACTTACCACACTCACCAAAAAACTTTAAAGATCGGCTAGAGACTCATGTTGATAACGTGTTATAAATAATTAGAAATTAATACTGCAAAATAAGCCTTAAAAAGAAGAATGAGATGAAATGAAGAAAATGTGTATTTCTTATGAATCAGACGTTGCCTATTTATAATAGGTTACAAGTCATTATCAAACTACTATGCAAGTACTGTGCATATTTATAATTTTCAACCAAAACGTCGTTTTCAATCAAAATGTCGCTGCCGGATACTATGCAGACACTGTACAAGTTTGATTTCTCTCAGCCGTCTTTCATTGTGTATGATATGTCCATCTATTTTTCATCACAATTTTATCAAATTTTTTAAAACCTTTGACTTCAAAATTTTATAAATAAGTATTTATTTATAAATATAAATAAATATTGGATTTGGGGGCCCAACTATTTGGTTAAAGCCCAACACTTATTTCAACGGATTTAATATCGGAACCGAAACTCCGTTCTAAAAAATGATCGAATATTACTCAAACCTCAAAATCTCATCAAACACAATTCTTTTCCAAAAAAATTACTATAGGGCTCCATTTAGATGGAGAGATTTGAACTATGAATTTCAAATTCATAATAACAAATCAATTGAAGTTGTTTGGATATAGTCATTCTATAATAGATTTCAAATCGTTGGATCTATTTTTGTAGTCATTTTCAAGGATTTCAAATTCTTTTTATTTGAAGTCATTTGAAATCTTTCCCTAAATCACATCTCTAAATCTCTCATCTAAATGCAACCTAAGTATATTCGAAATATAGATAATTACAAAAAGTACCATTGAGGTTTGAGATAATTACAAAAACCCACCTAACTTTCAAAATTATAAATAATACCCCGATGTTTCATTTTGTCTAGCATTTAAACTCTTGATAAGCAAAAATCATCTTAAAATCCCCTTCGTATTTATAAAAATATTGCAGTTTACCTCTTAGTTTTAACCTATGAAGCACTGATATGGATACGGGACATGGGTACGACACGATATGGGTATGAGAATAGGATATATTTTGAAATTTTTAAGGATACGGGTACGGTATATATATATATATATAAAATTACATATTTTTATATTATTGAAAATACATACATAATGAGTACAATTAAAAAAATAATATTTCAAGTATAAAAAACTAAAATTTCATAAGTACTCAAATATGAAATGTGATAACTCATATAGAAACACAAAAAAATGCTGAAAAAATAAACATTAGAATAAATTCTATCTATTTCCATGTGTACATGTATCCATGGAGTATCCATGAAGTATCGGACAAAGTATCGTATCAGATATATATCCGGTACAGGTACGACATCCTCAGAGAGGTGTCTGTGCTTCTTAGGTTTTAACACTAAATCAAACCTCGATAAAAATTAGCTGGATTTTTTTGTAATTAGGTCAAACCTCAGGGTACTTTTGTAATTATCCCTTCGAAATATACCAAAATCCAGCTCAATCTCACCTAGAGTGGTCGAAATGAGCAGGGGCCTACTTTAAGGGGGTGGGTTGAAGGTTTAGTGGCTTACTAGGAGGCGAGCCTAAATGTGCCAGTCCGTTTGGGCTGTGGTTTGAGTCGGGCTGTGGTGGGGTATGGCTAAAGGACCAAAATCTGCAAAAATTCATTAATAGGTGTACCAATTTTGGTGGACTCACAATTAAAAGGACCAATATTGGAAAGGGGTATGGCTAAAGGACCAAACTTGCAATATAGCCAAAGTCATTTTGAAAAAAATACATATGATAGTGCCAAGTGTTGATTTTCAGTGGTCTTGGGTCCCCTCAAATCTCCCAAGCCAAAAATTTACCAAAAGACCAGAAAACCAAAACAATGAAACAGACTATAATGCCAAGTGTTGATATTAAGTGGTGTTTGGGTCCCCTCAAATCTCCCAAGCCAATAATTTACCAAAAACCAGGAACCAAAACAAATACATCATGGTCAGCTGGAATCCTCTTCAACACTCTCTCCTTTTCTAAACCCAGTAGGAATAGTATTATTAGTCTAACATAGTATTTCATCAAAACCCCACTCCACGAGAACCGCAATGTAATAATTAAGGTTAAATATATTATTTAATCCCTAGTTTACTCTTCCTATACTCTTCCAGATTCCTTTTTTTTTTTTCGTGTATGTTTTTTTATTCCCTTTCTTATAAATCCCATGTAATCAAGTTTCTTTCTTGGCTAAAAAATTGGAGAATCTCACCAAAATTCCAAATATTGGTTTGAAGTGGTGATTTTCTCAAATAATATATTTGCACCCATATACCTTCTGTTTCTTGAAAAATTAGAATTTAATCATGATTTGCAGCAAAACCCCATTATTTGCAATCAATCCAGGTTTTCAGAAACCAAAAATTTATTTTCTCATCAGCATAACCCCAAGAACGCTATGAGAGAGTACAGAATGGGCAAAGCCCATTTAGTGGGGTCTGTTATCATCAGCCCAGATGAAGAAAAAGCTCCGATCAGCAATAAATCTGGAAAAGTTCTAATCTTTGGAAGAAACAAGGGTTCTTTACAAGTGGGCAATCAAGATATGATGGTTTTATGTGGGCTGGGTTACTATGTGAATGGTTTCAGGGGTTTTCCTTGGTTGGCCCTGAATTTTCACATGGCCCACAATCTTAACATGCACCCATCTACATTGCAGCTTGTGCAGAATTGCGGTAATTTGCCTATGGTGGCAAAGCCTTTGTATGGGATCTTGTCTGATGCTCTGTATATTGGTGGTGCTCATAGGATACCTTACATTTCAATTGGAGGTAAAAAAGTTCATAAGTTATTACATTTTATTGATTGCATCTTGTTTTTGATTTGTAATGGTATAATACATTTTATGATATTTAAGTTTTATTTGTTTTCTGTATTTGGTTTATTAGAGTTAGTTTGAGTAAGTCCATTTATTAGTACATGATCTGTGTTTTGATTGCGGCTTGCTATGTTAATCTATTATTAACAATGTTCTAAAAATCTCGCGTAGCTCAATTTGTCTCCACCTAGGCGTTAGAATCCCCTTGTCTGCCTACAAATTTTTTCCAATTATGCCGCCTAACCCTTGACCCCAGACTGCCGCCGACTAGCGCTTTTAGAATACTAGTTATTAAGGTTGCAAAAGGTTTTTTCTTCGGTTTGATTTCAATTTGATGATTTCATTTCACATAAATTTATTTTCTTAGCATATTTATTGTTTATGCACTGTGTTCATTTTCTTTGCAACTTTAGTTTGGTTTAGGACCTTGAAACTTGATTCTAAAATGGTAACTTCAACCTGCAAAGTTCTGGGAATTTTACTTTACTGTTATTTGAAGATAATGTTTGCCAAAAAGTGCTAAAGTATGGAGCAAGTAAAACTTGTCACTTTATTAATAAATGTTTGTCCCATGATTCACACCGTTTTGATGATTGAATCGGCATCTTTATTTGATTCTCGCAATGCTCAAGAACTTGTACTAAAACTTTCACATTTGGTATTACATCTGGCTGATCTACAGCAACAAATTTAGAAAATTTTAGTTAGACCTGAATTTTTCACTATTCAATCAAAAATATAAAAAATGGATGGCCAAAATCTTTTTCATGGAATTAATTATAGTGATTTAGTCAAGTATTTTGAAACAGTAGCTCATCTACAAATGTAATCATAGCTACGGTCTCGAATGCGCACACAATTTCTCGATTTAACACTTTCTAAAGGAATTCACGTGAATTATCATGCTTTTAATCCTCGTTTCATTGCAATAGATCCTGTATTAGGCTTTCAATCCAGCCATGAACAAACCTGATATATCAATCTCTCAGTCCTTTTGCAGGTTCTATCATGGGGATCATTAGCACTAATTCCAATAGCTAGCGAAGCTCGTCCAGCTCTCATGGCATGCGTTCTCTTGAGTAATCTCGGAGCGTCCATTTCAGAAGTTGCAAAAGACGCACTTGTTGCAGAGTATGGCCAGAAAAACAAAGTCCTCGGCCTCCAATCTTACGCAGTTATGGCCTCAGCTATTGGTGGCGTTCTCGGAAATTTACTCGGTGGTTTTTTCTTACTCAAAACACAACAAACCAAATCAATGTTTTTAGCATTTGCAGCTATACTCGCCCTTCAACTCACAGTATCTTTAAAAACAAAAGAGGAATCTTTCGGTTTATCCCAACCGTCGAATTACACTATCGTGAGGGAATCGATCCCACGGTCGATCAAGAAACAGTACTCCGATCTAATGGTGGCAATTAAAGACGAGAGCATATCACGCCCTCTATTTTGGGTCGTTTCGTCGATTTTAGCCGTCCCGATGTTATCCGGGTCGTTGTTTTGCTACCAAACTCAGTGTCTTAACCTCGACCCTTCAATTATCGGAATGTCAAAAGTAACCGGCCAATTGATGCTTCTTTCGTTGGCTTTACTCTACGATCGGTTCGGAAAAACCATTCCTATGAGAAAATTGGCCTGCATAACTCAAATCTTATGCGCATTTTCTCTTCTTCTCGATTTGGTGCTAGTTAAGCAGTTAAACATTCAACTTGGAATCTCGAACGAGGTTTTTACTCTGTGTTTTTCGGGGTTGGCAGAAATTATTGCCCAATTCAAGCTCTTGCCGTTTTACGTGCTATTTGCAAGTTTGGCCCCACCGGGCTGTGAAGGATCTTTAATGTCATTCCTAGCTTCGGCCTTGTGTTTATCGTCCATATTCAGTGCGTTCTTAGGTGTTGGAATGGCTTCGTTTCTCGGGATAACATCTGGCGATTACTCGAGCCTTCCTTTAGGAATCGTGATACAGTTTTTCGCGGCTTTATTGCCGTTACGGTGGATTGGTTATGTGCCTAACGCACAAGTTGTGCCTGAAAAGGGTAGGAAGAGAGGTAGAAGTATGAGAACACGAAGAAATAGACGAGTGGGACGAGTCTTGTTCGATTCTATGTATTCTTATCGTCGAGAAAGAGAATCGGGTTTGCAAAGGTGAAATCTTTCTACTGATGATTTGAAGACATGGCAAAAGGAAATAGATTTCGCGAAACTTCTATCTCGTGTCTGTGGGTGATCCATGAAGGTGAGATTGAATCGGTCAAGAATTTCTTTAGGGATAATTACAAAAACTGCACCTGAGGTTTAGCCTAATTACAAAAAGAACCCCAGTTATCTTTCAAAATTACAAATATAGGTCGCTTGACCCTCAAGGAGGTGTACACCTTAAAGGGGTATTTGTAGTTCTGAAAGACAATTGGAGCTTTTTTGTAATTAGGCTGAATCTCAGGGGTAGTATTTGTAATTATTCCTTGCTTTTATGGCATGCCAAGGCATGCACTGGTAGATTTGGAATGTTGCAAGATGCAAAAACATCTCCTTCTTACAAGATTCACCAACCAAGACAGAATGTGATTAAGTAAAACCTTAATTATCGCTACGAATTGTTGTCAGAGTGCTTGAAAGGAGTGTTCTTCACACCGGAGTCCATTAAATTTTTGGTTCGTCTATACAATGTATTCAGATTCAATCCATGTTATTATCTTTTTAGTCTCCAGTGGTTTATACCATTTCTCCTGAATGTATTATATCCCTTTCTTTACAGGAGAAGGAAAATGTAAATAGATTATCTGCATTGTGTTGGAGCTGTGTATCAACAGTATTTTTGCAAACAGCATTGTAGCTTTCCAGCTTGAAGTATATGCATGATTAGTCACATAGGGGGGCATTGTCTTTCGGTAGTTGAGGATATTAGGAATCCGGGAGCCATTTGTGCATTTTTCGCGGTTTAAATGGGGCAGGGCTGAAACTATTTTCTCAAGGACTAGTAATGGGGAAAACATGGGACCTCGGTGTTAAGAAAAGGGATAATTACAAAAACACCCCAAGGTTTGGACTAATTACCAAAAATCCCAGAGATGTTTTAAAATTATAAAAAAACCCATTAAGTTTGGTTATGTGTTAAATTAAGGGGGTAACTGTAGTATTTTTATAAATGTCGGGGGTTTTGATATGTTTTTTGCTTATAGGGGAAATGTAAGATGAAATCAAACCTCAAGGGTTTTTTTGTAATTTTCAAAAATCTCTGGGTTTTTGTTAATTAGCCCAAACCTCAGGGTGTTTTTAATTGTCCTTAAAAAGTAAAAATACATAGGGTGTTCATATGTTACAATTGAAGTGGGGCCCATGCTTCATTTTCAAAAGTAAGTTAGATTATGAAAGTGGAGCATCGTTATGTACCATGTACGAGACAAATTTACATTAAATTCTTTCAAACAATTGCACATGTACTGAGATTTTGGTTCCTCCTGACGGAAATGGGGAAATCCCCTTACAACCAATCGACTTCCTTAAATTGTTAATGTCACTATCTTTTTCGAGAAATTTGATTCCTTTCCATTGTTTGTGTTTTGTCTTCTTTTTTCGCATTTTCTTTCTTTTTAACCTTTCTATAAGAATTTGTTTCACACAAATTACTTATTTTATAGGTAAAAAAAAAAAAAAAAGTTGTGATTGTGAGGACTTGATGTAATTTATGCCTAGCAGACAATTGGGGTGATTTATTTTCCTTCAGAACAAATTTACATGTTGCGTAATTTGGTGTTGGATGACTCCATTTTGCTACATCATTTGCCAGAATCGAAATACAATGATACATATGAAGTGGGAGAAAAATGCTTAACATTTTCAGAGTTTCTCTGTTTTGAAAGTTATGGAGTTAGGCTTGGCTGCTTATTAATATTACACACACACACACACACAAAAGGATATTGAAGTGCATTTTAAGCAGTCACTACAAACCAAAATGTACACTTTGAAGCTATAACCTATGGAGACTTGTGTCTCAACCTAACCTTTTGTTGAGTAGAATTCTTAAGTCAAAGTACTTTCCTAAAAGTGATTTACTGGAAGTTGATGTCCCTAGTAGTGTCTCCTGGCTATGGAAAGCTGGATGGAGGCCAGGTCGATTATTGCTAATGGGGTGAGATTTGATGTGGGGGATGGTAAAGCAATCCAAATCTGGCATCATCCCTGGATCCCCAATTCTTTTGGTTTTACCCCTAAAAAACCTGCTGTTTCTGATCATAGCCCCAGGTTGGTGTGTGAACTTTTTAAAGATGATGGTTTCTCTTGGAATGAAAATCTAATCAATCAGATTTTTTAACCTGAGGATGCTTTTAATATTTTGCAAATTCCTTTTCATGATCCAAAATAATGTGACAAATTGGTGTGACATCATGAAAACAAAGGTAAATTCACTGTGAAATCAACTTACCAGTGGTTATTAAAGGATAAGTTGGCATCTATTGAGCATGCAGAATGTAGTGGCTTTAGGGAGAAGAAGCTGAAAGTTTCGGATTGTATTTGGAAGCTGAAAGTGCAACAAAAGCTAAAGTTCTTTTTTGGAAATGTTGCCATGGGATACTCCCTGTAAAAATAAACATTATGAAGAAAGGGATTAACCATGACACCATTTGTCAACTATGTGGAATGGAGGTTGAAACAATGGAACATTTGTTTTTTGATTGTGGAAGAGCCAAGACTATGTGGAAATTGGCTCCTGTTTCTTGGGATGGGTTTAATCAGGAAAATATTCATTTTTTTGATTGGTAGCATAATCTCTGCTATTTAGAGGGGGAAGGAGAATAATAAATTCCGGATTGAGTTAACCACCTACATCTTGTGGTGGTTATGGAAGACTAGGAATCATTGGACATTTCAGCAAATTTGGAAACCTGAAAAAGTAATTATTAGTGCTGCTATTTCTGATTGGAATGAATTTAAAGAGGTGAATGGATAGCTTTTTTGTTACTTGTTCTATGTTCTGTTTTTTCTGTTTTGTTGTTGGAAGTAGGGTCTTTTGGATCAGTGCTTTGGGTTTGGTTTCTTTCTGGCTATGATGAAGATCTCTAGGGAATTGCCCTCCAGTGGAGATGCTGATTTTTGAACCTGATTGTTGCTGTGCATTGCTGCTTGGAAGAAATTTTGATGCTCCTGGATATGTGATTTTGTGTTCATCTCCCATGATTGTACATGAAGTTATCTATAGCTTTTGGCATCAATTTTTGATTCTCTCCAAGACAGTTTCTATTTGTTTTCTGCTGATTTTGTGGCTGAGTATGTTTTCAGCCTGCTAGATCTTCCTTTGGTGTGAAGATTTTTGTTTTCTGATTTGGAACCTAATGGTTTCTGTTAGAAGTTGATGTAAATATTGTGGATTTTGTGTTGAACCATCTATAAAATTGCTATCGTTTCTGTTAAAAAAATAAAAAAGCTATAACCTATAATGAACTAATCTAGCAAAGGAAACATTATAAGGAGCTTGAGTGTCTAAAATTCACTGTAAGCTAATTTGTTATTATGAATTTGAAATCTTTAAGCTTTAAATCCATTAATCCACATGATACCTCAAATAATATAATGCTTCGAAATCCACTACACTTTCATCGCTACTGCTATTCCAAGTTCTTGATCCGTCATAATTCCATAATCACTCTTATACCTCCATCAAATACACAAAATCAGGATTATAACAAGTTAGCTTCATCGCCGAAACCAGTTCATCTAGCATCACATAAATTAAGTCCGAGCAAGGATGTGACTTATCACCGACGAAAAAACTGTGAGTCGCACTATTTATGCTGATCCAACTACATCCCGGCACTTTCTTCAACCCTCTTTCTCTCATACCCTTCCTAACTTGAGCCACAACGTCCCATCTCTTCGAAGCAGCATATAAATTAGAAAGCGCGATATAATTTGACGAGTTTTCCGGTTCTATCTCAATGAGGGACTTATAAGCCACATCTTGCATTTCAGTATTCCCATGCATTGCAGAAGCACACAAAAGAGCACCCCAAATGCTAGGACCCGGTTCGAAAGGCATGCTCTTTATAAAATCATGTGCTCGATTTAGTTCTCCTAATCGACCAAACATATCCACCATACAAGAACACATCTCCACCGTGGGTTTGATTTCATAATTACTCACAATAGTATCGTATATTCTCATCCCATCGTTTATCAGTCCTGATTTACAGCACGCAGAAAGAACTCCAACAATTACACTCGTATCTGGTTTGATTCCACTCTGGAGCATTTTATCGAACACGTTAACTGCACGTTGGCCCTGACCGTGTAGACCGTATCCAGACACAATTGAACTCCAAGAAATCGCATCTTTATGTATACATTCATGTTCAAACACTTGAGTTGCATAATTCAAACTCCCACATTTGGAATACGTATCGATCAGAGAGTTGCATAGAGAGAGTTCGTGATTTAACTCTCTCCTAACTGCAAAACCATGAATTTGTTTTCCACCAAGCAAACCAGCAAATGAACTACAAGCAGGTAAAATAGCTACGAGTGACACCTTATTGGGTCCCACTCCATCTCTACGTTGCATTTCACGGAAAAGGAACAAGGCTTCATCGAACTCGCCACAATGTACATAGCCATTAATCATCGCAGTCCAAGTAAACACATTCTTGCGTTTCAATCGATCGAAAATCTTTCTTCCTACATCGACTTTACCGTTCTTCGAGTACATATCAATCAAACAACACCCAAGATGAACACCACTATCAAGACTAGAATTCAAATCCAACCCGTTTTTAAAGATATAAGAGTGTAATTCCCTTCCATGACCACATTTGTCGATACAATTATCGACTCCGGCATCTCCACCACACAATGGGAGGAGAGTGGAGACTGTAAATGCGTCAAATTTCAAGCCATCGTTTTGCATTCCCTTTACCAAGTCCCACAATCGGTATTTGTAGAACGAATTATTCCCATTTTCCACATTTACCTTCACATAACCTGAAATTAATGCATTCCATGAAGAGACATTCCTAAGAGGCATTTCGTCAAACACTTTCAAACAATCATCAAAACAGCCACATCTATCATACATAGACATCAATGAATTCCCCACCACAGTATCTGACACTAAACCATTCTTCACACTCCTTCCTTGTACCATTCTCCCATGAAAAACCTCCCCAAAATCCCCTACAATCTTAAACATTATCGAAAAAGTGAAGTCATCCGCCAAGGGCAAAACAGAGCCATTAGACATCTCCCTGAAAAGCTCCCAACTTTCGATAAAAAGCTGGCTTTTTCCATACCCACTTAGAAGAGTGTTGCAAATATGTGCGTTTTTAACGGAGAGCGAGTCGAAAACCAGTTGCGCGTCAATTGGGCGTTTGAATTGACAGCATGAGAAGATGAGCTTCTGGGCTATGAGGGAATGCTGCGTGAGGCCTAAGCGCTGAGCTCTGGCGTGAGCCTGCAGGTTGAGTTTGAGGGAGTGTGTTTCAATGGAGAGCTCGAGGAGTCTGAGAAGAGAGATTAACGGGTCGGCCTCGGCGGCAAAAGCGTGAAAAAGTGAAGCTTTCTGAGTCGCCCTGAAGTGGTTTCTCACGGCTGAGATTTTTGAGAGGGTGATCATAAGAATTGGGGCTAAAGTGTTCGACGTAATGTATGAGAATCTGGAATCAGGGAACAACAAATGCCTTTCTCGGTAAATTTTTTGGACGACTTCTGCAAGCAATAAGTTCTTTACTGAAAAATTAAAGCTTTTATCATAGGATTCTTTAATCAGATATTATTAGCAACTTAATTATTTTATTATTATGTAATAATAGGGAAAATATTTTTTTTGATATGTAACTTGAACTGTTGCGAGATTTAGTCATCTAAGTAATTACCTTTAAAATTTAATTCAATATATTTTAAAATCTTGGACATTTTTAGTCTTATTTTGATCAAAATTGTGTAATTTAATCAGAAATTGATGCTGTAGTCAGTCACGTGCAAACATGTCAAAAAATTGAGCATTGGTGATTGGTGTGTCAATTTGGTGATTTTATGTGTCATTTTTTTGCACTAAATCACCAAAATCCCTAAATTTCTTAAACACATTAGCACTGATTCGTCCTAGTTAACAATTAGGATAAAATTATACGGTTGAAATTGGACTAAATGTCCGTTTCTGAAATATTGGACCAAAATTTCAATATAATTAGATGACTAAATCTACAAATATTCAACTTACATGACCAAAAAATTAGAAATTGTACAGGATGGTTGTCAAAATATCACAATAATTCTAGTTGCCTCAAGAAAACTACATGGTATCACCTTCCAAGTTGCTGGACATAACATATAACAAGAAACATGAAATTCCATAAGCAAAGACAATCATGTGTCATCTCCAAGTTGGAAAACCTTCTTTGGTTTCCAATCTTTTATGTTCAACTACAGAATTAAGTTTGGATATCACATATGAAAAGTGGTACTAATTAAACTGAGACTTCAACAGAAATTAAAAGCTAAACTTTGCTGGCAATTAGCTCTGTTTGTGATACTCCCATGGAGATCATCCAAGTTCCACAGTCCATCCCATATGACAACATCATTTGAGGCCTCTGGCAAACCTCCATACCCATTGATCAGTGAGTAAAGGAGCCCTTGCTCGTCGGGCGCGCTTGGAAACACCATTTCTTGCCTCAACTGAGTGAAACTTGGCAATTTGTTGTCACTTTCATCTAACAATGATACCATTCTTTTCATGTCAGTTTGATGTCGTTGTTGTTGTTGTTGTTGAAATTGTTGTTTCTTGAGAAAGCGGGCCCGCGATTTTTCGGGATTTTGGGAGGAGATGTTTCCCTTTTTCTTGAAATGAGTTCTCCAATAGTTCTTGATTTCATTGTCTGTTCTTCCTGGTAGGCTTCTTGCAATTGTTGACCACCTATGCTCATCAAAGGTTCAAAAGAATCAATATATTGGCTAAAGGTGAAGTTAAATGAATGAAGAAATCAAAATAGCATAATAATCCTTCTTAACGTGTATTTACAAATTTAGTACCTGTTACCCCATCTAGCATGTAGCTCAAGGATTATACTCTCTTCATGAGGGGTTATTTGGCCCCTCTTGAGATCTGGCCTCAAATAATTCACCCATCTTAGTCTACAGCTCTTCCCATTCCTTTTCAATCCTGTCAATACAAATAACCATTTACACTCACATAATCATAAACATAACTTCCTCAACTAATGTGAACGCCAGTGTATAAGATGATGTCGATCTTTGACACGTGACATTCACACGAAATATCGAAACACTGTGGAGAATAGAAGATTCAGACCAATGAGGCATAACATATTTGCTTAAATCATAAGATAACACAAAAATAAGCAAGAAGAAATAGCCCAAGTACCAGCAAGCCTAGACACATTGTTCCATTTGCCTTCACCATGCAATTTGACATGCTCAACAAGCAACCTATCTTCTTCTGAAGTCCAAGGGCCCTTTCTCCACCCCTCTTCCATGATTCCCCACCCCACCATGTCTTGTGCCATTACACCCCAAGGCATGGAATCAAAACCCATATATATGTTTGGTTTTTGTCTTTTAAATTTCCTTACATAAAAGGTGCTTATGTTTGCTGCATATTTATATTGCCCATATATGTAGGTGCATCAGTTCAATGATGTCATTATCAAACAAATTAGTGTCCTCTCTTCGCATAAGCTCAAGATCAGCTCTATCGGGCCACGATAGCATGCTGAAATTACTAATGTACCCTTAAAGTTAAGGATAAGACAAACTCATAAAGTAAAAGACAATACAAAATTTTCCTAGATTGAATGATTTGAATTTTGTTAGTGTTATAATTGGTTATTATTAGCTATAAGGGTAGTTTTGTATTTTCCAACTTATGCATTACCTAGGTCTTTATCTCTAGCCTCCATTTTTCATTTACTCATGTTGTAATGTTGTATTCATATTCAAGACATCTCTTGTCTCTATGAAACTCTTCCATTTACTTCATTTTACAATTTATGTTTACAAGCTAATCTAACATGGTATCAAGAGCAAGGTTTAGTAGCAATCTCGACTTCCGGTGGGTTATACATGGTCGATTCGGTGGGTTATCCGAATCGATCCAGTGGAGTGCGTTGCGATTTTTAATTCACTTTTTCGCATTGTTTTGACAGTTTGTTCCTTATTTTAGTTTTTAATCGATTACTTGTTGTGGGTTCTCTTTGATAGAGTTAGCTTGGTTTTGTTGGGTGCTTGCATCGATCTACCTTGTTGTTTGGTTGGTGTTTCTGTTTGATTTCTGTCATTATGGCTAGTGAAAGGGATGATTCATTGCAGTCTATTAGTGTACGCTTGAATGGAAAGAATTATTCATACTGGAGTTATGTCATGAGAAATTTTTTGAGAGGAAAAAAATTGTGGAGTTATATTTCTGGAACAAAAAAACAACCTGTTGAAAAAGATAATACTAAATTCGTTGAAGAGATGGAGGTTTGGGAAGTGAACAATTCGAAAATCATTACTTGGGTTAACAATTCTGTGGAAAACTCTATTGGTATGCAATTAGCTAAATATGATACTGCGAAAGAAGTTTGGGATCATTTGGAGCGGTTATATACTCAATCGAATTTTGCTAAACAATACCAGTTGGAAATAGATATCCGATCTCTTCAGCAAAAAAATATGACTGTGCAAGAATTTTATTCTGCTATGACTGATCTTTGGGATCAATTAGCCCTTTTTTTTTTTTTTTTTTTTTTCGAAACGATAGTATTTTATAAACATAACTCAAAAACTAAAATTACAACTACAATCGTAGCCAATCAAGCATGAGCCGACATGGCTAACTACAAGCAAGCGGGGAATTGGTAAGACCAATTCATGTTCCACATCACGGACTAAAAACTACACCCCCAAACTCAACCACTCCACGGGGAGACTTCAAAGACTCCTTAATGGAGATCGAACGCACTAGAAAAATCTAAAACCGGCACGAGCAACCACTACATACCCGCAGAAAAAACCGATCCACCTACGAGTTTTCGCAAATCAACCGGGAATAGAGAAAATAAACAAAAAAAGAAAACTAACAAACAAAAACAACAAAATAAAAAAACAAAAAAACAAAATTACATCTAACAAACAAATAAATAAAGGATCTCTCCCTCCCCAAATCCACCGCCACATCCCGACACCACCGCTCCCCAAACCGCCACCATCTCCCGGTTGACTCCCACCACGAAGAAGCTCCCAAAGCCGGATCACTACGGCCCTATAACAAGAAGATCCCACCTCCTCTTTTCCAAGACTCCAATCAATCTCCCGTTTCTCCCCTCTCCAAACACTCCCGTCATGCTCAAATGGCGTCGTAACAGAGGAGGAGGCACTGGCACCAACGGGCGGCGGAGTCGGTGCATGGCGGTGGCGGAGGGGCTGTAGGGACCGAAAAAAAAAGAGTGGGTACGAGATCGAGACGACTAACTAGCTGTTGAAGCAATGCGGGCACCATTGATCTTGAGCTAACCATAGTTCTTTCAAGGGGGAGGGGAGGGGGGAGGGGGAGGGAGAGGGTGGGCGGGGGGAGGGAAAAAAAGGGGGGATTGTAGGGTTTGGGTTTTTCTTCTAGAGAGTGGGAGAGAAAGGGTACAAAGAGAAAGCCCAATTAGCCTCATCAATCTTGTGAACTTCGCGCATTTGCCCCTATATTGCTCGTAGAGAGGAGCAACGATTGGTTCGATTTTGATGGCTCTTCGGGATGATTTTGAGTCTCTTCGTGGGAAATATTTTGCACCGTATTCCTTTACCATCTGTTGATTCGTTGTCGAGTAAATTGTTAGCGGAGGAATTACGTCTAAAGTCTCGGGCAGGAAATGAGTTCTTCCTATTCCTACTTCATCCGTTCTTGCCGTGCCCCATCGTCCATCTTCGTTTTTTCAGGCCGCACCCAAAGGTTGCGATAATGAGTGTAGTTATCGTAAACAACCAGGGCATTGGAAGGCTCAATGTCCCGAGTTGAATAAAGGTGGCCAACAACGTTTTCACGAGAAAAATCCACGACCTCCCCAACATCGTTTGTCCATCCAAATCAACGTGGTTTTAGGCCTCCCCCACCGACTCGTGTTCTTTGCACTGTACTTCACCCTCATCGATCTCGTGACGTCCGGAACTCTTACCTCGGTCGGCCTTCTATGGATACAATTGCCGAACAATTTCAGAAATTTCTTGCCTCATCTCATGCTTTGTCTGCCTCAGGTTTGTCAACTCCGAGCTCGTCAGGTATATCTTCCTCTATTTGGGTATTAGATTCTGGAGCTTTTCATCATATGTCCCCTGATATATCATGTTTTACTTCCATTTCACCCACATATGCTAGACCTGTTGTTACTGCTGATGGTACATTGTTACCCTTAGCAGGAATTGGATCTGTAGCTACACCTCAATTGTCTCTTCCCCATGTTTACCATATTCCCAAACTTACATTAAATCTTGTTTCTGTTAGCCAATTGTGTGATTCAGGCTACTTAGTATCATTCTCTTCTACTTCTTGTTGTGTGCAGGATCCACATTCCCGGAAGCTGATTGGGACAGGCCGTAGGCAAGGAGAGTTATACATTTTGGATGAGCTCAGAGTACCCTCTATCGCAGCTTCTACTGTTGATTTGTCTTCTTTTCGTTTGAGTCCTTCATCGTCTAGCTTTTATTTGTGGCATTCTCGTTTGGGTCATGTTTCGTCTTCACGTTTAAGATTTTTGGCTTCTACAGGTTCATTAGGAAAATTGTCATCTCATGATATTTCTGATTGTAGTGGTTGTAAACTGGCAAAATTTTCCGCTTTACCTTTTAATCGAAGTGTTTCTTCTTCAACTGCGCCATTTGATTTGGTTCATTCTGATGTGTGGGGACCTGCTCCCATTTCCACAAAGGGGGGTTCTCGATATTATGTCTCTTTTATTGATGATTATTCTCGTTATTGTTGGGTTTATTTTATGAAGCATCGTTCTGATTTTCTGAGCATATATACTTTATTTCGAGCTTTTGTAAAAACTCGATTTCTGTTATCATAAAATGTTTTAGATGTGACTTGGGTGGGGAGTACACATCTAATAATTTTCGTGAATTGCTTGCTTTGGATGGGACTTTACATCAAACTTCTTGCACACGATACTCCCGAACAAAATGGTGTTCTTTGAAAGAAAACATAGGCATATCATTGAAACGCCGCTCACTTTTACTATCGAGTTCGAGTCCCAAATGAATGCAGGGGGGAAGCCGTGCTTACATTGTTTATTGTATCAATAGAATTCCATCATCCATTACATACGGTTTGTCACCATTCCAAAAACTTTATGGTTACGCTCCTAGTTATTCTTCCTTACGGGTTTTTGGTTGTGCATGTTTTGTTCTTCGTCCTCATGTTGAACGTAGTAAGTTATCTTCTCGTTCGCCTATTTGTGTTTTCTTAGGATATGGTGAAGGTCGGAAGGGATATCGTTGTTTTGATCCCGTTGCTCAAAAATTATATGTGTCTCGTCATGTATTTTTCTTGAGCATATTCCATTCTTCTCTATCCCTTCTAATCCACATAATATCTTTAAATCGATCTTGTACATATTGATCCATTCTCACGATAGTACAGAGATAGAGACTCCTCCGATACCTCCGCTCCGCTCAAGCGTCTCACGCACCCCAATCGCTTCCTCAAGCGTGGATCGTGTACCTCCTCGATATCCTCAACGACACGTAAGTCAACTCGATTACCGACTTTGTTTATTCATCTTATTCTCCGCTTTTGCATCATTTTTGTCCTCTATTCACCATATTTCTGAACCACGCTCCTATAAAGAGGCAGTTCTTGATCCCTTGTGGCGGGCAAAGATGCTATGTCGAAGAACTTTCTCGCTTTGCATAAAACAAACACTTGGGACTTGGTATCTTTACCAACGGGTAAACAGCAATTGGTTCGCGTTGGGTTTATAAAATTAAAACAAAGTCCGATGGTTCATTGAGCGGTATAAAGCACGATTGGTTGCTAAAGGTTTTTCACAACAAATATGGTATGGATTACGAGGAAACATTTGCTCTGTTGCAAAGATGACTACGTTCGTACACTTATTGCTGTTTTTTTACGTGCGTAAATGGCATATATCTCAATTGGATGTCAAAAATGCATTTTTGAATGGTGATCTGCAAGAAGAAGTGTACATGACACCACCTCCTGGTGTTCCCCATAATCAAGGTGAAGTTTGTAAGCTTAAGAAAGCCTTGTATGGTCTCAAACAAGCTCCACGTCGTGGTTTGAAAAATTCTGTTTGTCTTACTTCACTTGGTTTTACTTCTAGTAACCATGATTCTCGCTCTTTTCTTCAAGCGTACATGTGATGGTATTATTCTTCCGTCCTTATACGTTGATGATATGATTATCACGGTGATGATGTTGATGGGATTGCATTGTTGAAACCGAGTTAGCCTCTCGTTTTGAAATGAAAGATCCGGGACCTTTGCGATATTTCTTGGGTATTGAGGTAGCTCGTTCCCTCGAGGTTATCTTCTTTCGGTACCCAAGTACATTGTTGATATACTTGACCGATCTCGTCTTACTGATACTCGGACTGTTGATACCCCTCTGGAACTTAATGTCAGGTATTCACCTTCTGATGGCACGCCCTTGCCTGATCCTAGTTTATATCGCACTATTGTTGGGAGTTTGGTTTATCTCACTATTACCCGTCCGGATATTGCATATCTTTGTTCATATTGTGAGTCAATTTGTTACTTGCCCTACTACAGTTCATTGGGCTGCCGTTACTCGTATCTTGCGATACCTTCGTGGTACTATTTTCGAGAGTCTTCTATTTCCATCTACATCTCTATTAGAGTTGAGGGCATATTCAGATGCAGGTGGGCTAGTGATCCTGCTGATCGAAAATCCACTACTGGTTTTTGTATTTTTCTTGGCGACTCTCTTATCTCTTGGAAAAGCAAGAAACAAAATGTTGTTTCTCGCTCCTCCACAGAAGCTGAGTATCGGGCAATGGCTTCTACTACCACTGAAATAGTTTGGCTACGTTGGCTACTTGCAGATATGGGTGTCCATTTGTCCTCACCTACTCCCATGCATTGTGATAATAAAAGTCTATTTGATTGCTCATAACTCGATTTTCCATGAAAGAACTAAGCACATTGAGATCGATTGTCATGTCACTCGTCATCATCTACAACATGGCACCCTCGATTTACCCTTCATCTCATCTTCTTTACTGATTGCGAGATCTTTTTAACAAGTCGCCCGCTTCCACGCTTTTCGTTTTTGGTTGGCAAACTCTCGATGATCTCTACTACATCATCATGAGTTTGTGGGGGGATGTTAGTGTTATAATTGGTTATTATTAGCTATAAGGGTAGTTTTGTATTTTCCAACTTATGCATTACCTAGGTCTTTATCTCTAGCCTCCATTTTTCATTTACTCATGTTGTAATGTTGTATTCATATTCAAGACATCTCTTGTCTCTATGAAACTCTTCCATTTACTTCATTTTACAATTTATGTTTACAAGCTAATCTAACAAATTTAATACGGGATATACGGAAGTATTAATTTTAAATGGCTCCATCTAAGATTTGAATTTAAAAGTGAGTCGAAAAAAGCGTGAAATAGGAGTTCAGATCTATTGTAGTAAAAGATTATCTGAACAAGCTCAATGACTTTATTTTTATAAATTTGAAATCCTAACTAATGGCCATGGTTTCTCTTATAGGTTGACAATCTTGATGATGTAACTTCTTGATGCGGTAATTTCGGTCTTTGACGATTTCACCTTTTAGTCAAAATATCTATTCTAGTCCGTAACTTTTAGCGGTCACAGGTATTTTGAGTTTTTGGGATTACATGATGACTTAGGGAATCGTGGGAACAAGTTAAACATCAAAATATCTAAATGGGACTAAATAGCACAAAATCATGACTTGTTGGACTAAATTTGCACAAATTAGAACTTATGGGATTAAAATTGCACAAAATTAAAATATTACCAAATCAAAATTATTATCTAAAATATTTAGATGACAAAAATTGCTAGCATCATACAATCAGGGGATAAAATTTGCAATTAAGCCCCTTATTAACTTCAAATGCATGTATCCATACAATGAAACCTAAGTCTTTTGAGCAAATTAAGGGCAATTGAGGAAACAAACGATTTGCCAAGGCATTAGGTGACAAGGTATAATTTGGCTATTATCAAATGATTATATTTCTTAAAGTGTGCCAAAGAACGGTTTTAAATCTTCATTTAAAGAAGGCCACGTACAACCTTAAGGCTTGTGTATCTGGACACTAATTAAGACATAAAGTAGACTAAAACCATTGTCTTATTATTCCAAAAAGATACAAATATAAAAATACTAAGTGGCTGGGGTGGCTATATCGTTAAGCTTGAAAACAACTGCAAGGCCAATGGCATCTCAACAGGTGTGCATTTGCTTACTTCTTAAGGTGAATAAAATCAACATTAAGATTCTTTTGATGCTATTTATGGGCATTTAGGGCTTTAGATATATACTATTAGACTAAAGATGCTCTTAATTAATACGTCATTAGAAGACAGGTGGTACTGATATGATGGCTTTTAAGACAAGTGCTTCATCTTTTTTTTTAAACTCAGATTACAAGCTTACATTTGACTATGTCTCAAGACAATATCTTCAGCTCTTCATCGCTACCGTCAAGGTAAATCGTGGAATGTGCACACACCGACCAGTGTTATGGTAGAATTTGCGGACGTATAACCAGATCCTCCCAGATAAAGAGAACAATTATATTCGACCCCTAATCTAATAATAGTTGATCTCTTTCCACGAATCGAACCTCACGAATGTTATTCAATATGACTTTTCACCAAATCTTCACAAACTCGCATATGTCCAGGTAGCAAATTGATAGAGTAGGGTTCTGAACTCATAACCTCCGCCCCACAAGAAGCTTAAGTCCCTTGTGGTGGCCAGTGGGCTAGGCCCAATGGCGACGTAACCAAGAAAAAAAGGAGGTGGACCGATACACGAAATTGATGTGTCTGAGGATAAAAAATTAAAAGAAAAACTATATAATTTAAATAAAAAAATTAAAAAAAAAATTACACAGTAATTTTTTTTAAGGGTCGGGGCCAAAGTTGGCCCCAGCTCCATGAGTGGCTAGGCCCCTGATTAAGTGCTTTTATTAATGATCAATAAAAAGGTTCAGAAGTTTATAATTAATTAATTTATTCCAAAGGGCAAGCAACTCTATCATGAGTTTAAAGACTTTGCAACGATGAGAAATGCCAAGATATATATTAAAAAAAAAAAAAATTAATCGTAGTGAAATAGAGATTACCTGTATATCCACATAATTAAGGGAATTTAGGTTTTATGAAGTTTGATAGACGTATCCCTCTGAAATGACTTAATGACATACTAATTATTTGTATTCATGTACACTTTTTTACTTTTTATTTACAATGGTTGGTTTGGAGAGTGTTTGGCTATTGTTTTAAAAAACTTTCTAAGCATGATGTTATAAAATGGTTTTCAAAATTAAATAGATGCTACATCTTATTATAAAAGAAATTGTTGAAATGTTTGAATAAAAATTAAAATATGAAGGAGGAATAATTTTTTTGATGTGCTTGAACGGATGAGCCACTAGGAATCTCCTCAACAACATGTAACTTCCCATCCAAACCCTCGAAAATTACCTACAAAGCATCGAGTGGAATCCTCCCGGCACCGGAGAGATCCTAGCGTAGGTACTCCAACTCTCAAGTCGATAAGATCCATGAATATAATATGAGAAGATGTATATGTGATATATTATAATGAAAATAATATTGATGATTGAATACCCCCAAATCGGACCAAATACATGTACTTACACAAGATAAATATGTGTCATAGCCGGATTCGGGTTCTGGTGAGATATGGCATATCTCAATATCTTAAAGTAGATATATAATTCGAGACCCACTTTCCTTAACCACAAAGATACAACAAATCCAAAATTTCCTCGGAGGAACCCTAGTTTTAAATGCTTGCGGACAATCTCCATGTCTTTGGGTCGATCGACGCACAATTTTGAGTTGCAACACTCTAGGAATGCCTCAGGTCGGATAAACCAGACTTGGCTGGAGTCAGTTCTACCCTTATGGCATATCTGATGGCTGACGCCATATCAGTTTTTTATTTAATATCTCAACATTAAAGCAACTTATTATGATTTTAAAAATTAATTTAGAACTATAATTATTTTTTCTTAATTGAGCTTATAAGATCCTAATATCTTTTTTTTCCCCAAAACTTCATTTTTTGAAATTTTACAAAACACTTTAAGACAACTATATCACTACAAGAAAACAATCAAATTCCAACAAAATAATTCCAACGAAATAGAAAACTGTTGGAATTTTTAAAATTCCAACAAAAATTCCTTGTTACATTATACCGTTGGAAAATTCCAATAGTAAACAAAACCGTTAGTATAAAATATTGGAATTTGAAATTCCAACAGAAATTCCAACGGTAAACAAAACCGTTGGTATAAAATGTTGGAATTCATGTTGGAATTTAAAATTCCAACGGAAATTCCAACACCACAACTAACCATTGGAAAATTCCAACAAAAATTCCAACGGTAAACCAAATGTTGGAATTTATCGTTGGAATTTCGCATTGGAGTTTTTAAAATTCCAACAGTAAATTCCAATGGTACAACATGTTGGAAAATTTCATTAGAAATTCCAATACCAATGGAAAATTTCAATAGGGTTTAAAAGATTTGATAGTATAATTCATATTAACAAAATATATATTCTCTTATGGAGTCAATTATATTAAAACTACATGGTTAAAATGTGCTTGACTTACAAAAATTGATGATGGGTGGCCTCTTGGGAAGTTGAAGATATTAGATAATGAGATAAATTAATTGAATATTCCAACATATATATACCATTGGAATTAGCATTGGTCTAAATTCCAATAGTATAATTCCGTCGGAATAACCGTTGGAGTTGTTTCCAACGATTAAATATATTTCAATGGTATAACTCTGTTGGAATTAGTGTTGGAAAAAACGTTGGAGTTCTTTCCAATGGTTATATTCCAATGGATAAATAATGTTGGAAATTCCGTTGGAATATTTTTCCATTGGAATTTCGCCATTCTAACGGCCATTTTACCAACGATATATTTTATGTTGGAATTTCCGTTGGAATCGATAATTCCAACGGTAATTGGCCAAATTCCAACAGATTTTTCCGTTGGAATTTCATTGTTTTCTTGTAGTATATATAAGCTCACATACCAGGTTTAAATTTCAAGGTTTCCTAATATGTAGTTAACTAACGACTGTCTGTCATTTGTTAATCAGTACTCATTTAATTAAAATGCCAAAATGCTGCGAAACACCTTTATAAAACAAATGTGAAGAAATTGACACTCTAAAACATAAAATTAGTTCAATATCAAACCATTTTCTATAAAATATAAAAAATGTTTATGGTTTGATTTTAAAAATATGTTTAGTGTTGGTGGGCATGAATAGAGTTTGGAATAATTAGTTATCACATAATGAATCGTATCCCGTGGGTAAGAATCCGTGTTGTGTACGGATCGATAGATTAATAATGGAATCAGAAAGTGTATTTAATAAAAAAATAGGAAAGAAAACTTTGCACTAAAGAAGAGGACATGTTTTTGAATCAATAATTATTAATTAGTGGTTCAACAGTTGTGGAAAAGGACTAGCAAAGTGGAACACCGTGATATTTATTGAATAGCATAAGACTAGTTTAACAGTACTAAACATATATTGCATAATATAATAAGGATTAATTACAAAAAGTACCTTGAGATTTGACCTAATTACAAGAAAACCCAGCTAACTTTCAAAATTACAAAAAATACCTCCGAGATTTTATTTTGTCTAATATTTAAATCCTTCATAAGTAAAAAATATTGCAAAATCCCCCTTCATATTTATAAAAATATTGTAGTTTACCCCTTAATTTTAACACTGAATCAAACCTCAGGGGTACTTTTTGTAATTTTAAAAGTTAGCTGGTTTTTTTTTGTAATTAGGTCAAACCTTAGGGTACTATTTGTACCCATTTGTAATTATCCCTAATAATAAAATCGATGAGATTCACTCGTTTTGCATTTTTCTTAAGCATTTTCAATTAGCATAATTTTTACCATTAATGCATTTAATAATTAGGGGCAAAAATGTTTTTAGTCCACTAAGTGGACTACTTGAGAGATTTAGTCCACTTTTTTAAATTTTTTTGAAACTAGTCCACTAACTAGACAAAAATCGGATATTTAATTTGACCTGCTTATAAGAGGTTGCAATCTAGGTGGATTTGTTTTTTAATTTTGCATTTATTTCGACCTTAAAGTATGGATTATTTTTGGTGATGGGGCATACTTTGTGGCATTTTGGGGAAAGTATTATTTTCAATATTAAGTTAGATAAAAATATAAGATTTATTATTAATAAAATGATAATAATTTAAATAATATATTTAAATTATTTATTAATTTTAAAAAATAATTAAATAAAAACTCTTGAAAATAAAAATGTTAATAAAATTTAAAATATTTTAATTTGATAAATATATACAAAATTATAAAATAAGAAAAATTATGTATTAATAAATTTTAAAATATTTTAATTGGATAAATGTATTCGAAAATATTTTTTTATTTTTTAATTTCAAACATATTTATCCAATTAAAATATTTTAAATTTTATTAACATTATTTTTATACATAACTTTTCTTATTTTATAATTTTGAATATATTTATCCAGTTAATTATTTTAAATTTTATTAACATTATTTTTATTTTATTTTAATTCAATTATATTATTTTTCTATATTTTAATTCTAACATTTTAAAAATATTAATATTAAGACGTACTTTAAACTTATGATATAAATAATTTTCCTATTTTATAATGTCGAATATAGAAAAATAATATTTTAATTGAATTAAAATAAAATAAAAATAATGTTAATAAAATTTAAAATAATTTAATTGGATAAATATATTTAAAATTATAAAATAAGAAAAGTTATGTATAAAAATAATGTTAATAAATTTTAAAATATTTTAATTGGATAAATATATTTAAATTATAAAAAGAAGAAAAATATTTTCGAATATATTTATCCAATTAAAATATTTTAAAATTTATTAATACATAATTTTTCTTATTTTATGATTTTGTATATATTTATCAAATTAAAATATTTTAAATTTTATTAACATTTTTATTTTCAAGAGTTTTTATTTAATTATTTTTTAAAATTAATAAATAATTTAAATATATTATTTAAATTATTATCATTTTATTAATAATGAATCTTATATTTTTATCTAACTTAATATTGACAATAATACTTTCCCCAAAATGCCACAAAGTATGCCCCATCACCAAAAATAATCCATACTTTAAGGTCTTAAATAAATGCAAAAATAAAAACAAACCACCTAGATTGCAACTGCTATAAGCAGTCGAAATGGGACTAAATGTGCGATTTTTGTCCAATTAGTGGACTAGTTTCAAAAAATTTAAAAAAGTGGACTAAATGTCTCAAGTAGTCCATTTAATGGACTAAAAAAATTTTTGCCATAATTAGGATCATGCTTAATTTATCACTTAACATATTATCATTATTATTTTTTAATTTTTATTGTATTTTTATCAGTGATAACTGTGGCAAAGAGTCCTTGTTAGTCATACCCTGCACACACTTTGAACTACTTTATGTCACATGTATTGTACTTTAGATTAATTTTATTTCTGTAAAACCTTGAATATTGCAAAATAATGACTAGTGGCACCTAGAACACAATAAACTAATACACCATAGAAATGACATTAAGGTAGGCTTAGATCCTGCAAAATAATTGTTAGGATCAAGCCCCAATAGCATCTAGAACACAATAAACTAATACACCAAAAGTTAAAGTTGATGGTTAATACTTAATATGACAATTTTTACCTGAACTAGCAACATAACATCATGTTTTACGTGTGTTTGAGGGACTTCGCAAGGGTACATATGGACTTATAAACTCACATCGACCTCGATAATTTGGGCCGTCACAACACCGATACCCAAAGCGGCATTTAATCCCTAAGGAAGATCGTTGGATCTTGACTTGACCCAATGAATCCAAAAATAATTATTTTGAAAAGATATAAGAAAATTATAATAAACCATTTAAGCATAAACGAATAGTGTCAAAAGTTGATAACAAAATGCTTTCAAAAGAAAGTTGATAATATAACAAATTGCGATTTAGAGCTTTAAATTTTAAAATCCTACATTCAAGTTTTAGTTTATTTACCCATAATTATTTATATTTATTTATTTAAGCAATTAAGCTATCGTTGTCATTTAAAAGTAGTTAGGACAACATAATCTCTTATTTTAACTTTAATCTAAATTTAAATATATGGAATGTTAAGAGTCTTAAGACATGCCAAGGGGTTTCTAGAAGCATTACCTTTTCCGTTTTATATTCGATATTATCCATGTTGTTGGATTTTCCTGAATCTTGTTATAATTGCGAGTGCAATTAAAGTAGTACATCTGCTGGAATTTGTGTATATTTTATTGTCCTTTTTTTTAAAAAAATAGAAGTGTCGGATCTTCCTCTAGTTTTGTCCTCTTTTTTTTTTTTTTTTTTTGATAACTCGAACCTTCCTGCGCTACGCCCGACTACGCCCGGCGACAACACTCCGCTCCTCATCACGCACCAAGGTAAACCGCG
This sequence comes from Rehmannia glutinosa, assembly GCA_016081115.2. Lineage (NCBI taxonomy): Eukaryota > Viridiplantae > Streptophyta > Magnoliopsida > Lamiales > Orobanchaceae > Rehmannia > Rehmannia glutinosa. Next base: position 324,289 of record JABTTQ020001572.1, read on the forward strand.
GATGTGCACGCGACGACCGCCAGTTGTTCGACGGGTGGCACGACGACAACCAGATCCTCCAGGTAAAGAGAACAATTATGTTCGACCCCCAATCTACTAATAACGATCTCTCCCGAATCGAACCCACACGGATGCTATTCAAGATGAGTTCCCACCAAATCTTCACCACCGCATATGCCCTGGGAGCAATTTGATGGAGAAGGGATATGATATGAACCTCCCGACCTCCACCCCAATCTGCTGGAATTTGTGTATATTTTATTGTCCTTTTTTTTTTAAAAAAAAATAGAAGTGTCGGATCTTCCCTCTAGTTTTGTCCTAGCACTGCTGGTGATTATGCAGATTACAATTAAAGATTTGATCAAATCAATTTAGATTTGTAACTCTTAACTTATATTATCAATAAGCACACCAAAATATTGTTTAAAGAAAAAAGATTGTGGGTGATGGCAGAATTATATGTGCAACCTTAACTGTTCACATTTTTTTTCGTTGGATCCTCATAAGTTGATTGAGTACTTGTAGTCGGTAAACACTTGGGGTGCAATCGAACCGAATCGAGCCGAGCTTTGAAGAGTTTGACTCGTTTAATATCGAGTCGAACTCGAACATGAGTTTATCGAACATATTGATGACTCACGAACTTTTTCGAGCTTAATCGAGCCTAAACGAGCTTTGTAAATATTAATTATAAATTAAATTATTCTTTAATTTATTACAAAAAAATAAAATTATATATATAACGCATAATATATATACTAAAACCTATGATTTTATTCAAACAAATAAATTTATTCAAATATTTTTATATTTATCATAAGTTAACATAAAAATTAAAATTGAAGTCAAATTGGTTTAATTTATACGAGCGAACTAACGAGTCTACTCACGAGCTCACTAGTGAGCCTGTTCACGAGCTAACGAACCGAATATCTCTGAGTTTGAGTTTGGTTTATTTATTTTAAAAAAGCCTCATTAAACGAACTCGAACGAGCTTTTATCGAATCGAGCTCCGAATAGTTCACGAGCGGCTTTGTTCATTTGCAAGCTTAGTAGACACTAAAAAGAATGTGACTGTAAACATTTGGCGGAAAAAAAAATAGTTTTTAGTGTTTTCATATGTCAACTTCTGTTTCTGATTTTGTATAATTTAATCAGAATCTAAAAGCACGGCGAGGGGCGCTTTAAAATTTAGATTTTTGATGATGCTTTTGATTTTTATTTTGAGATATATAAAAGGCTAAAAGTACTTTTACAACTTATTTGCCAAACATGACTCTATGCTAATTTAATTAGCTTTCTGCTTCTATTTGCAAACACTATAATTTTTAATTCTTAACTCTTTTCACTTCTACTATAATAAATACCTTGTTTTAAAAGTAAAAGTATTTGCAAGCGTGGAAGATAATTCATAATTATATTTAATTTTACGGTAATTCCCCAATCATTGCTATGTTACACACAAACTTGTAAGTATTTGTTTCATAAATGATATTTGTCTTTGGGGTTCAATTTGAAAATAAATGCGCAAGGTAAAGTTAAATGGTGGATTTGGTTGGTGGAAACAAGTAGGTTTAGGCATCAGACTATTAGCATCGCCTTTTTCATTTTGTTACTAAAGGATGAACCCATCTCTAAGAGCCTCTCTTGTCTTTGCCTTGCTGAAGAGCCGTGGAGGATGTGAAGCGCGGGTTATGCCTCAACTAATCAGGGTCCATGGGTTGCCAAGACTGAGTTACCACACAAGAAGTTCTCCTCCACCCTGTAAATCGTTGCCAGAGGGATTCGAACAATCACACTGTGGGTGCCAACAAACAGACATCACATCACCCAAGTCCTTTACCAGTTGAGCTATGCCCCGATGGCTTTTCATTTTGTTTCTAAATTTAAATAAAAATAGCCAAAAGCAAAGTTAAAATTTTACATATTACATCACAATGATTGAAAAATTACACACATATATTTAGGAAAATGATTATCATGGCAGTTTTAGTTATAATATTACTCTATTTGACTAAAATGTAAATATTTTAAACAAGTATTGTTGGAAATACTGGATGGTGTATATCGAATGGCTGAAAAATCGAGCGAGTTCGATATAAAAATAGATGTCGAGGCAAAGAGTTAGACTCTTTCTCTTTAAGACAAGATTGCCTTACTCCGGGCGCATTTAGGGGTGGCAATCTCGACACGACACTAAAAACACGACCGAACCTAACACGATATAAGCGGGTTAGGGTTGACCCATTTATTATTCGGGTCATAATCGTGTCGTGCCCATTTAACCAAATAATAAATGGGCCGGAGTTTCGGGTTGACTGAAATGACCCACTAAACCCGTTTAAATAAGAAAATTTAGTATTATTTTTAATATTTTTAAATATTCTATATATAAATAACCCAAAATTCTCATTTTATCAATATAAATAAAAGATTTATTCAAGGTTAAAAAATATATAGGTTATTTCGGTCGTGTTCGGGTTACCGTGTAATAAACAGTCGTATTCGGGTTGACCCATCCGACCGAATAATTAAACGGTCGTGTTCGGGTTGGGTAAATTTGTGTAATTATCATGTCTCAACACGACCCGCGAACCCGAACACGACTCGAATTGCCACCACCTAACAGCGTGCGGTATCGTCAATTGTTTCCCAAGATACAACGACAAACACTTGCGATAGTTGTACTACAAATCAAAGACAACGAACACTTAGATGTTTTTGAACTCTCTTTTTATTGACTAATGCGGAATGAAGAAAAAGCAAGAAATTCGAATTTTTTCCGATGTGATCAAATGAATTCGGGGCTGATTTATATAGAGCTCACCGGTGCCTCTTGATGGGTGCAACCCTGGTCCGGATCCCGATCTTGACCGCCGATCGCTACCGTGGTTAATAAAATGCGATCCGATGGTTTCGATCTCATCTATCCGAAGGAACACACCCTTTGACATACACCTCGCACATCGGACAAACGTGTCGATTCACGGTTCGTCAAGAACAGACGATCAATCAACGCCACATGTCGCCACTTGTAGGATTATGCCAAGCCCCGCCACCGAAAGCGCCTCCGCCACGTTGCGAGCCACCTGGATCGAACCCTGGTTCGATTTTCCAAAACTTTAAGGCTCCTCAAAGCTCCCCGCTATGATGCGTGACGTGCGAAGTGCAAAGTGCGCCCTAAAGCGCCCAACGACTATGTGAGACGTGCGCGGGCCTGGGGCCCAACCGGCTTGACGGGCGGAGTGCCTTTTGAGCTAACCAAAGGCTAGTCAAAAACTTTAATGGAAAAAACTAAAAACTAAACATAAATAAAAAATGGCTATGACCAGGTTCAACCACTTTTGAGGAGTTCGGGCGGTTTTTGGTGGTTTTGACCAATTCAACCGTAAAAAATGATTTTGGGGCCTAATCCTTAGGACCGATCGACCACCGGTTCCCGGTTGAACCGAATGCAATCGCCCTTGATTTTTCAAATCACTTCCCATAATCTTAAATTTTCAAAACATTATATATTCCCATACTCTTATTATTAAAATTTCACCCGTCCCGTATCGTGCTTTAATAAAAGAAACTATTTACGATGACAATTCTATATCCGACCTTGTTGTGATCACCTTTTGTGTTGAGCCCACGTGAATTGGCATGACGCACAAACTGTATCCATCATCCATGCACTCATAGTAGGATCAAGGATTACTCCTTTGAAGTTTCTTGGTGAATTAGGTGTTGGAAATTGGTTTGAGAAGTAATGGTTGATACCTAACTTTGACCATTTTTTTAGTGACTAATTATTTAATTTTGGAGGAATTAAATATTAAAATAAAATTCTACGTTTCGAGTAGATGAGTGTGGTATATTTAACTTCTCAAAACCATTTAGTGGTGAGTGAGAAATAAAATCCACAAGATAGTCACTTTGAAATGGAATAATGGATGATGGGAAGGTGAAAAGACACCATCCCACATGGGAATAAAATATTAATTTTATTCAATATATAAGTAAGTGGGTGTATAAGAGTGTGCAAGATGAAATAACTATACACATGTGAGGTGTGGTGGGCAAGGCCACACGCTGCAGCCCTTGCCTTCACGGCCCGGGCCGGCCGAGCCCGTGTCCGTGTCCGTGTCCCGACGGGATCTGGGCCTAGTTTTGAGTAAAACATTTGTTTTTTATTTTTGGAGAATAAAAACAAATAAAGTTGCAACTTAAAAGTCAAACTGCGGCTTTTATAATGGAACAAAGACACCACTCAAACCCCACTACTTGGAATTTGACATAGTGGTCATTGAAGGAGTGCCCACTACCGGAGGTTACAACCCATTATCCTCTGGAGTTACGCCCTGCAAAGAAAGAGACCCCAAGACACTGGTTGGAAGTCCTATAAATAGGAGCATTGTTGTTGTTCGGGATTACACACTTTCATACTCATTTCTTTCTTGTACTTGCATAGTGTACTCGTTTTGCACATTTGATTCGAAAAGGTGCCTTGTAATTTGCGATGTTGTTATTACAAGGCGAAGGCATTGTATCTTTGGGGATAACACGTCTGTTCAAAGACTTATACGGGGCGTGTTTATCTTGCGGATAGAGTGTTAACTCGCCGCCTTTTCTCGCAAATTTTCATTCTCTGTAATAGATAGTTTGTTACTGATTCCTTGTAATCCGGTTCTACGAGAAATAAAACACAAGAAATTTCAACAACGCAAGATAAACAATTTTTTGTTTCTGTAAACGATGGCGTCTACTTCAAGGGTGAATGTTCCTACTGCTCCTGCTGCTGCTGAGAAGCCAGAAAAATTTTCTGGTGCTGATTTCAAAAGATGGCAATCCAAGATGCTGTTTTATCTGACTACGCTGAGCCTCGCTAAGTTCCTGAAGGAGGATCCACCAGTGGTGGAAGAAAATGAAACCAACAATGAAAAACGCGTGCGCTTTGATGCTTGGGGCAGGGTGACTTGCGTGCCGCAACTACGCCCTAAATGGATCGACTCGACTCTGCTATACAATGTGTATAGTGATTTGAAATCTTCAAAGAGCTCTGGGATTCTTTGGAAAAGAAGTACCGAACTGAGGACGCTGGTTCCAAGAAGTTCGTGGTTGGCAGGTTTCTAGATTTCAAAATGGTGGATTCTAGAACTGTCATGGAACAAGCTCAAGAATTGCAGTTAATTATGCACGATATTCGTGCAGAAGGAATGCAATTGGATGAAGCTTTCCAAGTGGCGTGCATGATTGAAAAGTTGCCACCTGGATGGAAAGACTTCAAAAATTATTTGAAGCACAAGCGAAAAGAAATAAATCTTGAAGATCTAATTATGCGTTTACGAATTGAGGAAGGTAATCGCAAATTAGATTCAAGGTTTGAAAAGTCTTTGTTGATGCAAAGGCTTAATTTGCTAGAACATGGCAGTTCTAGTAACAACAGAAAAGAAAACGTGACAATAACAACAACTACAAGGGAAAGAAGCCTGTAAACAAAAAGCCATTTACAGGAAATTGTCACAATTGTGGAAAGCCCAACCACATGGCTAAGGACTGTCGGCTTCCTAAAAAACCAAAATATAGACAGCCTAATGCTAATGTGGTTGAGCACAGTGGTATGATCCAAGAGTCGACGATATGGATCTATCTGCAGATGGTTTTGAGGCACACCTTGTGGATAATCCAAGGGAGTGGTATATTGACACGGGGGCCACTCGGCATGTCTGTTCTGACAAGGATGCGTTCTCTACCTACACCCCTTGTACAGGTAGAAAACTTAATATGGGTAATTCTTCCTCTTCTGATGTTGCAGGTTTTGGCAACGTGGTTCTGAAGCTCACTTCTGGAAAAGAGCTGCTTCTGAAGGATGTTCTTCATGTCCCAGAAATCCGGAAGAATCTAGTGTCAGGATCTCTTCTTGTAAACCATGGTTTTAGACTTATGTTTGAGTCGAAAAGTTTATTTTAACTAAGTTTGGACAGTTCCTAGGAAAAGGTTATCGTGTAGATAACTGTTCAAAATGAATGTAATGGCGATTCGCCGTGTAACCGATTCAAGCAAAGCAATAAAATTGAGCCTACTGTTTATATGCTTGAGTATTCTGATTTGTGGCATGTTAGATTAGGGCATGTTAATCTAAATGCTATAAAAAGATTAATGAACTTGGAATTACTTCCAACTTCAAAAATTGATTCTCAAAAGAGATGTGAAATCTGTATTGAAGCTAAAATGGCTAAGTTACCTTTTCATTCTGTGGAAAGAAATACAGTACCTCTAGAATTGATACATACTGATATATGTGATCTGAAATTTGTGCAAACTAGAGGTGGTAAAAATACTTCATCACTTTTATTGATGATTGCACAAGATTTTGCTACTTATATTTATTAAGAAGCAAAGATGAAGCGTTGGAAGCTTTCAAAAATTAAAAAATTGAGGTTGAAAATCAACTTGGGAGCAGGATTAAAATAATTCGGAGTGATAGAGTGGAGAATATGTTGCACCTTTTGAAGAATTATGTAACCAAAATGGGGAATAATTCATCAAACTCATCGCACCATATTCACCACAATCTAATGGCATTCCGAACGTAAAAATTGAACTTTAAAAGAAATGATGAATGCCATGTTGATTAGTTGGACTACCTCGAACATGTGGGGAAGTTGTTTTGACAAAGAAACCACATTTTAAATAAAATCCCACTTAAAGGAAAAAAATAAGACACCTTATGAATTGTGGAAAAATCATAAGCCATCTTATAAATACCTTAAAGTGTGGAGGTGTTTGGCTAAGGTAGCAATACACGAACCTAAACAAGTCAAAATTGGCCCTAAGACGGTTGATTGTATTTTTATATGATATGCATACAATAGTAGTGCATATCGGTTCTTGGTACACAAGTCGAAAATCCGAAATTTCTCGAAGGTACCATAATTGAATCAAGAAATGCAATATTTCTTGAAAATGTATATCCTTGTAAAGAAAGGGTTGGAATAAGTTCTAACAAAAGAACTTATGAGAAAGTAAAGTAGTTCTTCAAGAGAATGAAGAATCAAGACGAAGTAATATGACTAAAAGCGCTACATCATTTGGTCCCGATTTTGTCACTTACTTATTAGGCGGTGAGGCAATCTTGTTAAAGAGGCTCTGTCTAGTCCGGATGCTCGCTGCGGAAAGAAGCCATCAATAGTGAAATAGAATCCATTTTACAAAATCATACCTGGGAGTTGGTTGATCTCTGAGGCAGTAGTAAACCTTTAGGGTGTAAATGGATATTAAAAAAGAAATATAAGGTGATGGAACTATTGATAAATATAAAGCCAGGTTAGTGGCTAAAGGCTTCAAACAAAAAGAAGGAAGTGATTTCTTTGATACATATTCACCTGTAACAAGAATTGCATCCATTCGAGTGCTTATTGCGATCTTTGCTTTGCAGACAATCTCGAGATTCACCAAATGGATGTAAAAACTGCGTTTTTAAATGGTGAATTGGAAGAAGAAATATATATGGAACAGCCTGAAGGATTTGTATCACCTGGTCAAGAGAAAAAGGTGTGCAAATTGATAAGATCATTGTATGGACTTAAACAAGCTCCAAAACAAATGGCATCTTAAATTTGACACAACGATGTTGTCAAATGGCTTTAAAATCAACGAATGTGACAAATGTGTTTATTTTAAAGGCATGTCAAATGCATTTGTCATAGTTTGTCTATACGTAGACGATATGTTAATAATGGGTAGTAGTCATGATATAATCATGGACACTAAGAAAATGTTAAAAAGAAATTTTGACATGAAAGACATGAGAATTGCTTGATATGATTCTCGAGAATCAAAATTGGCAAAACATCCGAAGGAATTAGCTTGACACAATCCCACTATGTGGAGAAAGTGCTCAAGAAGTTCAATGCTTTTGATGGTCCACCATGCAAAACGCCCATTGATTTGAGCATAAACCGGTAGTAAATAAAGTGAACCAAAAGAGCTCGGTTGGAATACTCGAAGGTGATAGGAAGTTTGATGTACATTACAAAGCGTACACGTCCCGATCTTGCCTATCCTGTAAACAAGTTGAGTAGGTATACAAGCAATCCAAGCCAAGAGCATTGGAAAGCACTAACTAGGGTACTAAGATATCTAAAATACACCCCGAGTTATGGAATACACTACTCGAAATACCCTCCAAAGACTTGAAGGGTATAGTGATGCTATGGATTTCAGATTCAAAGGACTCCTACTCCACTAGTGGATATATATTTACTATTGGAGGAGGAAAAAGATCATGGAAATCCACTAAGCGGACTTGTATAGCTAGATCCACCATGGAATCGAGTTTATAGCTTTTGATAAGTGGGAAGTTCGAGTGGCTTCGTAATTTCTTAGAAGATATTCCATCTTTGGAAAAAGCCGGTGCCTCCCGTGTGATGATTCGTGTGATAGTCAAGCTACTATAGGGAGAGCACAAAGTAATATGTATAACGGTAAGTCTAGACACATCCGTCGTAGACATAATACCGTAAGACAATTGATCTCTAATGGTGTTATATCAATTGACTATGTAAAGTCAAAGGGCTTAACAGAGATCAATTGAGTAAATTGCTACAGAGGAATGGGATTAAAATCCATAATTTAAAGAATGATTAAAGTGGTAACCCAACCTTGGGATCGGAGATCCCAAGAACTTGGTTCAATGGGAAAACTATGCTTTAAAAGTTCGTTAAGCACTTGTAAATCAGGTTAACCCATCCCTAGAAGGCAAAACAAGTGCAATAAACTTGTTGGTTGTGGTAAGGTTAAGTCATAAGGACTTTTAATGATAAATTGACTCGGTCAAGAGAGATCACCTATATAAGTGAGAAGTGAGGACCGCTTCAATGTAACACTTATGAATCCAAAGATGTTGTCCATGGCCAAAAAGGACACAATCGAGAACGGAATGTGACAGAAGTCATATTGTGTAAATGTCATTGACTAGGTGTACGAAGGAGGAATAGTTCGCATTGCGTCACTAAAGCCACCGTATATCCGATGATATTTACAAAGGAAGGTTCAAAGTCGCAAACTACCGCCCCGATACAATATGGTTTCAATTAAACCGAGTACAAGAGTCCGCATTTTCATGTGCATTTGATTTCCACTCATGTGGGGGATTGTTGGAAATTGGTTTGAGAAGTAATGGTTGATACCTAACTTTGACCAATTTTTTAGTGACTAATTATTTAATTTTGGAGGAATTAAATATTAAAATAAAATTCTACGTTTGAGTAGATGAGTGTGGTATATTTAACTTCTCAAAACCATTTAGTGGTGAGTGAGAAATAAAATCCACAAGATAGTCACTTTGAAATGGGATAATGGATGATGGGAAGGTGAAAAGACACCATCCCACATGGGAATAAAATATTAATTTTATTCAATATATAAGTAAGTGGGTGTATAAGAGTGTGCAAGATGAAATAACTATACACATGTGAGGTGTGGTGGGCAAGGCCACACGCTGCAACGCGCCCTGCCGCGCCGGCGCTGGCGTGGGCCATGGGCCGAGCCCGAGCCCGAGCCCGAGCCCGAGCCCGTGTCCGTGTCCCGTGTCCCGTGTCCCGTGTCCCGTGTCCCGTGTCCCGATCGGGTGGGCCTAGTTTTACGAAAACATTTGTTTTTTATTTTTGGAGAATAAAAACAAATAAAGTTGCAACTTAAAAGTTCGAAATCGCAGCCTTTTATAATGGAACAAAGACCACTCATTCGGCCCACTACTTGGAGATTTGACAAAAGATAGTGGTCATTGAAGGAGTGCCCACTACCTGGAGGTTACAACCCATTATCCCGGAGTTCCGCCCTACAAGAAAAGACCCCAAGACTGGTTGGAAGTCCTATAAATAGGAGCATTGTTGTTGTTGGATTACACACTTTCATACTCATTTCTTTCTTGTACTTGCATAGTGTACTCGTTTTGCACATTTGATTCGAAAGGTGCCTTGTAATTTGCTTGATCTTTGCTATTACAAGGACTAAATGTTGTATCTTTGGGGATAACACGCCTGTTGTCAAAGACTTATACGGGACGTGTTTATCTTGCGGATAGAGTGTTAACTCGCCTCGGCCTTTTCTCGCAAATTTTCATTCTCTCGTAATAGATAGTTTGTTACTGATTCCTTGTAATCCAGTTTACGTGAAATAAAACACAAGAAATTTCAACATTAGGTACAAAAGCAACTGAATCAGCCATTAATTTATACTTTAATTTATATCTTGGGTTCTTTTTTGAACTCGGAGTTCCTTTGACTCCATTTTGCTTGTAATTATCAAGGCAGGTAAAAAGGAAGAGAATTAAATCCAATGAAACATGAATAAGATCATGTAATCTCATCATAATAATCATATAGTAACGAAAATGCTAAGGATAACTTGGATTAATAATCTGCATTCCAATGTGATAATTCAATCCTTGGTCAAAGTAATGTTTTTCGGCTAGTCGTTTTCGTGTAAAGGATAAATCATATATAATTTATATATATACGAACTACCTAACGCGGCGTAGATTCTTGAATGGATTTTGAGTCAGGCCACTGTTGGGATTTGGGTTTGAGATTAATACAATTTTGACCAAATATTCTCATGATGGAAAATAGAATTAAATTATATGCTAAAACTCTACTAAATGAGTAGATGAGATTGGCATTTGGAATTTCTCAAAACCAATTCCGGGTAAATGAGAAACTAATGCTACAAGTTAACCACTTAAAACTAGAAATTGGTATGAAAATGTGGGGAAGGAGAAAAGCTCCATCCCAGGATAGGAGGAAAAGCCAAAGATTGTTATATTTATAAATCTCAAGTTGACTTATGAGTTTTGGTCCTTGGGGAACTAAAGTTTCTAAAGGAGTGAGGTCCTACATGCATGCTTGAGGGTTTGTTCAAAACACACACGCGCGCGCCGTCGATCGACACGGCCCGTGCCTGGGTCGTGGGCTTGGGCATGGAGGCCCTTATTGTTTTGGACCAAATTTATTTTAATGAACCCATTTATTTGGAAACTTAGAAGAACTCTTTTAAATTAATCAAATGTTTTTTTCCAATGGGGTGGTGTGCGCAGCGCCGGTGCAGATAGAGAGCAATGTGCGTGCGCGCAAGATCAGACGCTTGGCGTGCACCTAGCGAACAGAGGCCGATATTGACGCGCGCACAAGTGTGCGTGGGACGCGCACTTTCAAATTGATGCACCTATTCGAGCAACCAGGTGTATTTTTTTCATTTGTAGACACTTTTTGATCCAAAAGCATATCCTTTTCATAAGGCACTTTGGGCCTATAAATATTAAGCTCCTACAGATGGAAACACATGTAAAAAAAAGATGCCTAAAATCGAGCCATTTTTGCATCAACATGTTAGTATAATTTCCTTCCAAAAAGCTTGAAAGTTCAAACACTTATAGTTAAGCTATTGGTTCGATATTTATAAGTGCTAAATCGAACTTGTTAAAGTCGTTGTATCTTAGGGACGATTGCCAAAACCGTAAGCACTTTGTATACGAGGCAATTTCGTCTTGTGGAGACAAGATCTAATAATGGCCTCGACTTAAAGTTTGTCCGATTTCTCCAAACACTTAGTCATTTTCTTGTAAACAGTACCATCCGAACAACAGTCACCACAAGCAAAAGTTACAATAATACGAGATCATGAACTAGACCACTCTAAGATGTTGTTGAACGGGTATTCGTATGATAATAATGATGTTTATGGTGTATATGTGGACACTCAACGAGGTTTGTCCTAAGGGTAGTCACTAAAGCGATGGCCAAGGGCTCCTAATTTTGAGGATATCCAATTTTTACATAAGTTTTTATATATAAGTGCATATATTTTATTAAATTATTTTTATTGTGATCCCCAAAAATAAAAAATAAATATCAAATGGTCATTTGTTTTTAAAATTGTACTAAGAAAATTAATCTAACTTTTAAAATCAAAATATATATAAAAAAACAGTTTGATGAGTTATAATTCGGATAAGCCCAAAAGGCTAAGTCCAATGGAAATATTTTAATTATGGACTGACAGTTAAATGAATAACCAACAGAATTAATTTTAATGGATTTAATATTATTATATCAGTTTAGGTAATACTAAATTAAGCCCATGAAGGCCCTCAGACCAAGAAGCCCACAAAGACCTACCTGGTTGCCTATATTTCATATCATCATTATTGAAATGCACACCATTTACAATGCACTTAGCTCCTCCTCAAGTTCTTCGGCTTGTTCTTACTTGCTCGGAACTAACTTGAGCGTTGGAGAGTCTCCGTCGATCAATGCAATCCGGATCAAGCTCGTCTACAAGTTTTTTTGAATGAAGCACGAAAAATTACAAACAATCTTTTTCGTTGGTGATGAATTACCGAGTTATTCACTTGGTTGTACAAACGAAAAATTAGTAGAGGTAATATTTTCCATTCATGAGAATGCAAATGATATGTGATACCAACATGAAAGGGAGAGAGATATCAAAATGTATGTCTGAATTCTTACCTCAATTGGAATTCAAGTATAAGAAGTTTATAGATAAATCAAATGTACTCTGCATTCAAATTTATCTCAAAAATGTATGCAACTCAAGTTGAAAGTACTCAATATGACACGTACGGCAATTCGGAAAACTTAGATTTGAATTTAATGGCGTAGTCGATGAAGTGGGGTGGACTAGCGGGCTGGTATACAATTTTTTTTTCTTTTTCAAAACAACATATAAATTATGGCAATATACAATAACACCTCCTAAATTTGGTCACATATCTCATTTATCTTCTCGAACTTGTCAATGTAACACTTACCCCTTAATCAAAATAGAATTTAATGTATGGATAAAATTGTCCTTAATAATAATTATTTTTAACATGTTTAATTTTAATAATTGTACCTTAATTTTGATTTCATGGTCTTTATTTAAAACATGTTTTTTTTCGGAAAAGCAACTATTAACTTACCTAGTAGAAATATTAAAAATATTTTAATAATAAATGAGTATAACAAATATACAAAAATATTGAATGCAAATTATTTTGATAATTTGAGTACAACATAAATATAACTTTCAATTTTTAAATTCTTTCAACTATTACGAACAAACATATTTTTGTATACTATATATATAAAAAACTAGTTTTTTTTTTTTGAAGCAAAGGGAAATTTTACTGATAGCACAAGTCGTCGATAATAAAATTCACAATATAAAGAGGTGGAAAACTCCACACTGATGGACTATTAAAAGAAAAAGCTTCCTTTGTTGGAGGCAAAACTGACTTTTAATATTTAATATATAGTTGAAGTATATAAATGTCTTATATTCTCTCTCGTTCACCGTGTTGGTTTGAGCGTCGGAGGGGCCTCCCTGGGCAATCCCCAAGGACCTCCCTAATGTTTACGTATGTACAGGAAAGTTGCCAGCAGAAAATTTCTAGCTCAAGGACAAGAAAACTTAAAGATTTCTCGCTTGTGGGAAGAAAAAGACTTGGACTTATTAAGAAACCCTAACTTGGAGTAATCTGCCCTAAAAGGCAGCATTAGTTTGGTGCCATATGTGGGAAGTAGCCAAAGAACACGAAGATGCAGACCCGATCTCAAGCATATGGAGTCGGATCACAAGTTGTAGGCTACGAGCAACAAGGCAACATGTAGGCAACCCTTAAAAGAACAATTTAGCAAGATTAGGGATTATTATGAAGAGTTGCTTAGAGTAATCCAGTTCTACAGTTTGTCTTAAAGCTTTCAAACCTGTGAGAGTGAGGGGGCAACCTACATTTTTGAGGTTGTATATTTGTTTTGATGCATGCAAGAAAGGTTTTAAACATTGTAGAAAAGTTGTGGGTGTGGATGGTTGTTTCTTGAAAGGTCCACAAGGGGGCAATTGTTAAGCGGTTGGGGTTGATCCCAACAATTGCATGTTTCCAATTGCTTTTTTTGTGGTGGAGAATGAAAACAGGGATAGTTGGGAGTGGTTTTAAGCTTGTTAGAGAATGATTTAGAGATTGATAACCAATATGCATGGACCTTCATGAGTGACAAAATGAAGGGTCTCATTCCAAAGATTTGAGTGCCTATTCACGATGCGAGAAAATAGATTTTGTGTGAGACACTTGCACACAAATATGAAAAGGGATGGGTTTACAGGTCAATCAATAAAAATGGTCTTTGGGCTGCAGCTAGGGCAACTAGGATTGAAGAGTTTAAGGCAAAAATGGATGATTTGAAAAAATTGGATGAAAATGCATATAATTGGTTAGTCAAGAAACCACCCAATCAATGGTCAAGGTCTCATTTTGATCCTTATCTTAAATGTGACATTTTGCTTAACAATATGTGTGAGAGTTTCAACTCATACATACTTTCGCTAGAGACAAACCAATAATTGCATTGGTAGAAGGAATCGAAAGCGATAATGCATCGCAAATGAATAGAGATAAGGCTAGGGACTCGAGATTGCACTATTTGCCAAAGAATCGAGCACTCATACTTAAGAACATGAAAGATCTTTGGTGAATGCATTCCCATGAAGTCGATGGTAGCACTTTGAGATAGTGGGCCATTTGACCAACACAATGTGGATGTGCAACAAAAATCATGTAGTTGTAGAAGGTGGGATTTGACAGGATACCTTGTAGACATGCAATTTCAGCCATTTGGTGTAGGAATGAGGAACCCGAAGAGTATGTGCATGATTGCTATAAAGTGTCAATTTACCTTAGTGTGTATGAAAATGCAATTATGGGAGTCAATGGGATTGAACTTTGCCCGCGGTGGACTTACCCGCACCTTTGCCTCCTAACTATGAAAAAACAGCCTGGTAGGCCTAAAAAGATGAGAAGGAAGGAGGGCGGTGATGAGCCACCCGCCTCTCACAATGCAACAAAACTTAGGAGGACTCGAAATCCCGAAATGCGGGAGGTGTGGAGTCTTAGGACATAATTCTAGAACTTGCAAGAAGAGCAATAATGACACTTATACCCTTCCGGAAGTTGGACCACACCATGATGAGACTCCCATCGTGATTCACAACCTATGCCATTTTCAAGCACTCAAGGAAGTAGTAATCCTGTGAACCCCACTATTCCAGGAAGGAGCAAAATACCTGTAAGTGTTATTAATTGGATATTTATGCAATTTCGGCTCAATTTTATTGGTAAGTTAATCGCAAATTAATTTTTCTCGTTTGGTCAAAAGAAAGAGAGGTTCTTGCAATATCAATGTTAATGTAGGTGGCTCAACAAACAAGGTTTCAAAATTGAATGTAAGCTCATTCTTTATACTTGTATTAATTTTGCGGGCTATATATCTATATATATATATATATTCAATATTAAGCTCATTCTTTATACTCGTATTAATTTTGTAGGTTACCAAGTCATCCACAATGCACACTCCAATTATTGTGAGGGGTGGAGTGAATTATATCACCATGCCAAACGAGAGTTGCCATCGTGGAGAAACTTCAAAAAGAGCTTCAAAAGGAAGAGTTACTAAGAAGGACAAAGCCTAGTCATTTTATTTCTCTGTTTCAAGACACTTTGGATGTTTCATTTAGATGAATATTGTCAAAACAATATCATTGTTGTACTTGTTTGTTGGATGTTTCATTTGGCCTGTTTTGAACAATATCATTGTTGTACTTGTTTTAACACTTTGGTTGTTTGGATATTGTTTGTAATGAATGCTTGGATAGTTTGGTTAAGTTGTAATGAACAATTTGGTTAGTTTGGATGTTTGTTGGATGAATTAGATGTTTGGATATTTTGTATTGTTAATATTTGTATTGTTCATGGGCCTTACAATGAACATGATTAGAAACATCATTTTATTGAAATGAAAGAGTAGTTGCATTTACAAAAGCATCATAAACTAACCAAGCAAATGACAATTATCTAGTTACATTAAGAATGCAACACTAACACCAACAATTACACAAACAAATCACATAACAAAACAAGATCAAAGATCTATTTTTTTCTTGATTCAAGAACTTCATGGTCCAAAGATAGCAAGCCTACTATTAGCCATATTGATCTCTCGATTGAATTTCCTTCTTCTTTCGGAATGCTTCGATTTCTTCTTGTAACTTGTTAATTTTTGCAAGCAATCCGGGTATGATTTGCTTGGCTCTAGAGCACATTTCATCATCCGCCCATTTAAAATGCCCGCAATATCCATTTTTTGTAGAATTTAAAAATATTTCATAAAAAATCGAATTAACAAGAAAAAAAAAAAACGAAAAAAAATTAATTTTTACCCATATCTTGAACATGCCCAAAATCTTCTACCAGGATTTGATTTCGTCAAGAAGTCTTCAATAATGCATCCATTCCACAATTGCAATGCATTCCTCATTGTTGACCGTATTGATCGAATGTGAAGATTTAGAAGAACTAGGAGTAAAGGATTTCTTCATTGTTAGGCTTTAGAAATGAAGAACAAATGCAAAATGAACTTATGGGACAAAAAAACAAGCTTTAAACAAAGGATTACCTGTTGTAGCAAGTTTCAGGTTGCATTTTGATCACCAACTAACGGTAGGTATCGAGACCGATTAAAATATGTAACGTTGGGTACCAGTTTTGATTAAGTGGGAACATGGGGTATCAAAAGCAAAAAGTAGGTTAAGTTGGGGTACCAAAACGTAATTTCCCCTTATAAAATATAAATTTTTGAAAAATAACTTTTAAAAGTAGATGTTAATTAAATTTTTTTGTGAATGTGTAATAATATGTATAATGTAACTATACTAAAATATTTTTAATAGTATTTTTCTATTTTTTTAAAATAATTCCTATATTTAAAATTATGAAATTATTTAATATCGTAATTTTTTTATTTTATTGATAGTTGAACTACATATATTTTCCAAGGCAAAATTTGTATAGACCGCCTTACGCATCCTATTCCGTAAGACGGATCCCCAACCGCCCGACCCGCCGCGACCCGCCCCTGGATATATAAAACAAATAATAGAAAAGCGCATCTAAGACCCTTTACACGCTGGCCCCAGACTGATTGACCCAAGATCGCAAGACAGTCAGCCCGCCCATGATGCCTAGATGGGTCGGGATGGTCGGATCCGCTTAATTAAAAAATTAACAAATTTGCACCAATCGGGAATTGAACCTGGTCCGTACCAAGGCAAGGTGCTATTCTACGACTAGACCACTCGTGCTTGTTGTGCATATTTAGTATAACCATGAATATAAAACTTTATTATCATCCTTTCATTTCAAAAATTTAAATTCTCTGAATATGAAATGATACTATCCGAAAATAGTGATACTTTTAAGTAATAAATATGATACTTTTAAGGTGAACATCATCACGCTCTTTTTTCATGTTTTTCTTCCTCGGTTAAAGTACCAGTTTTATAAGAAAAATATCAATTATTTTAGATAAAGTATCATATTTTTTTAATATATCCACATATTATGATTACACTACATTGAAGGACAAATAAATATATCGAGTTAAAGTAACACCTTTATAAGTAAAAAATATATGTTTTTTTTGAGATAAAATATCATGTTTTAAGAGTAAAAATATATGTTTTTAAAATAAAGTATTGCATTTTTCAATAATAAACACAAAGAAAGATGAATAATAAATATGATACGATTAAAGTAACACTTTTATACGTTAAAGTATCCGTTTTTGAGATAAAGTATCATGTTTTTTAGTATAGTCACAAATTAGAAATGAAGAAAAGAAGGAAAAATAAAAATAAATATGATATAGTTAAGGTAACACTTTTATAAGTAAAAGTATCCGTTTGTTGAGATAAAGTATCGATTTCTTAATACGATTTACAAACTAGGAACAAACAAAGAGGAAAAATAAAAATAAATACGATGTAGTTAAAGTAACACTTTTATAAGTATCATTTTATTGAGATAATGTATCATATTTTTTAATAGACTTGGGTTCGATTCTTAGCCTTTACATTTATCGGCGTTTTAATTTTTTTTTTTAAATTACCAGGCGTATTTATAAATGGGCTAATATAAATTGTTATACTAAAATTGCATAATAAGTACTAGTAGTGTAGTGGTAGAACACCACCTTAAGTCCATTAAGGTCGCGGGTTCAATTCTGTTGTGGAGTACTTTTTTCTTTAAATAAGAGGTGTAATTTGGTTGGTTGGGGGTGTGGGGTCGGGCGCACGTTGGCGCGGCGCGAGTTCGGTGGAAGATCTGCGTCTTACGGAATATGATTCATAAGACGGTCCTGAGAGATCTACTCATTATGCAATATTATTTTCTCGAATACCGAGTCACAAAAAATATTACTTCAACCCAAGCCCAACAAAATTTCGATATGGGCCTGCAACGATTTCCCAAGCTGAACTAAACAACCCTAACGTCGAGTGCTTGTCTCGTTGCATTTTGTGTTGCAGCATAACCAATAAGTTTTGAACCAAACACTTGCCTGGGGTGTAAACGAGTTGAGTCGAGTCGAGTCAAACATAGTATTTGTTTAGGTTTGTTTGAATTTTAATCGAGCTTTAAAAATTGTGTTTGAGCTTGGTGTGAATATTAATCGAATCAAGCTCGAATGAGTATTAGTCGGCCGAGCACCGAATCGAGCTCGAGTAGCTACCATCATATTTTTATACATTTTTTATTCTTTTTGTACTAATCGAGTCGAGTTCGGGTTTACATCTTATAGAACGAAAAAATATGTTCAAATTTGGTTTGTTATGGTAATGACATGGGCTCAAATGAGCTTTGAACGATCGATATTCAATTATTTGTGGCATGAAAATGACCAAATTCAAAACTTTAAATTTATAAATGAATTAAATATACCAATTTTTTTAAAAACTAAAAGGGTGTTTGGCTCAAACTTATAAGTTCTTAAAAAAACTTATAAGATGTTTAAGAGATTGCAAGCTCTTAAAATGTGTTTGGTAATTTTTTTTTTTTTTTAAAAGAGCTTAAATGCTCTAAAATGAATCTGTTAGAGAGCTTATAAGCTCCAAAAACAGAAGTACACAAAAGAGCTTATAAGCTCCTTAATTTTAAACATAGGAAAAACAAAAATATCTTTAATAATTTTATATTAACCCAATTTACCCAACACACAATCATCTGCGAAATCTTTTTCCCGTAATCCTCCCAGTAAAGATTTTGGATTCTCTTTATATTCCAAAACCCTTACAATTCTATTCGGATAATTACAAAAAGTTGAACAATTTTTAAGTTAGTTACGAAAAACTGACCAATTTTTTAGGGTCACTACCAAAGTCGATCTTCTTTTGTCAATAAAAACTAACGAGACTTTCTGCATTGTGGTCGAAGAGTCCACGATGAACTATGATAAACTAACAATTCTCCACATCTTTTCCTTCTAATAATTTTCTATAATAAATTATTATGAATAACAGAGAAGATTTTTTTCATTGTTAATTAAACATTATAAATGTTTTGAGAACAAAATATTCATTGCAATCAAATTTATTATGATTTTTTTATTATGTTGCTTTTGCAATAAAAATTGCCTACTAAACTTTTGTTTGAAGTTAAACTAATTTACAATATATGTGATAATATTTCAAAATAATTAAAATACAAAAACATGTCAAATATAGTTGTTTAAATAATTTTAATAGTACCATGTCCTTTTTAGTCATTATGAAAAGATCTTATATTGCCAAAACTCAAAAGGCAAAAACTTATATGAGACCGTCTCACGGTCTAAATTCGTGAGACGGAGCCCCATATCCAAATCCATCTTAATATGGGTGGTATTTTGGAGGTTACAAGAAAAAATTGGGTAAATACGAAAATAAGACAGGACTCTTCCATGGATAGTGTGGATCGCCATCTCCAATTTCTCAAGCTTCTCAAAGAACACCCGCCATGTTTAAAAACTTCACTTTAATTTGTATTCTAAACCATCAAAGCTCTTCTAACTTCCATATCGGCCACTTTTCTCATTCCACTCACTTGGAGAAATAACTACTGTTCAAATATATATTTCAACAGAGCATTCACCAATTTCAGTTTGACGTGGTAAAAGGTTGAGCCTCTTTTTCTTTTGCTATTGCCGTAGTAATTTGGCGGGATTGCATACCTCTTCGTAAGAAATTCAGTGTGTCAGAACTATAAATGCAAATTGATGGTGGTTGTAATTTAAAATATACAATGGCAAAGCTAATCGAGCTCGATATGTCTCCGACCGAACTCGCCCGACACCGAGCACTTGCAAGAAAGGGGGCGGAGGGTTTTTCGGCGTACCCTCTTCGACGCTCAAGTCGATATCAATTCAAAGAAGGTAAAAATAGCTCGAGTATAGTATGGATGAATAAAAATGCATTAACCTTGCTCATACGATGAATGACTATTTATAAGGCTCACCTTTAGGGTTTCCGCATTTTCCTAAAACGGTTAGGAGAATCATGGGGCGTTTGTTATAAAATCTTATCTAGATTCAAGAATTTTAAGTTATGCCCACAAATACCGATCTCGCATATTAATCCCGAGCACTCTCGGTCTTCTAGAAATTGGGCCTTAAGAAGTGAACTTTGATGGGCACGGAGTTGGACTACGATTATGAGAGCCCGCTCTTTAGCTCGGCTTTATTCCATGCGGATCAATGGCCCTAATTACTATGAGATAACATTACTACTGGAAATATTATTATAAATGTTTTGAGTTACATGGTAAAAGTATAAAATTATACTTATGTGCATGGTATGGCCCAAAATTCCGGGTTAGTCAATACTACCCAAGTGGGTTATATACCATTGGATTAACACATACCCATGTGGATGTGCGTGTATGTATTGATCTAACGGTATAAAACCGGTTGGGTAGCTACCCAAGTGAGTAGCATCTACTTACTCCAAAATTCCACCATTGATCCGCCAAATGTAGAGGTGTCAAAAGAAAAGGGCCGGGTCGGTCACCCCACCGGGCTTTTCAAAAAAATCGGGCCGGGCCAAACAAGACAGTACCGGGCCACAAAATTGAGGAACCAAACCCGCCCTAAAAACAAAAAAATACACTAGAAATGTAATGCCCCGATTTTTCATAAATAGCGAAAATATGGATAAATTTTTAGCTAAATAAAAGAGTTATAAATATCTCACAATTATAGAAAAATAGCCTACTAAATTTAACTTCAAAGGAAAAGAAATAATTTGTACTAAAGAAAATATTATACTATAATCCATATGCGCAAAGAAAAATTAGAACGCTAAACATTGTCCGAAAAACTCTCAATAATTAAAAATAAAATTTAAAAGAAAACTTTGCATGACCGATCACATCCATCCACCACGTACACGCCACGGACTCCTAACCCGAAAATTTGTTAATGAAAGGGGTGAGCTATCAACAACTCGGTGGGGACGATTGTCTAAATCAAATACACAAGATAATCATCATTGATACACATTTATGGTTTTCATGGTTTGATCAAACAAGTCCGTAGGCTAACCGTGGGTGTACAATTAAAATGCGTTCATATTGGTACAATTAAGTACCTTCGTGATGTACAATTAAGTACCTTCGTGTCATGTCATATTTAACGTGCCATACATATAACAATCATAACAAGACATTTAAAGTAGAACGATAAGAAAAGTAAACCCCACCTCAAAAACGCAGTTCGTGAACTTGAAAAATATTGAATTGCTTGAGCTCGAAAAATCCTAGACCTTGAAAGTATCGTTTCCTACACATCAAAATAAATTTAACTTAATACATGGCTTTAGGGTAAAATGGATTAAATAGTTGAGGTGAAAGGAATAAGAGATGAAACAAAAGAAAAATTGAAGATGAATGAGGTTGAATTGGATTTGCAGTCAAATCTGCAGCTTATGGGTCAAGGGACACTTTTGTGGGTTTAGGAATTTTGAGGGGTATATTTGTAATTTCAGTGGAGTTAGAGCTCATATCCCCCAACCAAGTTCCAAATTCCTCATTTCTTAGTTTACAAATTCTGCAACTCCATAGCCCTCTGCTCGTCTTCTCGATCTCAACTATTTCTTTTTTTTTTTCTTCTTCTTCCAATTTCACACGTGT
Source organism: Rehmannia glutinosa (assembly GCA_016081115.2). NCBI lineage: Eukaryota > Viridiplantae > Streptophyta > Magnoliopsida > Lamiales > Orobanchaceae > Rehmannia > Rehmannia glutinosa. Next base: position 346,331 of record JABTTQ020001572.1, read on the forward strand.
ATCTCCTCCCCCAAATCAATCCCCTTTCCCCCGTCACCCTCTGTCTCTCTCTCTTCTCCATAAATTTCGTCACCCACACACATCACCGGTGGCACACAGCGAAACGGGGCGGGGCACGGCGGATGGAGGCGGTGACGCAAGTTGGACTTTTGGGCAAATCGATTTCCGTCGGGGCGATGGGCTTGGGCTGGGGCTGTGAATGGTGGTTTGGAGAATTTCCAGCGCTCTGGGTTTGGGGTTTAGTGATTTCGGATGTTTCTTTCTGGTTATTGGTTTTGATGGGTTTGCGTCTTGGTAGTTTTTCGATTGGTCTTGGGTTTTTCTGGCGGCGGCGAGTCGCAGATTTGGGCTTTTCCGATAATAAGAATTTGGGGCTGTGACGGGAAAAAGGGTTACGACGATGGTGCTCGGGTTTGGGTTATGGCTGCGTTCGAGCCTGGCTTTGGCATATCACGGGTAGAATAATGCAGTTTGGCAGCTTCTAGATTGGACATAAGTTAATATGAGAGTATGAGTTTACCTTGGTTGTGAAGAAGTGATATTGCACAGATGTATCGTGAGGTTGCTGGGGATATGAGACGGCTGGGAATATATATATGTATTTAGACTTGAGAGTCTTATTGTATTATGCCATGTATTAGGTTAAATCTATTTGGATATGCACAAATAAAATTCTTTTCTATAAAATTTTCAAAGGATTCTGCAGATTTTCAAATAAAATAAAATACACATATGGGCTTTAATAAAGTGGGCTTATAAAATGCGCCTATCAATGTAATAATCATTGGGCTTACAATAATAAAAGGGAATTTCTATGTTAAACCAAAATTAAAATCCTAAAAGGCCAAAAATCACTATCCCAAATATCAAATAATTTATGGGGTGTTACAAGAAAAATCGGGCTTTTCGGGCTATCCCCGGGCGGGCTTTTGAGGCCCGATGTTTTTCGGGCATTGAAAAATAGAACCCAAACCCCACTAGAAAACCGGTTCAAGTTCGGGCCTACTGTCGGGAATTGATGACTCTAGCCATGTGTGAAGACTTCACTTTGTATTCCAAATTAAACAGCAAATAGCTCGTTCATACCAACGTCTGTCAAACAAGTATTACATTTTGAACTAAAAAGTATTATAATTTAATCGAAAAGTATTACATATTGAATCGACAATATTATAGGTTTAAGTGAAAAATATTACTTCTAAAATTGAAAAATATTACATGTTGAACTAAAAAGTATTATAATTTACGTGAAAGTATTACATGTTGAACCGAACAATATTATAGTTTTAAGTGAAAAAGTATTGCTTGTAAATTGAAAAGTATTAAACGTTGAACTAAAAAGTATTATAATTTACGTGAAAAGTATTACATGTTGAATCGAACAATATTATAGTTTTAAGTGAAAAAATATTACTTGTAAATTGAAAAGTATTACATGTTGAATTAAAAAGTATTGCGATCTTATATGAAAAGTAATAAATGTTGAACTAAAAATATTATATGTTGAACTAAAACTATTACAATTTTAAATGAAAAATATTACGGCAAAAACTTGTGTAAGACGGTCACACAGTCTGACAGTTATACTTTCAGTGTAAAAAAAGTAATAATTTTAGTGTAAAAAGTGATACCTTGTCCGAATACACTAAAATTAAGTGTATTAAGACAAAGTATCACTTTTTACACTAAAAGTATCATTTTTATACTAAAAGTATCACTTTTAACACTAAAAGTGCAATATGTCGCCCGTGCGATCGTCTTAAGTATTATAGAACTAAAAAAATTACAATTTTAATTAAAAAGTATTAGACATTTTAATAATAAAGTATTACAAGTGAATGCGTATCACACATTGAATCAAAAATATTACTTATTTCGAGCGTAAAAGTATACGTAATCGAGAATGCGGCAAGTTATCCATGTCATCACATTAAACATTTTTCTTTAATTATTATGGAACTCTAGCTATTATATATAACACATTATATACATATATATATGATATCATATTTATATATATTTGTATTTGTATTAGAACGAAGGAACAATTACATTAATATGTGTGTTTGTGTGTGTGACTTTTTGAATGAACTGAATGAATGAAAGTTACAAGATGTTATGTGCTTGTAAATTAAACTTTCATGAGAGTTATTCTTTTAATGGAGATATACAATAGTCATTTATTATCGACTCCAAATTGAAACCCCGTATTTTTGTTAGATACTCTTATATTTTTACAAATGGACTACTTACTCCATATATGGTTTTTAATTGTTAATAATGCATATTGCTTTTACAAAAAAACAATATGGGACAAAGAAATTAGTAATGTATTCGTCATTCCTTGTACATGGAGTTTCCTCAAATCCAAGAAATAGTGTTTCGTGTTGAGTTTTAAGTATGCGTGCGTGAGAGGGAAAAAGCAAATTGAATTTAGTGGGGGTGAGATAACTTGCGTGGATCTTTGGATATTGGGGAGCGTAATCCAATTTTTTCTTTTTCTTTTTATTATTAGTTGGGTTTTGTTTTAGGTTGGAGATACGTTTTTAAGATTTAGACCGTGAGACTCACTCTTGCCAAAAACTTTCACAACTAATAAGATGTAAGAAATTTTACAAGCTCACTATCTTTTTTTATCTAACAATTTTTAAATAAATTCTAAAAAACAAATTATCTTACTAAGACAACAATTTTTAAATAAATTCTAAAAAACAAATTATCTTACTAAGACAACATTTTAAATAAGCTTAGCCAAACGCCCTTTAGGACCAATCAAAGTGTAATTTCAATTGTTTCATTAAGGGCTAAACAAGACCATTCAAAATTGTCGAAGCAAATAATCCCCTATGAGTTGTTTCTGCCTCATATTTCACCACAACACACATTAATTTCAACTTATATTTAATAATATCGATAAACGTCACAAACATGCAATTTAGTCATAATCTTCTCTTTCCCAAAGAAAAAGAAAAACACACTTTTGAACAAACCCACATAAAGGGGGGAAATTATACTACATTCGTTGTCAATTGAAAATGACACCAAAATCCATTACAACCAAAAACACATCAAAAAACATAACTACCGCATGGAATCGCAGGCCCGTGTCTGTAGTAGTCCAATTTATTAACCTCAGATCGTGGCCCCAGCAGTGACACCCCCTTTGGGCACAGGTTCATGGGCCCCCGGTGCACCAAGCCCATAATCAGGGTCCCTATATCCAGGCCCATACGCGCTGCTAAAAAACCCAGCATGAAGCACAGCAACATAGAGCAGCTGAGTAAAGGCCAAAATTATAACGAAGGCCTCCACAATCCTCAGCCTCCATCCTCTCCAACCCCTACGTTTATCTCCTTGCACGCCAATCTGCAAAACACAAAATTAAATTTGTACAGATTCAGTGAAACGCCGCCGTTTTGGAGAAGAGGATTAATGTAATTTCTCGATCGACAGAAAAATTGACCCGAATGCAAGCGCGGTGACGGCCCATGCGATCAAGGAAGACGAACCGGCGGCCGCGAGACTGTCGTTTCTCCAGGATCGGAGGTGTTTTCCGCCGGCGATTTTGGATAGTATTCCGAGAACGGCGGCGAGTAGTGCGAACGTCAGGAAATAGCCGGTTGCTCCGTTTCCTCCCATGCCTGTAATTAATAGGTAGATATCTTAATCCTGTCTCTTCGGATTGGCAAATTACAAACATTTATACTATCGTTTTTTTCAAAAATATGACATTTTTTTTTTTCCTTTTCCACCCAAATATGATTTTTTTTTGACATTTTCAAAACTCATTTTTATATTTACTGTAACATTTCTTCGCGTTTAGCATTATATATGTGTGCGCAAAAATAAACTCAAGTCCAAGTATATTCTCAATTTTACACAAAAATTTGAAAATTTTAATCAAGTACTGAAACTTCGAATAGAACCAACGGATAATTACAGAAGACCCTGAAATTTGGACTAATTAAAAAAATCCACCGATACTTGAAAATCACAAAAAAGACCTTAATATTTAATTATCTCCTAAATTTAAGGGAGTAATTATTAGTATTTCTAAAAATTGAATTTTTCAAATATTGTTTGCTTATGAGAATAAAAATGTAAAACAGAATCAAACCTCAATGAATTTTTATTTTTTTGCAATTTTTAATAATCCCTCCACTTTTTCTTAGTTAGGCCAAACCTCAAATTATCCCTAAAATCAAATCACCTGACTACTAATAAAACAATAGTAACAACGAAATAATCAACTCGTGATATATGAAAAATTAGAACACTTCACAGCGAAATCCACCGCGAAAATCAACACGAAGTGACCAAAATCCACCAATAAAACAAAATATACTTAGAGCTTTTTTGTGTACTTAGTTAATTGAGTATTATCATATACCAAAATGGAATTTCTTGTAAAAAAAAATAAAGTAGTGGTGAGATGTATGAAAAAATTTACTTACTTGGATGACCGGTTTGACCATTGATATACCTATTAAGGCACCAACTCGCAAAACCCAACACAATAAAATACATAATTAAATTCAGGTACAGCAATGGAGCTGCCAATTTCCTTGCCGCTCTTCCGTCCATTTTCCTTTTCTTTTCTTCTTCTTCACCAAACTTCCACAGACAAATTAATCCAGCTGAAAACCAGTTAAAAACACCAAGTAAATTTTACAGTTAATTAGCGTTCATTCAGTGGGTGAATAGTTTCAAGGGCGGTGAAAATATATATAAAAGAGGGAGACGATGAGGTATTACAATTTACAGCATTACACGTGGTGGAGTTGTAGCTTCAGCGATTTACATCTGGAGGGACACGTGTCGGCTTCTCCATGGATTTCTCATCATCAATTCTGGGATTCTCCATTTTTTAAGTTTCGGTGCGGATATGTATCAGGAGATGTATAGAAGAAGTATATATTTCTATTTTCTACTGGGCAATGAAATTCTACATTCTCCCATTCTTTCAAGTGTCAGTACTGATATATATCTAGAGATAATTGTTAGAAAAGTGCGTTGGTTTCCTAAGAATGGCTGGAAAATGGGATAGAAAAAATTGAAGTTGATGATTCAGTAAAATAAATTTCTTTGTACAATCGTTTCTAAGATACGACGATTTTTAAGTTAGTAGTGTTCGACCGCTAAACATCTATAAAAAGTCTAACAATCGCAAAGAGAACGAGATCAATCGTAGGGGTGAGTTAACCACACCATCTCGAGGAAGACTTAACCGTGCAAATAATTATTATGTATCACAATGACGAGAAAAAAATCCTAAACACTCTAACCAAGATTTGTTGGTTTTATTTAACTAAAAGAAAATAATCAAAAAGACGAATTAAAACTAAACAGATTAAACTTGGAGAAAAGTGCAGGATTATGGATTCATCTCATCAAACTTGCAAGCGAATATCAATTAATTGATCGTGCGGTTAACAAATATAACAAACATGTAAAAACTAGGCCTAGATTTGATAACTTTCGTATTCACAGATTATGGCTATTCCAACATTTTGCTATTTTCATTAAACCTAGGGTTAGATAATACATTTTTGATTCATATCTAACCCCGAATAAATTTAGTCCATGAATAATATCTTTCTCGATCTCAATTATTCCCCCAAAACAATCAAAAGTTGATAAGGCAATCAATTATCAAATAAAGCAATTTATCCAGGAAGCGCGATCAATTAATCAATACTCATGCTTGTTTGTTTGAATCAAATCATCATAATCCTATAACAAATAAATTAGTTCATGCTTGGGGATGGGATCATAATCTCAATTGAAGGGAAGAAAATAATCATAAACATTATCATGCAATAATAATAATCACCCAATAATTGAAATTAGACAAAAGAGATGAAGAAGTCTTACTCTATGATTAAGAAGCAAAAATAACTTCAAGGGGAAGAATCCAAGCAATCCCAATTGTTGAATGGAAGAGAAAAATACCAAAAACTAAAGTTTAGAAGTCTAAGAATGAAGGTGTACGAAATTATGGATCCCCAGTGTTATTTATAAGCCTAAAACCCTATACAAGGTGGAAGAATCCAAAAGAACAAGGAAAAACGAATAAAAAACTGAAACTTTACGCCGGTCGCCCCGGCAAAGTCTTTGGCCTGGTGCGCGCGCCAGACAGACAAGTCTGCGTCCGTAGAGCGTGCCTTGTGCACGGCCTTCCTTCCTCAGGCGCGCCCGCCTTCGATTATATTATATTGTCGCAGCGTCACAAGCATACTTGCGCGACGCGCTCAATTACGCTCAATCTTGACATTGTGCGTCGTGCTCTCTTGCGCGCGTGCACACAACGTCGTGTCGCTTGACCGTCTTTTCGCTTTGTAGTGCCCGTTTTTTTTTGACCGTTTTAGCCCATTTTCAAGGTTTTTTCTTACGAAAACCTACGAAACAAACAAAAATACCCTACGTAACATATGATAATATAAAATGGGACGAAAAGACACAAAAATATGCACAATCACTCACACGAAAAATAGAAATCACACAAAATTCACACACAAAAACATATAAAACAATTCCCCACACTTAGCCTTTTGCTTGTCCTCAAGCAAATAATAATGTCAATAAACTCGACAAGAAATATTATGTCCAATTTGAGAATCAATTAATCCATAACACTATGTTCCATCTACCTCGGACTATTCCTCATCGATCCCCAACCTTTGCAATAAACTCACTCCTTTGAAGTTAAACATCAATCAAAGTGTTTGGCCTTCCTTACTAAATTTCAAATTTGTGTCAAACGTTGCAACCCTTTTTATTCACACAACAAATCACGCAATTACTAGCCCTTTTTTTCTTTTTTCTTTTTTTTTTTTGCTATAACTCCCAAGATATTCTTCTACTAGGTATAAACTTCTGATATTTTCCAAAGGCTCCTAGGGTGGTTTCCCATACTCATGTTTGAGCCGCCGTTTTTTACGTAAAAAGTCAAACATGGGGCTCATGAATGCTCCTAGTTACTAGCGGCTCAACCAATGAGTATAATCTCAATTGTTCCATTTTTTTTTGGATAGCTATATAACGCATCTTTTTTTTTTTGCTAGCAATTTTGTGTACACACAAATCAAAATAGGGTTTTAACTTAATTCACATCAATGAAATCTCGTAATTCAAGCCCCACAACTCGGATTATTGTTTAACCGTCACCTAATCTGTTCACCACAAAAGCTAATTCACGACTTAGTCAAATCCTACGTATTAAGTTCACAAAGTCATTTCATATTTGAAACTCAAATTAATACATCTATTTCAAGTTGATTAAACAACACTATTATTAAACTTGGGATAATCATTAGCAAAGTAAAAACATAGCCATATGCAATCATCATATTTTATAAATGGCTAATCATCCCCCCACACTTAAATCACGCAATGACCTCAATGCGTAAAAAAAGAGAAGAAAAAGATATATCCCCGAGAAATGCGAAGATCGATAAATGGCACCATAGTCATATCCGCCTACAAACTGCAAAAGCCATGTGAAGAGGACAAAATAATAATTCTACGCATATGCAAATATGAAAACACACACACACACAATTTTTTTTTCTTTTTTTAATAAAATCGTGAAAATATTTGGGTTGCTCCCAAGAAGCGCTCTTTTAACGTCATTAGCTTGACGGTGTCAATGGAGATATTCAAGGCGGATCATCGAGCAAAACCCTATTTACCACCTTGTAATTTTTATCCGGTTGTTTTCCGCTTCAAACATATTGCGTTCTTGCCATAGGACATCTTTCACGGCGAGAATCGATCGAGTCAACAATCGATAATCATTCAAAACACATGCGGGATTACGAGCTATATCAAAAATTGAAAATGTTACTGATTAATTCGCCAAGACATTCATCTTCGACTTTTCTATTTTTGACATCGATCAAAGTATTAGTGGTTGCCATGAATGGTCTACCCAACAATATAGTATGATCTTTAAGACTACCTTTATTCTTTTCCATATCCAAAACAACAAAATCGTGAGAATTTTAAGACCACCTATTTGGACTAAAATATTTTCAACAATGCCCGTAGGATACCTAATGGACCTATCGACCAAGTTGCAAACGTAATCCCAGTAAACTTCAATTCCCCTAAATCTAATTGTTTAAATGTAGAGTAAGGCATAAGGTTAATTCGGCTCCAAGATCAAGCATACTGCTGGGATTCCTTACCATTCCCAAAAGAAATATTGATAGTGAAACTACCAGATCTTGTTTTAGGCATGGTCTTAGGGCGTAAGAGAAAGTTTATGGGAAGGCGATCCCGTGCTTGCCTCCCTATTTATGTCTTCTTCACCTGCATCAACTTCATTTTCTATGTTCGCGATACCTGCAGGGTTAGATGAGACAATAGAAAGAGGAATCTCACTTTCATGATCGTAAATCTCACCAAATTCAAGAACGGTGATGGATTGAGCTTGTCTTTGGTTGGCTAGGATGTGTGTCCGCTTGAATATATGTCGAGCAATCTCACCAACTTGAGTCGTCAATTGACCAACTTGAGTCTCAAGACGCTTAAAAGAAACTTCCATAGATTCAAACCGCTTCTATTGTTACCTTCTTGTGTTTCTTTGGTGGCTTGAATAAAAGAATTCAAGCTTTTTTCAATACATGGGTCATTGGGTGGTTGATTGGGGCCTTGTGGTTGCGGTGGTCTCGGATAGATATGAGAGGGATTTTGTGAATTGCCCCAACTAAAGTTGGGATGGTTTCATCAACTTTGAATTGTTCATCCGAGAGATAAAGATTACAAACGTTAGCCCCATGACCAACTTCGCCACAAATCCTGCAAGATTCGGCGGAAGGGGAACATGTGGATGCCCTTGTAGCCAACAATTGTACTTGCTTAGTCAACTCGGCCAATTATTTTGTCACATCGTAGCTGGGGAGCTACTTCATTCACGACAACCCGTTTACCTCTCGGCACTTTTTTGTTGTGAGTTATCGCTCATCATCTCTAAAATATCATAGATTTCTTGGGCGTATGTACACCCATGTCACCCCCGCATTGTCAACCATATATTGATAATTATGCGATAATCCATCATAGAAAAATTGGTTTAACAATTCCAATGGGAAGTGATGATGTGGGCATTTAATCAGTAAATCCTTAAAGCGATCCAGGCCTCATGAAAAGTGCTCACCTTATATTTGACTAAAAGTAGCTAGCTTACCTCGCAAATCAAGTTTTTCGATGAGAATAGTACTCGCCCATGAACTTATTGTACACCGCCTCCCAATCGGTAAGAGAGTTAGGAGGTAGAGACATAAGCCAAGTTTTCGCTTCCTGGCCCTTCGAGTGTAAGGAAAACAACGCATCCTAAGTTGATCTTCATCCAAACCTTGCAGAGGAAAAGTTTGAATGATGAATAGAATTCCCGAATGAAGTTAAGAGGATCTTCATTAGGCATCCCATAGAATGACGGTGATTAAAGTGTATTGTTTTGAGCTCGTAGTTCCGTGTCGCTTATCCCAATGTGATGCAAGAGGTGTGATCCCAATGAAAGGCGTGCAAACTCACGATCGAAGGTCGGGCGTCTCCACGTTGTTTCGCTTTTGATTATCACTCATCTCTCGATTCGCCTGCTTGTTCTTCTTTCGGAATGTGATCGCAAGAATCCTCGCCGCTATCCGTAGAATCGTCCCCTTCTTTCCTTGTTCGCCTCGCAACTCGATGGATATCGCCCACGAAAGCGCAAGGTCTCGATTGAGATTTCTACGCCCCGCATAAACAACAAGAAAAATAGATCAAACGCACTAAAAGTGGAATAAAGTAAAAACCGAAAAGAAACAAAAAGAGTCCTAAACTAAAAATAAACAAAAAGAATCATAATCTAGAAACACGGAAAATAGACACAATAATTATTACGCCTAGAGCACTTCAAGAACGGCGCCAAAATTTTGTTCGACCGCTAAACACCTATAAAAGTCTAACAATCCTCGTAAGAGAACGAGATCAATCGTAGGGTAGCAAGTTGACCACAAGTCGTCTCTCAAGGAAGACTTAGCCTAGGCAAATAATTATTATGTATCACAATAGATTTAGAAAATAAATCCTAAACACTCTAACCAGATTTGTTGGTTTTATTTAACTAAAATAAAATAATCAAAAAGACGAATTAAAACTAAACAGATTAAACTTGGAGAAAAAGATTTGGAGAAAAGTCTAGATTATGGATTCATCTCATCAAACTTGCAAGCGAGAATATCAATTAATTGATCGTGCGGTTAACAAATATAACAAACATGTAAAAACTAGGCCTAGATTTGATAACTTTCGTATTCACGATTAGTGCTACTCCAACATAATTTGCTATTTTCATTAAACTAGGGTTAGATAATACATTTCGATTCATATCTAACCCCGAATAAATTTAGTCCAGGAATAATATCTTCTCTCAATCTCAATTATTCCCCCAAAACAATCAAAAGTTGATAAGGCAATCTATTATCAAATAAAGCAATTTATCCGGAAGGCGGATCAATTAATCAATACTCATGCTTGTTTGTTTGAATCAAATCATCATAATCCTAGAACAAGGAAAATAGTTCATGCTTGGGGATGGGATCATAATCTCAATTGAAGGGAAGAAAATAATCATAAACATTATCATGCAATAATAATAATCACCCAATAATTGAAATTAGACAAAAGAGATGAAGAAGTCTTACTCTATGATTAAGAAGCAAAAATAACTTCTTGGGAAGAACCCAAGCAATCCCAATTGTTGAATGGAAGAGAAAAATACCAAAAACTAAAGTTTAGAAGTGCTAAGAATGAAGGTGTACGAAATTATGGATCCCCCAAGTGCTATTTATAAGCCTAAAACCCTATACAAGGTGGAAGAATCCAAAAAGAACAAGGAAAAACAAATAAAATATCCGGAAACTTACGCCGGTGCGCGTCCGCGCACAAGTGCGCAGGCCCCGGCGATCTTTGGCGGGTACGCGCCGCAGACACAATGCTGGCGTCGCAAGATAGTGTGCCTTGTGCGCGATTTTCCTTCAAGCGCGCGCCGTTGCACGCCGCGGCTTCCTTGTCGGCGCTTAGGCTTAGTGCAAGCGCTAGTGCGCCGCCTTCGATTATGATTACGTCAATCTTGACGTTGCGTGCGTGCTCTCTTGCGGCGCGCAAGACAACGTCGTATGCTTTGCCGTCTTTACCAGTAGTGCCCGTTTTAGCCCGTTTTCAAGGTTTCTTCTTACGAAAACCTACGAAACAAACAAAAATACCCTACGTAACATATGATAATATAAAATGGGACGAAAAGACACAAAAATATGCACAATCACTCACACGAAAAATAGAAATCACACAAAATTCACACACAAAAACATATAAAACAAGTAGCACTAACAAAATTTTGGAACACGGTGAACTTTGGTATGCTAAATTGTATGTATATGTCTGTCTGTATACTCAATTTTCAGAACATGTAGCGGAATATTTATAAGGTTTGACACATCCTATGGAAATCTTCATGTCTATTGGCTCGGAGAGACATGTTCCATGGCCAAAATGGACCTTTCAACATTGATTCATCAGTATGGAACTACGCGACATCGTACTTTTCACCACTGAACGACCTGTGTGATCGCACCAACTCTCTTCCAAATCGAGCGAGCGCATATGCACTGCGTGGTCGCGCACCCGATTCCAGTTGATCACGCAATTATTTTTACAAAATTCAAATAAATTTTAAAATATAAGGGCCTTGCAAGCCCAACACAACCTCATTACCATTGCCATTACTATACACGCGTGTATTTGGGTGAAACCCACTAACATATGGGTCATCCCTCCGCTAAAAACTTATGGTACTCCTAGGAGCCTAAAACTAATACTCCAACTTGAGCCATATAATGTGAACTCATTTTGGTTTGTAAACTCATGTGGGATGAAGCTTCACTTTACCCCCATTTCTGATTTCCATATCAGTTTTATGTTTTAAATGGCCAACTTTGTGCATTAATTTATCATTCATTCGAAATTGGTTTTGAAAAATACAAAATGATAATCTCATCTACTCACTTAGTAGATTATGATTATCTAATGTATTCAATTTTCCATAAAGAAAAACTACGTGAATATTTGGTCAAATATGGTTCAAATATCACGTCTTCAAAAACAAATTTCCAACAATAATTTCAGGATATTGGAAAATGGAAAATTGTTTTGCTATGGAATTTTTAGTACAATCCTGATAGAAGATGGGTGATGGGAACCCAAACTAGATATCTAGTTCTTGGCCTGATTGATAGTTTTAACCACCCTTGACCAACTATCCAATTTTTTATTATGGACTTTTAAGTATATAAGTCCATTTAGGACAAAAATAATGTGTTTGATGATTATATCTAAATAGACTTTTATAATAAGTCATTTCTTCAAAGTCCATTTTGAAGAAATGTTTATTTATGATTTTTGAATTTCATGTATTCCACTTATGTTAAATGGATATTTAAATACTTTTTCACTCAATACTTAACAATACTTATAGTTTTTTTTTTTTAAGAACAAGGTTCACTTTAAAAGCTCATTTCATACATGGACTTATATTCCAAAATTAAGTGTCCCAAACATGTATACATATATATATATATATATATATGAATTGGTTCAAATGAGAACACCTTCCTAGGGTGAGATAGGGTGGACTAATCCTATACACATTTTTTTTAAGAGTTGTGATTTTTCTGATTTTTAGATATTTTTCTATTTATTTTAATTCATTAAGGGTTGAAACATAATTTTTAGTTTTTATTATTCAGCGATTTTTTTTGGTATCATTTGACTTTTTGAAACTATTTTTTATGGGGTCGATTGTAACTGTCGTATTTAATGATGTTATTTTTGGAGGCTTTTTTAAAATTTTGGATGGTGTAGATCATTTTAGTTAATTTAGGCTTATAAGGGTATAATTATACTTTTATATTTAATCGATTTTGTTAATTGGACGGTTATTAGCTATTTTTAAGGAAACATAATCCTACCTTTTCGATTCCGATTTTTAGGGAGGGAAAATCCTCAACTTCAAGCGTTTTTTCAAAATTGATACTTTTTTCCGCCATATTTGTGAACAGTCATTTTATTGTATACTTAGTTGGTGGACTTGTATACTTAGTCATGTTTTATTGTATATTTAGTTCGGTGGTTTTGTATACTTGGTTCGGTGGAATCGTATTCTTAGTTATATAAGTAATTTAGTAAATAGTTTAGTGAATTTGTATACTTAGTTATATAAGTAATTCGGTGGAATTGTGTATTTAGTTGAGTGTAATTGTATACTTGGTTAAATATTTTTGTATACTTAGTAATATTTTAATGTATAGTTAGTTCAATGTAATTGTATACTTAGTTAAATATTGTTGTATACGTAGTAATGTTTTAATGTACATGTAGTTTAGTGTAATTGTATACTTAGTTAATTGTTTATGTATACTTAGTAATGTTTTAATGTATAGTTTTTTTTTTTTTTTGATGGCGTAACTTATATATATATATTTTTTTACCAAGAACGATAGCATTATATTTCAACTAAAACACATTTTTACAACATGTATATCGACAAGCGCCGCCTTGCACAACCAAATGTCAAGGGGAATACGCACTCCACTCCACTCCACAGGAGTAATCAAAGACAAGAACAAACGTAACTACAAACAATCACTAAAAATTGAACACTAAACATTGAAAAAACTAAAAACTCCCCAAGAGGAGACTAGAATGCTACCCGCACTGGAAGACTAAGGCACTCCCAAAGGAGACTACCAACCAAGACACAAAAAGAAAATGCACCCCGCACGAGCTACTCTCAAGCAATCGCAAGACAATCAATTTCAGACTCGCTTTACAAGATTCACCCTTCAACCGAGAACCACAAAACACCAACAAAGAAAAAGGAAAAAAAAAGACACCAAATCTACGGAAAAAATAAGCAAAACAACGAAGAAAAAACCAACCACGAAACGGAGATCGCGGCATCTCCCTCTCCAAGGCTACCACCCGCAACCCAACTTCACCACTCTCCAAGAGACTCGCATCCCGCGCCACAACCAATCGCCAAAAGACCTCCCAAAGCTAGGATCCGAGCAAAAGGAGAAAACATCGCGAGAGGCGGCCAAACTTGGCCGGCGACTCACCGAGGTCGCCGCCGCCGGCAAGCAGCAAGGAGGAGGAGGGAAGTGGGGTCAGTGGGAGAGGAAAAAAGGAAAAGAGGATTAGGGTTTTACTATTCCTAGAGAGAAGAGAGAGGGAAATTGCTTTTTAATGTATAGTTAGTTTAGTGGAATTGTATACTTTTCATTAATTGTTGTATGATTATGTTGCCATATTTGAATAATTTGCGGTGTTCGAATGGGAAGGGGAGAAAGGAAAGGTGAATCGCTTTCATATCAATTGATGTATAAATTTGTTTATATCTTGGCCATTGATTTATTTTTTTGATGGTGTAGATTTGGTCTTATGGTCTACTAGAGGAGGGTGGTCTCACAGATCCCTTATATATATATATATATATAGGGATTGGTTCTTGTGAGACCATCTCTTGCGGTGAGACCGTGAGACCTAATTTGAACCGTTATAATTAATCATTGGATGGTTGAGATTGAAACATTAAATATAGAAGCATTATATATCATGATTTTCGAGTGAGGGCATATCGTCAATCAATACAAATCGATCAACTAACAAGATTTGCATGATTCTAACTTACCATATCTATTACCTATAATTTAGGAAGTGCAATCAATGATAATCCCCTCCAAAAAACTCTAATCTCTATCCAAAAAAAACAAAAATTGCATATGGTAATTAATGTTCTGAAAAATTGCATAATAAATTTGTATCCCCGGCGTTTATGAATTTTTTTGGTCCCAACGATATTGGATGTATGCATATCTAACTATATATTGATGCATGTATACGTATAATATGTTGCATGGTTAATTATAAAAATGATTATAAGCATACAAATTCGTATAATAGTCCCAAAAATCTTTGTTCGACATTTTTAGGTATTTATGATTCTAATAAATGTTGCATTTTTAGCATTACCTTGATGTATATATAGTCGTATTATTGTGCATATGGTACTGTTTCGAAAATTTGCATAAATAAATCATAAATGTTAGCTTGCAAACTTATTATTATTTAGGGCATTTATGAATTTTTTTGGACCCAACGGTATTGAATTTATGCATACCTAATTATATATTGATGCATGTATACGTATAATATGTTGTATATTTTGTTTGAAGGTGATGATGCATGAATGCAAAATATATGAACCCAAAAATTGGACTGTGTTGGTGTTATAATTAATATTGCATATTTAATAGTATATTGATGTATTGATACGTATAGTATGTTGCATATTTAATGTACCTACAGATATATCATATGTATTCGTGCGTATTTAATCTTATAACGATGTCTTATTCATATATTATGTTGCATATTTAATGAATAATACAATTTTCATATTTTGTAAACATAAAATCTGAAAATATTATGATGCATTTTTCATCTTGTTTTGGTGTATATTTAATGTTAATTTTATGTCAATAGGTACAACTAACAACCCAAAAAGAGAGGCTTGAAATATCTCCTGGGTCAACAAAGGAAAATATGCAATATATCTTGATATTCACCCAACAAAATTACATATGCAACAAAAAAGTGCTAAATATGCAACAAAATTACATATCTTGCATTCACCCAACAAAATTACATATGCAACGAAAAGTGATAAAATATGTAACAAAATTACAAAACCTATACATCAAACATAAAAATAAAAAAAAATCGAAAACTAAAACCTACTCATAAATTTCTAAAAAAACAATTGCACGTCTTCTTGGCTTCAGATTTCCCACCCTTCGTCGTTTTGGTATCAGAACTACCTTCTCCATTGCCTCCATCATCCCCTCCTAGCGAAATCTCTCTCTTTTGTTTAGACTTAGCCATCGTTGACAACATCAGTTTGCTATCCCTGCCCCCTGCAAAAAAAAAAATTGTGCATAAATAATTGTATTATATTGTATAAATAATTTAATTATGATGTATCTATAAGTCATCGAGACTAATGAATAAATATGGTAAAAATATATAATGTATATATACTAGCTGATTGATGCATATCAAATTGATGTATGAAAAGTGTAATTTGTTTGCATAGATTACAAACAGATCAATGCATAATTCAAATACAAAACGCCTCGTGTATAAATTGTGATGCATTTGACTTATCTTTATCATGAAAAATATGCACGAAAAATTGCAATAAAAACTGAAATCGATACATCAAATATATTAACAATGAGACAACAATGGAAAATCTAGAACATTGCCAAAAAATAAACAAATTCGCACTGTTTCGTTACATACAAAGTAAATGGATGGTGTGGCGTTACATATTCAACGAAAAAGTGCTAAAAATTCAACAAAATTACGTATCTTGCATTCACCCAAGAAAATTACATATGCACTCAAAGTGATAAAATATACAAAGAAAATTACACATGCACACAACACAAAAATACATGAAACTTGAACAAAGAAAAAGTCGAAAAATGGAAAAATCGCCTAAAAAAACA
Source organism: Rehmannia glutinosa (assembly GCA_016081115.2). NCBI lineage: Eukaryota > Viridiplantae > Streptophyta > Magnoliopsida > Lamiales > Orobanchaceae > Rehmannia > Rehmannia glutinosa. Next base: position 362,944 of record JABTTQ020001572.1, read on the forward strand.
ACTAAAAACCACATGCAAAAAAGTTGCAGAAAATTGAAAAAAAGCACGAAATCTGCATAACAATTACCACATATAAAATCGCAACCTTCAAAAGAATGTTCTTACTATATTTTTCTTCAATCTTCACGTGTGCCGCTTCAATATTTTCGAGTTTTCCTCTCGCTTCATTATGTGTCTTTTCCTCTTTCTTTGCCTTCTTCTTTGTCTATGAGAAGTTAGAAGGATGTTATAATGGTGATATCAGTTTTAAGGATAAAACCAATTTCCATGAAATTAGCACGTCAAAAGATTTTCACAATCTCTCTTTACCGAAATTAAGGGGCATTAATATCTATCCTTAATTAACAATGGCACCTAAAATATAGTTTTATCAATATAACCTTGTAACAGCTTTTTTATCATTAAATATACATTAAAAATTAGATTAATCTAAACCCTTCAAAAATAAGAATAAACGTGCAGATTATGTCTCACGGTCTCACCCCAGGATATTGGTCTCATTTGAACCAATACCTGTATATATATATATATATATATATATATGTGTGTGTGTGTGTGTGTGTGTGTGTGTGTAGGAAACATGAAAAATAAGTAGAAAAATATAACTACCTTATAATTATTTGAGATTTGGTGTAAAATTTGTGTATGAAGTTATAAACATATATATACTAAGTAATCTTACCCCTAAACTTAAACTTAGCCCATAAAATAAGTAACTCCTAATTTGTCCCCTAAAAGGCTAAATACCCCTAAATAAACCTCTAAGTGAAATATTGATTATAATATTGATAATTATCATAATAAAGAATAAAAACATAATAAATATAACATGTATATAATTTTATTTAGAAAGGATACACATAATATTATTGATAATTATTAATCTAATAAAGATAACAATAATATTAGTATTTAAGTGTTCTAATTATTATTTTTAAAAAAATTGGGATATTACACATTGTATAGTTGGCTATAATGTCATTGTATATTTAGTTTTTTTACACTATATAGATAGCTTGTAGACAATGCATAGTTAGTTGATTTTTTGTTGCATAGTTTTAAACTATGTAACATCGTAAAAGTTATATGCATCCTTTCATAAGTATCTATGCATCATCTTCTTCGTGAAAATTACAGTTTTTAAGAGTTTGTTGTTAATGAACAGATTCAAATTTTCAATCTATGTCTACAATATCGATGTTGTTCGGATGGAGTTTCTTCTGCAGTTGATGATTTTTCATCGACATGAATTGAACTCATCATATTGGATTTCATTGATTCTCTTTTTCGTCACAATTTCGGATTTAAGATTTCGATTTTTACATACCTTGTTCGAGTCTCCATCGATGTTTAATCCTTCCTCGTTAGCTATGGCGATTCTTATATAATTATCGGTATTTCATTCCATAGAATTGATATCGTCTTCTCACCCAATTTTTCGTATATCTCTGTAATTTCAGAGGTTGTTAATGGCGGAGAGTAAGAGCTATTCAGTTTTGTTAAATGACATTTGTTTAGGATGAATGATCGTGTGAAGCAACATAATCTGCGTGATTTTGTCTCCTTCCATATTGTAACCATTTTGATTTATGTCATTATGCTATATTATCTTTTTGTTGATTAAATTAACAATTTAATGTAGCGTTTGTATATTTAATCACACCATTAATTAATAGTTGGGGTCAAATGAGACAGTCTCTTGGTAAGACAATATGGATTAACCACAACCATTTATTTAGTAAAATCAATTTAATGAGAATTTTCAGTTTTTAATTATTTAGTTATTTATTTCCTTTCACTAAGGATAGTATTGTTAGTTTTTTTTCAGTGAAACCGCTCTCCATATACCGTGATTTTAAGGGATTGAATATCATATAACAAAACTCTTGTGATTAAGGTTATTTTTCATTTTCTATATATGTATCACATTGATTCTAAATATTCAATATGTTCCCTTTACGTATGCATCAAAAACGAACATAGTTATGTATTAAGTTTCCGCTATATAAGCAATATATGTATTCTAAATATGTATTTTATTCAAACCAAATATGCATTATACCTAGCATCATACATTAACTAATGTGCATTGTGTTACAGTTATATATATATATACACACACACACACAAACAACAAATAATTGTGCATCAAACAATAACTAACTATGCATTGTCACATAATTATATATGCATCAAACAACAACTAACCGTATATTGTTGCATAACTAACGTATGCATCAAACAATAGTTAACTTTGCATTATCTCATTACTATATATGCATCAAATAAAATATGACTATGTAGTGTTGTATAACTATATATGCATGTCTCACAACTATCTATGTAGTATACTATTTTAAATATGCAAGAAAATCACAATAATTATGTTTGCATTAATAGTGGAACCATGAGTGAGAGATAGAGAGATTTAATTGTGGGACGTGATTGATATTGTTTGATTTCATTTTCGTTTTTATCTATCCGTATTTAATGGTAAGGAGATTACATTTTATCGTGATTTTACATTGTTACCCTTTTAGAATTAAATTAAAAAATTAATCTAATTTTATTCATTCTAATCTCACTCATCAATTATTTAATAAGAGCGATTGTGATTAGTCCTACGGTCTAATGGTTAGGAGATATCGCAATCGATCAAATCTAGAAATATGTATTACATATTATAGCAAAAGGTGATTGTGAATCAAAAGTAGGATTTCACTACAAGAATATTTTTTTCGAAGCGGAATTTACCGATAGAAATGATTTTGTCACTAAATTTTCTGATTATTACAAAATACCTACATAACAAAAAATATTATTTTTCCCAAATTATACCGACAGATTACTAACAGCTTTTTTAATTAAGACGGATGTTTCAGTAGGTATTTACCAATAGTTTTGAATTCTATAGGTATATATTTTACTTACAATGATTTTACCTACAGTTTACAATTTTCTTAATACTTACCTACTGATTTTTCTGTAAATAAACTGTTTTTTTCTTGTAGTGTTTGAAAAAAAGAAATAAAAATTGATAAAATTTTGAAATTAAAGCATATGTTTTATATTAAAACATACTGATTCTGGCTTTCTGCTACTTCCTCCACCTATAGTGAATGCTTTAAAATAATTCTTCCACCTATAATTGGCAATTGTTTGGAAAGAAATTATAAATATAAACAATAATTAAACCACTGTTTCAATCACGTCTGTAAATTTAATATTATAAAATCATCAAAAATATCTCTAATGAAATTCCATATTAATTCACAGTTAATCTTCAACAAAGAAATTTTCTCAAAAAAAAAAATCTTCAACAAAGAAATATTATTCTTTTCTTAATCCATCATCTATCTAAAGGTCTTAAAAGGCGTCAATCCAACGCCCACTTATTCCCACCCCTTTTCAATCTTTCGCTACTCCTTGCGCCATCGCCCTCAAGCCTCCGATCAATCAATGGAGGAAGAAAAGACTCTGAAGAAAATGGCGGAGGCCTTCAAAGAATTGGCCAACACGATAAATCAATGCCCCGATGGAGAAGAAGCCCGGCTCGAACTGGGCCCGTTCTCTCGGGCCTGCTCTCTCGTTTCCCCTCTTTTCCGTTGCCTTGGCATCGCTTTCAAGTTCGCAGAACTCGATTACGTAGCCAAAGTAATTTTCTTATTTAATTATTTTTTTGTTTTCGCCAACGTATATGTCATTTTTGTTATTTGTGGAATTCTGTTGATTCTCGCAATTAGTGGAGTATGAATTATGATTGAACCAGCTGTTTTCATGGGGAAAAAAATTATTCGTTAATTGTTAGTTGAAGTTTGATTATTGGGTCATTTGCATGTAATGATGTAATTCTTAGTAACAATGTGTTTGAAATTTGTTAAATATGCTACTTTTCATCTAATTGTTTTTCTGTGTTTCTATGAGAACACAATGTGTGCATCTTTTTTTTTTTTAATTTCTTGGGTTTGTTTGTACTTTGTATATATGTGTGGGGTGGGCATGAAAATGTACGGCTCAAGGAATATTGATTACTGAATTTTTCTCTCTCTCTCTCTCTCTCTCTCTATATATATATATATATATATATATATATATATTTGTCTTTGTGCCAGAATCATGAGTAATTCATTAAACTTGTAATGCGGTCTAGTTTCCAACTCTGAAGATGTTACTTTGCACAAGTATTTGAAGTCAAGTATGTATGATGTTGCAAGTTCCTCCCTTCCATCCTGGCCTTTTATTTGTGGTAACTTTTGATTGCAGCCTCTTAATATGCTAGAGAAAGCACACTTGATGGGCACCTAGTTCAGTATATTTGCTGCTGTTCAATGTGATTTCGTTATTTTTCATTTAGTTTTATCTCTGTATCAGGTGAATGATCTTGTGGAGGCATCAACATCAATATCGGTGTTGCCAGTGATGGTGGATGGTGATATTGAAGCCGATTGTGTCCGAAGGGGAGGGAGCCACACGAGGAATCTGCTGAGAGTGAAGCGTGGGATCGACATGGTTAAAGTTTTGTTTGAGCATATTATTTCTTCAGAGTATGTCCACTGGCTGATATTATTCTTGTTTGCCACCCGTAATCTTTTGTGTTCTGTGTCGTCATGTGCTAGATAAGTCAATCCTGATTTGATTAAACATACATAATGACAAAATTGATCATCTGTATAAGTCACCTTGTTGCATTAAACCTGATAATAGCTCTGGGGACTCTCCTGTTAAGTAGTTCACAATTGCCTCCAAGCATGAATTGTTAACCTAAAGTACACGTAAATGAGTACTTTTCGAAAAATATGACCCAGGGAACCATCTTTAAACCTTGCCGGTCAACAGCATGCTGTATACTTGCACAAAAACAATGCAAAATACATAGCCATGAAATAATCTGAAATTTGTAAAAATTTGACTGATCACATTTATCTATCTTGGCTTGATGGATCAGTGATCCTAGTGAACTCTTCAAGTGTTAGTTTCTCACCCTGCGAGTTGTACCCGTTGATTCTTGATGCTGGCTTTCTCAAGCTGCTACCCGCACATCTTGTTACTTCCAAATATTCTAGGAAGATGGATACCTTAAGGGGGGAAATAATCTTTTGGTTTAAGAATTATATTAATTTTAAACTTAACTTGGCTTAGCACAATGAATGTAAGACTTAAAATGCTTTATTTTAAATAGGGAAATTCCCTGAAGGATCCAGCTTCAAAGCTTATGCACAAGTGTTTGCTCCGTACCATGGATGGGCCATCAGAAAAGCTGTTGCTGCAGGAATGTATGCCCTTCCCACAAAGGCACAGCTATTGAATAAGCTGAATGAAGATGGTGAGTTTTATGTTACTACACATCTCTATTTTACACCTCTGTTACTTTGTACATCAGCTAAGATTATAAATATATTTTTACTCATGCATCCCTTGATCTGATTTGCATTTTGATACGTAAGTGAAAATTTCTGTTGCCGTCCAAGATCCACTTATGGATGGTGCAGTTGAGTAGTCATTAAACTAGGGATAGTTGGGTTAAACAAAGTTAGAGACTGACATCTGCTGGTGACGTCATATTGTAGATTTGTCTAGCACACTCAATACAGAGTACACCCAAAAGGAGGTCTATAATCTTCCCAGATTCTTAGTCACCAGAAGCCATTTGGGTGGTCCTTTAAGATCTGGGCATAGAATGATCGACCATTCAAGTTTAAAAGGCATGGGGCGTGTATAATCTCACTGTCAATATGATGTCGCTTTTGGAGTAACTGAGAGCTTGATAGTTCCTTTTCTTTTAGGGAGTGTTTACTGTTTGCAAAAGACAAAAAAAAAAAAAAAAAAAAAAAGTGCTGCTCGGCTTTTAGCTGGAAAATTACTTTTTAGTGTTTGCAAATGCCTGTTGCCTGAATTTGGTGGGGTGTTTCTGATTTTGGAAAAATGTATTTGACATTCTTATCCTCAAATCACTTATTCTAAAAGCAGAAGTGTTTGGAAACACCCCTTTAGTGTCTTTTGTGTGATTATTATTGTTTTTGCCAGCTAAATATGATGATATATTTTGTAGAACTGAATTGCAATGGTTGAGTTCTAAGATTTTTGTAATGCTCGTTCTTCTTTTCGTTTTTATAAGTCATTATCTCTCTTTCAGAAACATCAGCCAGAATTCAGATGCAGAACTACATAACGTCGGCAACCCCAGTCGTCAAGTACATTGACCAGCTCTTCATCTCAAGAGAATTGGGCATTGATTGGTGAACATTGTAAAGGCTTAGTCACATTCTGAATTTGTTATCCATCTGTTTTGTATCATGTCAGTAATTCACCGATTTATTCACTTGTATCTTTCAATAGGTCCAACAAATAACTTCCTTGTACTTTGATATGTATAGTAATTGAAGATAAAAATTATTGTGTTTTCTGTTTTTCCTTCAACTAAGGTTGTTCATTCCGGCAGAAATTGTGCTTATATAAGTCTGTTTTATGGAAATGGATCATCTACATTTCGATTCTGTAAATTTTGTGTAATTTTGGAGAGAGGAAGAAGACACACAAGAACCTTAAATGTGTGAAAATGAAAAAGTAGGATCCATTACTAATTTTACCCTTGTGTCTTGCTGTCTTCGAAATCTACAAAATGGAAATGTAGAGGATCCAAGTCCTTGTTTTATAGGTTCACGTCTTGATTTTATGAGTTATATCCGTTGATTCTGTTGAACTACGCTTCAAATTCAAATGATCTCTTGTCTATTTGCTCTACGAACTACGAACCACTTTTCCTAATGAGAGGTGGTGTCGCCTATTAGAAGCGAGGTCAAGGATTCACTTTCTACGAACACGAAAGTAGATGATTAAAATAAAATTATATTTATTTATGTTCTTTATAATCCGAATTTCAAAATTTTATGTATATAATCTCTCTATATATATGGGTTGGATCTAATGTAGGGTTGTCAATGGGGTGGGGCGGGGGAGCGATCACATCCCCATCCCCGCATTCGCGGGGAATCCTCGTCCCCGTGAGACAAATGGGGAAAAAATTCCCCCCATCCCCGCGGGGATTCCCCGCCCCACGTTTCAACCTTTTTTTTTTGGCAAAAAAATAATATTTTTTAAAACTTCAATCATTTTAAATATTTAATAAATGATATAAAAAAACTAATAAATCACTCATTATATAAAATAAATTAAAGATTTTATCATTTTATTATATTTAATGTGCATATATTTTGATATATTAAATATATTTAAAATATTATATTACATACTCCTCCGTCCCAATTATATAGTCCAGGTTGGACTTTTCACATGATTAAGAAAAGGTATTGGAATTACAAATATGCAAAGACTTTACTTGATTTGCTCTTATTTAATAAATAGTGTAAATTACAAAATGCATATTAAATAGGGTTATAATAGTAAAAGAATGAAAAAATACTATTAAATATGTAACGTGGACTATATATTTGGGACATCCCAAAAAGGAATATTGGACTATATATTTGGGATAGAGGAGTATTTATATTCGGTTCCTCGGGGAACGAGGCGGGAATCCATGTGGGACAGGGAATATGATCCTCGTCCCCCTTAACGGGAGACAAAGATCTCGTCCCCCTCTCACGGGGAAAATTTTTTGGGAATCCCCGCCTGTTCGGGCGGATCCCCGCGGGGAATGGGGATTCCCCGCCCCACTGTCATCTCTAATCTAATGAGACCAGTATTTTTGTTGGGACCCTAGGAGCTAATTTTAGTCATTTTCTGAATGCAAATAATGATTGTGATTAAAAATGGAATAAAGTTATAATAATTAATTAATTTAATTACCGAAAGGGTATATCTGTAAAAACACAACCTATTTCCCACCCAAAAAAGTTACAAAAAGGTGGAATAATCAGAAATTGTGATCTCTATCTTATTTATGGTTGGCAATCCCTACAAAACCGCCACATACCATAACTCACATAATTCCCACTTCATTCACGCCATTCAGAGCAGATTCGGATGTTCTCGCAACAAAAAAAACAAACAAATAAATAACTCAAGATGATGACTACTATAACTCAAGAAGTGTTAAAAGTACCAGAAGAAACTTCCATGGACATCTTAGAAGAATTTAACACAAATCATACAATCACATAATTTTATATATTTTCGCGCCATTAACGCATTTATGAAGGTTTACAGAGCAAACAAAATTATGAAGAACAATATAACTACAGTTCAAAGCGAAGAAACATTAATACTTCCAAAAGAAACTCTCATGGACAACATAGAAGAACTTGACAAACATGAAGAACATCGAATCTGGTAAATTCAATCCAGACTCTATATACTGTATTTTTTTGCATTAGAGATGGTGCATAAATACTTTGGAAACACTGCATAAATAATTGTACGATGTTGCATAGTTTCACTATGCACCAAGATCAACTAACTATATATTATCGAGAAGCTATTCATGTGGTGTAAAAGATAAAATATGTAGTACATTATACCCAACTATGCAATAAGTGTCATAAACTATGCAGCAAAAATCAATTAAATATGTATTGTCTAGAAGCTATCTATGCTATTTATCGTGCAGCTGTATCATGGTTGGATAATGTGTGTTTTCCTTGTGGTTTGATGGGGACGAATATTGTGTTGATACCCAAATGTCAACAGCCGCATTCAATGAAAGATCTCCGACCGATATCCTTGTGTAATGTCTTGTATCGGATTATTTCTAAAGTGATAGCCAATAGAATTAAATCTGTTATACCGGGCATTATTTCTGAAAATCAGTCAGCTTTTATCAAAGGAAGATCTATTGTTGATAATGTATTGGTGGCTTTTGAAACACTACATTATATGAAGAGGAAATCCAAAGGTAAAAAAGGGCTAACGGCGTTAAAGATTGATATTAGCAAAGCCTACGATCGAGTGGATTGGTCTTATTTGGAAATGGTACTTCTTAAATTGGATTTTCATTCAAAATTGGTAGCCATTATTATGCTATGTGTGACTTCTGTGTCGTATTCTGTGTTGATTAATGGGATCGTGGTTGGACCAATTATTCTCAACGGGACTTCGTCAAGGGGATCCGTTGTCGCCATATTTGTTTATTCTATGTGCGGAAGGCTTAACATCAATGTTACGGCGGGTGAAGCTGGGGCTTATTCATGGGGGCGAAAGTATGTCGAGGTGCACCTTCGGTCTCTCACTTATTATTTGCCGATGACAGCTACCTTTTTTTCTCAGCTACTACGGATGAGGCTGCCCAGATTAAACAAATGCTCAACCAATACGAGGAAAATTTGGGTCAAGCTATAAATTTTCAGAAATCAAGTGTCAGTTTAAGTTATAATGTGAAGAAGAAGCTGCAGCTTGAAATTTCGAACATCTTGGAAGTACAGAAGCATGTTCAAATTGGCAAATATTTGGGACTACTTTCTTTAATTGGTCGACGGAAAAAGGAGATCTTTGGTTATATTCGTAATACTTTATGGGCTCATTTACAAAAGTGGCGGAATAAACCTCTTTCAAAGGCGGGCAAAAGTGTTCTTATAAAAGCTGTTGCTCAAGCGTTACCTACCTATTGTATGAGTGTTTTCCTGTTACACTGTTTCATTAGGGGACGAGCTTCAACGTATGATAAACTCTTTCTGGTGGGGTAGTAAGAAAGAAGGTGAAAAAGGAATTAATTGACTTAGTTGGAACAAGTTATGTGGTTCGACTGACGTAGGAGGACTTGGATTCCAAGATTTCCACTTTTTTAATTTGGCTATGTTGGCGAAGCTTGGTTGGAAAATTCATTCTAACCCAGATGCACTAATTAGTCGGATCTACAAAGTTAAATATTATCCGCGGGGTGATTTTATTAATTCTGAACTTGGGAATAATCCAAACTTTACTTGGCGAAGTATCTGGAGCTCGCGACAATTAGTTAAATTGGGAATCCGGTGGATTATTGGGGATGGTAAGTCTGTTAATGTTTGGAGGGATCCATGGCTAAATTAGGATGCTAATAATTTCTTCATCATATCTCCACAAGTCGATGGGTTAGAGAATCTAACAGTGCATGATTTATTAATTCCGGGGTCATGTGAATGGGATTTGAACATCATTGAAGAGTACTTTTGTGAGCGAGATGCTAACCAAATTCTGAAAATTCCAATACACTCAATGGAGGAGCAAGATAGTTTAGTGTGGCACTACTCCAAGACAGGTTTGTATACAGTGCGTTCGGGGTATAAACTTTTGTCAAGCTCCATAATTGATGAACAACTGGGGGTTGCTGGTTCATGGGGGAAAATCTGGAAACTAAAGATTCCGGCTAAGGTCAAATTCTTTTTATGGAGAGCGTGTCGGAATTGTTTGCCAACAAGACAAAATCTTGCGCACAAAGGTATACATTTGACTCAAGTTTGTGTTTTTTGCGAGGCACAAATTGAAAATAATTGGCACGTTTTCTTATCCTGTTCTTTTGCTATTGAATGTTGGCGAATAAGCAAATTATGGCCTCGTTATTAATCGTAGCAGAGCATGTTGATTCTTTTACTTCTTGGTTTTTTAACATATTTGAAGAGACTACGCCCTCAGTTATAGTTCGAATTGGTATGCTTTTATGGAACATATGGAAGCAAAGGAATGCCAAGCTATGGAGAAATGCTTATACTCCTGCAGCGCTGACTGTTAGTAATGCAGCCTCGTTTTTGGATATGTGGGTTGCTGCCAGGATGCGATCTCCAAATGTTGCAGTTAATATAGTACAACCTTGCAAAATATGGCATCCTCCACAGGTTTTGCAGATAAAGTGTAACATTGATGCTGCGTTTTTTAGGGAAGTTAACAAGATTGGCATTGGTATGGTGTTACGCGATGATACAGGAAGAGTCATGTTGTGTCGGACAGTGTGGTTCATGGGTGATGTAACAGTCTTGGAAGGTGAGAGCATGGGTTTATTTGAAGGATTAAAATGGGTACAAGCTCTTGGGTTGTCTAATGTTATATTTGAAGTGGATGCCAAGGGTGTAGTGGATATTTTACAAAGCCATGAGGATATATGGAATGAAGTTGGTAGCATTATCCGATCGTCTAAAGTTATTCTAGAATCAGAACCATCTTATAAGGTTCAGTTTGTTCATAGACAAGTTTAATGTAGTTGCTCATGTGCTTGCAAGAGCATCTACTTCTTATGCTAGTCCTACTATTTGGGTGGAGCCTCCGGACTTTGTGGTGGTACACCTAGGTTGTATTTGTAACTTATGTTGTGCTTAATAATATTTCCTTTCAAAAAAAAAAAAGAAGCTATCTATGCAGTGTGTAAAAACTAAATATGCAGCACGTTATACCCAACTATACAAAATGTCATAAACTATGCAACAAATCTCAACTAACTATGCATTGTCTATAAGTTATCTATGCAGTGTGTAAAAACTAAATATGCAGTACATTATACACAATTATACAATGAGTGTCATAAAAATAATGGAATAAAAAACAACTAATTTTGCATTATATAATAGTTATCTAAGCAAGTTGCCCTTTAAATCACGCCATTAAATAAGGCATTTACAATTACACCACATAATACGGTTACAAAATGTCAAATGACTCCAAAAAAATTATTGATCGATTTTAAAAAGACATGTTTTAATAGTCAACGTTGCCTCATAATCGTTTTCTAATTTCCGTAATTTTTGATTTTGTGTTTTATAGATTCTAATTTAAATATACATTACTACTTTCAGGAAATTACATTAATATAACTTGCCAAAATTATTTATATTTTTGTTAAATTTGTAAAACAAATAAATGTTAATCGTTTTTAAAATGACATGTTTTAATAGTCAACGTTAAAGACCCATAATCACTCTTTAATTTCTGTAAAATTTATTTTATATATTTTCATACTTTCCCAATATAAATTATATATTGCTAATTTTTTGAAATTAAAATAATTATTTACTTGTCAAATTTTTTATATTTTCAACAATTCATATATATAAGAATTGAAGATCTACTGATTCATGCAACCATATTTTTTTTCTAGGAAAGTTTTGGGAAAAAACATCGTATTGGTTTTACGTTATAATTTTTATTATGTGATTTCATATTTGCCTGTTTTAAATAATAGAATACTGATATATTAAATAGCTAATATTATAGTATCCTGGTTAAATATAGATATCGGGATATTAATAAATACAAACAATTTAAAATTGTGTTTAACTAATACAATATAACAAACACAATAATTGAAATACTTTCCTAATTTAAATTATCTTATAAGGCCACTAGACAAAAAAACATTTTGAGGGAGCCATATAAATAATGATCATGAGAATCTAAATATTCGTAAAACATGATCTTCGTTCTAATGTGAGAAGGTATCAAAAAAATATATGAACGTATTTAGTTTGCGTTCTAATATCGAAATATTTTGAAAAAATACCAAATAAATATTGTAAGTTTTTTGGTTAAATATAAATTAATTAATATAAAAACTGATACAGTAATAATCATGATTAAGTACAAAATATTTGAACATTAAAGTATACAATCTTCAAAATCGTGGTTAAATTAAAACTGATACAACAAATAAAAAACACAATCATTCAAATTTGGAAATATATCAAACAAAATAACAAAAATTATGATCATCCAATTGGTCTATAAAACTATTTTCTTTAATATTCCATATGGTTGTGCTATATGTGTGTGTGTGCATGTGCTTATATTCATTATTACAAAATCCACTTTTATATCAGAAATCATGAGTAATTAGCTTTAAAAAAAAACTACATGTTGACCATAATCAAAGACTTGAACATAACAAAAACACAGTGAGCTATGAAACTCCATCTTGTACGGCTTTATGAGAAGCCAACATACAACGATAAAAAAATAATTACACACCATGCATCGCACGAGTCAAAAACTAGTAACTTGTAAAATTTGATAAGTGATAGGGTACACTCTGAGTATCTAATTTGGATATGATGATTTATTAGGATGATCTGAAAGTTGGTTGTTCCCATTTAATTGGTATAGTTCTCAAATAATACTATATTTATTAGATGAGATTGATTTGATCCACCTAAAACACATAATTTGACCAGAGTAATAAATTTTCGGAATAGTAATATAATTGAGTAGATTTGATTTATAATATTGAGTCTCACCAGTGTAATTTGAAATAAGATGATAAAAATATTTATTTGACAATTAACAAATCATAATTTGATTAAGATTTAAAAATCGATATTATATGGTTGAGATTTTTTTCTTTTTTTGAAAAAAAAGAAGATAAAATGAATTATTTCAAACACATACAATTCTGAAATTAGCAATAGTGTAAATAAAAATATGAATTTAGAAAATGGCGCTAAAAACTTTTTGAGAATATTTTCAAACATATTTTGAAATATATGGGTAAATTTAAATTTAAATTATCCTTTAATTATTTGATATCTAATTCCAGCTTAATTATTAGTTTTAGCTCTTGATGACATTTTGTTAGATTTGTATTCAATTATTCTTGAATTATTGGCCCACGAGGCAGAGCATTATATAAGACCCATGAGCCCAAGTCCCAACTATAAATAACTCGTACATTCTTATTTATTGTTGACTTTTTTTTTGAAAACAAAAGGAAATAGCATTAAGAAAGCGGTCGAATCGCATTCGTTACAAATAACTCGTACATTCTTAATTCATTGTTGACTTAAATATGGCTTCGTCTAGATAACTCGGAGGCCTTTCTAACATTTTTTATGTTATGGGTTGAATCCACCTTGAAGGAATCGTATCTTGGACTAACAATTTTGAAGAAATTGTGATATGCAAAATTAAAACACCAATAACAAATCCTATACATTTTTATTTTAAAATATAAAATATATTGGAAACTAAAACCAAATATAAAGGTTAACCAATGAATTTGGATAGCTTGAGTTTGTGTCTAAAATGTTTAAAATATGGGTGTAAAAGTAGACCCACTCTAAATTACAAGTGAGTGATTGTTTGACTTTTCGTTTACTTTCTTTTACTTTGGAGATAACAATGTGAAAAAAATTATTTCAAAAAATAGAATGAATTTTTAAAGTGTGATTAGATATAATATGAAAAATGTGATGATGATAGTGTTAGGGATAGTGCCCCTTAAAGCAAATTGTGAATTGTTTTTGATTATTAATAAATGCGACATTTATTTTCGAACTCTTTTACATATTGTATGTATTTTGTTGAACATCATGAAAATCCCTAGTTTATTTATGTAACCATAATCTTAGTATATAAGAGTTATATACAAGAGGATTAAGATTATGAATAATAAACTAAAATTAAGTCTGTGATGAAATTAATTAAAGTATGGGATCTTTAATTAAAACATCATTAATGCGCCCCAAAATATTTTGAATGTGACTGTCTTATCTGGACCGTCGATGTGGAGACATCTTAGTGGGGGCATTTATATATGATTTGATCATATAGGACTTGGACCGATTTAATTTGAATTTTTCATACAAATTCCATTGTAGAAATGGAAAATCAAATTAAATCACTAGATGGTCATATATGGATAAATCTTAATCATGAGTGATTATAGACTCATGTTTATTTCTGTGTGATTCTTAATTTGCTCGTTTAAGTTTGTCCTACGACATTCCCAACACTTGTATTTTAGATTCACATTTGAATTAAATAGCTGGGAATATAAATTCACAGATATGGAATCCATTCCTTCTTGCGAGAAGTAGAAAGACAATTCCCTCATTTGTTAATTCTGGAACTGAATGGTTTGAGATCTCTAATTTATAATCCGATTATAAATTAACCATTCACTAGTGAATTAATGGTAAATGAGGATAAGAGATAATTGAAGAGGTTTAACGGATACTACCTAACTTCAATTATGAATTGTCTATGGAGGATTAATCTATATGTAATGATTATATCAGTGGACTGCTCATTTCGTAGAGTAAGATATTCTATAATTATAAGAGTGCAATTCCGAATTTATAGTGGAGTAATATCAGAATTAATAAGTCGAATAAATTAATTAAAGAGTTAATTATTTATTTGATTTATTTGAGCTTATAATTATAGGTCCCCGGTTCGCCTTCCTAGAGTAAACGGGTTAGAAATAATATTTTATGTTCCTAAAGGTTTTTGGAAAATAGTTTTCCAAAATATATGGGCTAATGTATTGATATTAGTTAATTCCGGGAATATATGATATTCTACGATTTTAATCGTATTTGGAATTAAATAAATATAAGATATTTATGATATTAATATAATTATTAAATTGATAATTATATTGGATAATTATCAATTAGAGTTTGAATCTATCTAGAATTATGAATTCTAGATTAGATATGAAACTAAGTTGGAGTGAGAAAGCGATTGAATAAGGCACATGAAAGGGGACCACATCTCACAATTGAAACACACGAATTTCAATGCATCTCATTCGATAAAATAGTTTTTCGGCACCCTAAAAGAGATTTCTTTTCAAAGGTGGCACTTCTCTACAAATTGAAAAGAGTTTTCTTGCAAAATTGGAATAAAATTCACGGTCCACTTTTCTTCCTAGCCATTGTAAAATTATTGTTTTGTTCCATTAATACTTTGTTGGTCGACACACATGCAATAAGATTCAACAATTGGAAAAGTTCTTTTTGTTTTTCACCAACTCGAGTAGTTAATGTTTCACGGCGCAAACAACGCCACCTTTCGAGGAGATCTTTTCGTGTTGTTTTCAAAAGTGAGATTTGTGGTTTAGTTTTAATCCTAGTTCAATTCCCCTCCTATCCAGTTAGCCCAATCCTACGATTTCATGAGTTGAGTACATCGTATGAAAATAAAAGTTAGGAACTTAGAATTATTATTTGGGTGCCCACACACTGCCGTTGATAAGGAGGATCAAATTGGAAGATCGCGGTGTCTACGAGCCGGGATTGAAGGATTGACGGAGAAAAAGCAAAGAACAAGAAAATCGTCGAAAGAGGTAAATTTTCTTTTCTTCCTTTAGTTTGAATAAATTTAATAAGCATGATCTTATGTTCTTATATCTAAAACTCAATTTTTGAAATTCCACGCTTCCGCTTCCATTCGATTAGATCGAAAAGTCGGATCTTATTTGGCCCGGATTAGATCCGGGACCAAATAATTTCAAAGATAGTTGATGTGATGGTTTGTTTAGTGTAATAGTGATTAGATGTGATTGGTGGTTCGGTAAAATAAGAGAGAGTGAATAGTATATTTGTGATATGACTGTATAATATTGATAGTTGATGTGATATTTTTTATTTAAATTATAAATAGATGTGATTTATGATTTGAAAAGTAAGAATAAGTGAATAGTATATTTTTTTTTTAATTTTTTTTTTTGAAAATCACAATTTTAACCATTTCTTTGTCCGAAAAGTGGAGGGGAGGAAAATATCATCACATGCAAACACTGTCTAAATGTTCCAAAAATAGATTTGGTTTCTGGAAAGTGAAACCAAACGGAGTCGATATTTTAATCAGATTAACAAAAGTCTTATTTTTATTTCAATTAATCTCAATAATGTTGGAATTATACTTATAATACAACTTATCATACAAAAAATTATCTTTGATACATGTACTCTTGATTATATATTCCTTTGTTTTTTTATGGATAAATATAAATTTTTATTAATAAACATAAGCATGAAGGATAAGTTGTATGTGTTGCGAAAGGCCAATGAACCGGCAAAGAAAAAGCCTACTAGAAAATTTTGAAGTCAATGAGAAACTTAAAAAATTACATTTTTTTTACAGTTTAAAAATTACAATTTACATAGGCAACCATATTTATTTGGTTTTATTTTGCTTTCTTCTCTATTTCTATAGGAAGTTAAATGCGACTTTGAATTTCATGTTGTTTTTATTTAGTATTCAATATGCATTATATTATTTGGATTATCATGACAAATGCTTTTAAAAGAAATCATTCAAATATTCAATAATACATATTTATCCAATAAACACATATTGTGCATCTAAAAGTCTATCTATCTGTTTATCTATCTATAATGAAACGTCTCTCAAAATAATAACCATAATTTTTCCAGTCTTTTTGCATTTACAATAAACAATAGTTAAATTATGTCAAATAAACACACACTTCATACTTTAAAAATAGTAAATTTAAATAGTTTACTTTAAGTGTCCCATAATCGTTGGTTAATATTGTAGCAAATCCCATGTAGGAAATTAAATTTTTTAATACTTGCCAAAGTTATATAGAATTACAAACAATAAATACACACCTACTAATTCTAAAATGGTGTGTTTCAATAGTCATCTTTAAATGCCCCATGATTGTTGTTTAATATTCTTGAAAATTTTATTTTTTCAGATTTTAAGATATTCTTAATATAATTTATACGATTTTGATTACCAAGAAATCAAAATCTTACATATTTGCCAAAATTACAACAATTTGCAAAGAAATTAATTTGTCAAACAAATAAATATTGATCACTTTTAAAATGTCATCTTTTATTAGCACTCGAAACCTAATTAAAGATCAGTATAACTTAATTAATGTTGATTTTCCTCAAATTCTAAGAACTATTAGCTGCCATTTTTTTTCCTAATTTCAAAGGATCCTATATATATTAATGGAAAATCAATATATTTATATAGATACCAACAATTCTAATGTTGGAACATTTAATTTTTTTAAATTTTAATTATTCTTATATATAAAAATAAAAAATCAATATATTTAATACAACAATATCTCAATCGATGTATTATGTGAGATCATAATTTCCTATTTTAAATGACACCATATCGACATATCAAATAGTTGGTACCACAAAATTTGTGGTTAAATAAAGAAATACAGGATTAAAATACATAAAAAAAAATATTTTAACATTGTGTTTAGATTAAAACTAATACATCATTAAAAATAAAAAAATCATACATTGGCATAATATCCATATTTAAATTATCTAGACATAAAACTAGCAATGTGACCGATCTCAAATTTGAGTCGAGCTCTATCTTTTCATATTTAAGTAAAAATTGCATTTAAAATTCTGCAATGTATTGGAAAAATATCATCTTTGTAATATTGGAATGATTGAAAGGAATCACTAATTGATAGTAACAAATATATATATATATATATATATATATATATATATATGTAGGATTTGGATCTAGTGAGTCCATATAATTTAAATAAATACGTGAGACCAAACCGGAGCGTTGACCTCTTCTTTATAACGATGCAGATTTAATTAATTTTTATTTTAGTTTATATTTAATTAATGGTTGTTAATGATAAGTAGGCAATTTTGTTTGAATATCAGTAAAAAAAATGGAGTTATTTTTGGTAGTGTCCGTTCATATTCGGATTTTTTGGGATTTGTTTGAAACCGTATCTCCGATTCTATCCATTGTGAGAAATATGTTACTTATGAAGACAAATATGTTGCTAATCAAGACAAATATGTTGCTTTTTTTTGGATATTGTTTGAAACCTTATTTCGAAATTCTCTCTTTCCTTTCACAGTCAAACTTGCAATTAATATTGGCGTATTCCGATATGTGAAATATGTTGTTTATTGAGGACAAATGTATTGCTTATTTAGGCAGACAATGTTGCAACCACAAACTATTTCTTTCGATTTTTCTTTATTTATATATATATATATATATATATATGTGTGTGTGTGTGTGTGTGTGTGTGTGTGTGAAATTATGTCAAAAATGTTGTTCATCAAGGACAAATATGTTGCTTATTCAAAGCATAATATTGCTAAGTAAGTATGCTATTTTTTTATGTGGACTGTGTTGCTTATTGAAGACAATTATTTTGCTTATTTAAGTAGACAATGTTGCTAAAATGGGTGCAAATCCGTTGATTTAAATAGGCCATATGTCTTGTATATATGTATTTTTGTTGCTTTTTTATGTCAACCGTATTGCTTATTGATGACAAATATGTTGCTTAGACATTGTATATTTGTTGCTTACAAATATTACATAATTTGCTATAGTTTTAGATGGTAAGATAATATCTATGTTGTTGTGTGTAACTTCCTAATTTAATGGGATTGATCTCATATAACACTTCCTCTATATATGTATGTATATGGAAATCACTCACAAATCACAATAGTAGCTCAAAATTTTCTCATCCATTTTCAATTACCATAAAAAGTAATAATATTATGTACAATAAATAAATGCGCATTCTTTTAAAAGGGCATGTTTAAATAGTTAACGTTGTCCCATAAACACTCTTTAATTTATATAATTGTGATTTTATGTGTTTTTATATAAATCTAGTTTAAATTATACATTATTGATTTCAAGAAAATTATATTAATTATTACTCGCCAAAATTATTTATATTTTTAAAGAATATATGTAATGTAAAACAAATGTCGTTTTAAAATGACATATTTTAATAGTCAACATTAAACACACCATGATCACTCTTTAATTTCTGTAATTTTGATTCTATGTGTTTTTCATAATTTCTTAATGTAAATTATATATTGTTGACTTCCAAAAACTTAAAATAACTATTAGTTGCCAGTTTTTTGTTTTATTTTTTCAATTAATCATATATATAATAATTGAATATCTATATAATCATACAACAAGATTTTATTCTAATGTAAAAAGGTTTCGAGTTTTTTTTTTGGCTTATAATACCTTATTATTTGTATTATAATTTTTATTGTGTGATTTGATACTTGTGCGGGGTGAGGCCCGAATTTTAACAACGTGAGATACGGTGTTATGTAGTGATTATTTATTCGGCTATTTATCACAAACCTATTATTAATGAAACGCGATTCTATTTTTATTTATTTCTTCCAACGTCAATTATGCATTTCGCATTTTCGAGCTTAGCAATTTTATATTCTCCTCTAGTATTAATACTTGATCGAATGACTACGATTTTAAATATTGGACCCTCGATAAATTAGGAGTATATTTCAATCCTTATCCAAATATTTCACTATATTTTATAATTCATTTCCCCAACAACTTCCATTTAATTTTTTTTATAAAATACATATTTCTTATTTCACATCTTTAATTTTAAAATTTAATATTAAGTATAAATATTTATACATTTTATTTTTCTTCAATTTTATAAAAGAAAAGAAAATCAAATATGTTTTTTTCTAATTTTCGAAAATACCCTTTAAATAGGGAGGTTATTTATATATTTTGTTAAAAAAAACCTACATATTAGAATTTTCCTACAATCCCCACTATCACAATTGGTCAAATAAATATATTTTAAATTTCCCCCTAAAAACTAGCTTTTGGCCAATTGTCCCTAAGAAAGTAACCTACCTATTATTTTATGTTCTAATTTTTCCCAATTATTACCCTAACTCATCATCTAACCAAACCAAAACAAAAAATTGTCCCCCTAGGATGGACGGCCATAAGGCTATTTTCTACCAAAAATAAAAATCAAAAAAATTCACCAACACATTTTACATCTTACACAAAATCCTCTCCATTCTCTCTAAAATCCTCCCACATTTTCTCTAAGCATATGTTCATCTTCTTCTTCAAACCTTCAAACATTTAACCAAAAATTTCAAGAACTCCCTCTTCTACTTACACAAAAAATTTGAACCCCCTACAACAAGGTAAGAAATTGTGTTCAAAAAATCATCTTGTTATCCTCTAGCTCATCATCTTCACTTCTTAACCTAAGTTTGATTTTTGGATTGAGGTATACCTAGAAGACTTGGGAGACACTAAGAGTCTTACCATCATCTTGAAAAGGACTTCAAGACTTTGAAGATTTTGAAGAGAAATTGGACTATAAGGTAAGAAATGGGATTTTTAGTACATTTTCTTCTTCTCTTCTATTTTCCAAAATTTTGATACTCCATTTTCATTTTTGGACTTTTAGGGGCTGACCTTAAGAGTTTTAAGAGTGAGCAAAGAGACCCATTTTGAGACCTCTACTAGTCTCATTTCATCTACTACACAAGGTAAGTGTAGTTTTACCAATATTCTTCACCTCCTTCTTCTTTCCTTAAATTTTTAACCTCATTTCCTAACTCCTACATTTGTTTTTGGTATTCCTTGACCTAGGGGGCTGGCCTAAGTCACTTCTCCTTCAAGAGTGATTTATTTCATCTTTCACCAACAAGTTCAATTTTAAGGTGGGTAGAAAAATCTTTCTAACTTCTAGGTGTTTTTTTTTTTTTACTTAAAATGCATGTAGTATTTGATGTTAAGCACTTGAGATATATATATATATATATATGTTATGCATTGCATGTTAATTTCATGTATCAAGTTGAAAATTTCTCAAGTATGGCTCAAAATGCTATTTGTTGAAAAATAGGTGCATACATGTACACTTTATTGTGATATTTGATGAATTCTTATGTGAAATGACTTGTATATGTATGACCCTTGAAATTCATATTTTGTACGACTTATAATCTGGACAAGTCGAGCATAATTGATTAAATTTCAATTTTGGACTTAAAATGTAAAAATAAAAAGTTGGTGGACTTAATTGCAAGAAAATAAAACTTAAGGGACCCCTCTGTAATTTTCGAGTTTTTGGACTGTACTCAGGTTCAAAAATTATGTTTGGACATTTTAATAAAGTTTTAAAAGTTATTAGATAAATAAAATCAACCCTTAAAAGCCCAAGGACTAGATTGTAAAATTTTAGAAGTTTAAAGACTATATTATAATTTTTGAAATCTGTACCAGATCCTATTTTTAAATTTTGAAATTTTAACTCTTAAGAGACTGAAAATAACATATTTTAAGTGTATTCAAAAATCCAAGTGTTTAGAGCTTGGAAAGTAATTTTATAAAAATTGAGGGACCAAATCATAAAAGATTAAAATTGAGGACCAAAATAAAATTTCCAGGACTTATGTAGTCCATGCACATGTAAATACTAATTTAACAATAACATAATTATATTTTGGACCCAAGGTTCAAATTTCATAACAATTGGACCCCTAAAAGCCTTAAAGGCAATTTTTCAAAGAGATAATTATTTTTAACCACCCCAACTTTACCCCTTTTACACTTCACAACCTAAACTTTTATTTTTATCCTTTTGCATCCCGAACTACGAAAATAACTACTCTTTGCAACTTTTGGACCATTTTGCCCCTAGGATTTTATTCTTTAATAACAATAGTTGTAGTTATCCCTTTAAACTCTAATTTGTTGCGCAGATTGCTCCATAAGGATAAATATATTGCATTATACTATAAAAAAAGTTTTCACTCCCTAATCAATTTGTTTTTCGGATTTTTCGAGAAATAAGAACCCGATATTTCAGAACTTGTTTTGTTCGTGGCATTGTTACACCTACTTAGATCGATCTCTCTATTCGAGGTTTTAGATGGATCATGTCGGTTTCACCTATAAACTCAACAAGACATACTTCTATCAAGATCTTATTTCAAGTATTTATCCGTATACAAATTGGGTCTTTAGATCGAAAATGAAAATAGTCCATTACGACCATATCAAAGCCCAACATGCTTCCGTAAAATTAATAAATCCCTTAAAATTCATACCTCTTTTGGCCAAACAAAGAAGGGTTAAGTGGTTCGCAACACCACCAATCGGAAAATTCGCGCCCCGGATCGTTTGACAAACTCCTCCTCACTGTTCAACCTCACCTCGGGAAGATGATCCGCAAGTTATCCGACTCCTTCGTAAACTCGCTCAAAGACATGCCTTGGTTCGTTTCCTACCCAAGGCGTAAAAGTAATTCTTCAAAGGGGATTGATCAATAGTACATTATGAACACATGTTGAACAAACAAACCTTTTATTTTATTAAGAACTTAAAGAAAAATTTATTACATTAGTAATCTCCTTTTGGGAGGAGATTACCGGTTTAGCCTCTCATGTATGAGGCTTGCACTCGAAAAATACATAAAAACTTAAAAACTAAAACACTCAAAATATTACAAATTTTTCACTCAAATTTTATTGTAAGAAAACTAAGGAAAATGTTCGATCTCCGCCTTCCTTCAAATCCCGCAATTTATAGAGGTAAGTCCGGACTTGAAATTCGGACTTCAAATCTTGTTGAGATGTAAGATGTCACCGCTACGTCATACTCCGAATTATTGCTCGCTGTGTGTCTTTCTTCTTTTTCCGCGTGACTCGGCCCATGTGAGGGTTGTCGGGGAATCTTTTAAAAAGTTGGTCTGCGTGGTCCCCAGGAAAACGCGTCTTGTGAAATTTGGACCCTTGTCCTTTCATTTGTATGGTCTGTCGGTCGGGTTTGGGTGGAAACCTTTCCCAAACTCCGGTTCTTCGTCGGGCATGCTTGACAGATCCGGTCGGTCCAACGGCCAACATGCGCCATGTTTGAATTTCCGGTAAGTTTCTTTGCTTTGCCGGAATCTTGTTTTCCAGAGAATTCTTCTTTTGGTCTCGAAGAGTTCTTCCGCAAACCCCGTGGTTGATCCGGTCATCGAATTCAAGAGGAAAGATCCATTCGCCGAATTGCGGGAAGAACTTGAATGGATATTTGACTTTGTCCATTTGATTAGACAAACCCAAAGACCCCATGCTCGTCGAGTAGAAGCCGTCTTTAAAATGCTCCTACTAACCTTTGGTCCTTCTTCCAGGGTGAAGTCGCCTTAATATATTTTAAAGCATTTCCATCCGGTCTTCTTAGCTTGATGAAATGAAAAGCTTCATTAAAGCCTTTCTTCATTTGGTTCGGAGAGCCGCACCGATAAAATACAGATTCAAAATATCTCCTCCGGCCAAGTGTGGATTATTAGCCTGGTCTCGTAAATCGCTTTCCCAATCTATTTTGGTAATTTTGAGATTTCGGGAATCCCCTGGTGACACGGTGTAGATTGAAGCTAAAGCTCCAAAAGTATACCATTCTCGCACTTCATTTGGATGACATCCTGGTTTCATCCAAACTCGGGATACTTGCCCGAGATATCAACCATTGTTTTCTCCGGGTTAATACCTTGTCTTGTAACTAGTTTCTCCCATTGCCGTTGATATACCCGCATAGGAGAAATCTTATTCTCGTCGATTTGAACCTTAGATTTACGTCTCGTGGCCTAAGATTCAACTCTCCTCTTTTACCCCGCAGGTCTTTGGGTTGACTTGAAGACTCGGGTTGTGACAGGAGCTTCAACATTCGTCTGATTTGTACACCTCGTGGGGATGCATCACCCGCAACACTTGTGATTATGGTACTTGAATCCATAACCTCCGGGTTAGAGCCCCGTACTCTCTCGGCCCCTTTTTGCACCGTAGGAGATGCGGCCTGGAAGAGGCCCTTGCGCCGCTAAGAACAATTGTCCTTGAGCGAATCCGGCATGCTCGTATTTGACTAGAAACGGATTTTGGTCACTGTTGAAGTCGTCCGAAGAATCTCGCATTGAGACATAACGCCCCAAAATCTCGTTCTAGACTCTCCAGGTTTTCCCGAGATGTCTTACTCGTTTAAGGACTTCGTCGACAACGCGTCCTTCCATCTCGTGTCAAGAAATGCGCAAGAATATTTTCATGAGATTTTATAATGACAATATCATAATCATAATATTGACATTCAGCTTGCCATCTAAGTAATCGAGCCTTTTCTGGTTTTGATTCAATTTTGTTTTTCGTAAAAGCCTTGACACTTGAATTATCAATTTTTAAAGTAAACTTTTTAGCCAAGAAAATAGAGGCCATTTTTTAAAAGCCTTTCTCGATCGCAAAGAATTCTTTCTCGTTAATATGCTATCTGTTTGCTTGCTTCATGGGTGTGAATAAACCGCAATATCTGCGCATGGCACTTCTTCATTTGGTATGACCTTAGTAAGAATCGCCGCCACGAATCATCACGGCATCCGTATATAGAACGCAGTTCGTCCTCGTCTTGGGAATCGCAAGTTTTGGAAGCTTTTTACAAACTTCTTTAAGTTGCTTAATTCCTTCTTGATGTTCATTCTCCCATTTGAATCTCGTGCATCTTTTTTTTTTTAAGTAATGGGCTAAACACCTTCCTCGTAGTATGCTAGATTGTTAATAAACATTCAAAGAAAATTAACAACTCCTTAAAACTCAAGTCGCTTCTTGTCTTTTAGTGTATCCGAAATCCTCGTATCTTTTCTACAATATGATTCGTAGAATAATTCCAGATTCATCGATTTCAATTCCGAGGAATTCAATCTGTCTTGTTGCGATTACGCCTTATTTTCCGAAAGCACTAATCTTTCTTTGTGACAAATATCCAAAACATTTCCAAATGTTTGAGATGCTCCTTCATGTTCTTTGATGCGATTAGAATGTCGTCGATATACACGAACATGAAATGAAATAATCTTTGAAAAGATTATCCATCTTTCTTTGATATATCTGGGGCGTTAGCGGTCCCATAGGCATCACGTTCCAAATATGTCCCCTGTGGTGTAGAGAAAGTCAAACTTCTTACTTTCTTCCTCCATCTTAATCGGTAGAATCCGGACTTGCAATCAAACTTTGAGAATATCTTGGCACCTTTGATACGATTAACGGATGTTCTCTACTTGGGATATAGTATCCGTCGAACTCTAAAATGTTATTAATCCCTTTGTAATTAATAACAAGTCTTCGCTTTCCTCTTTTGATTTCTCCATGGTTTTCGACTAAGAACCCTGGATTTCTTGTATGGAGAAACTCCTGGTGAAATTAACTTAAGGTCAAGATGTTCCTTAAGTATCTTCTCGCATATCCTCACGATCCTCCTGGTTCATAAGGATTGGTTTGAATCTTACGAACTCGTACTCCTTTCCAGGTTTAACCTTTAAGGATGCTTTAAGCTCGTTCTTATCCCACCAAGCCAAAGGATCTTCATTGTAATTCCTTGGATCTTCTTCTTGATATCCTCGAGTGATATTTGTTCTTCTATGGTTACATTACTCTGTGGATTCTCCATCGACTCATCCATAATTCCGCAATGGCTTCTCGAGTGACTCGTTCTTCTCCTTGTACTCTAAATGAATACAAGTTACTATCCCATATCTTTCGATCCTTCCGGATGGAACCAAATTGTCTATAGGATAATAAAGCTTCACCAAATTTCCTTCGATCCGCCATTTTTGGATTGCGAAGTTTGGCTTCATCACCACGCTTTGTCGCGAAAATTAATGGGCATTTTTTCGTAAAATGCTTCCGCAGATCTCGGACAATGATCTTATGATCACATAGGGTTGTGAAAATAAGTCTTCTTGTCTCGTTCTCTCCGGTGTAAAACGCTTGAACGTTTGTAGGAAGTTGTTTCCTAGCAAAACATCTCGCCCATGTATCATGGAAATAGATTGGTGGCGTTTTCACTTTGTACCACGGGCCGCTCGCGCCTCCGATCATGATTTCGCTTGTTTAATTCCCTTATTAAGGATAAGAATCCTCTTAGAGAAATCTCTTCCCCGCAATAATTGGTAAATCTTCTCCAATTTCTTTAGGAAAAACACCGGCTTTGCAAAGATACATATTCCTAAGACTGAATCAATATAGGCGGCGAAATACTCGGCTTTGTATTCAAGATATAACATTCCAATAGAAATGTATATGGAGAATGGACTAGTGGTCATCTCGATTCGTATCTTTTATTCGCCTTCGTGAACTCCATTCCGTCTTGTAATCTTTCCCAAGGTTTATGATCCTCAAGAAATTCAATTCCCAGTATTAATTGTTTGGGATTTTCCCGCAACTCTGTGATAGTAAGCTCAATTTCTCCTATCTTCAGCTTCCTTGATACCTTCCAACGATTGGTTGTTGGAGATAATATAGAACATCACAAGGAAAAATGTTATCCTTTTGAGTGATGTCGAATATTACTTCAACCTCTCGCCATCATCTCGGACATTTCGGCTCTCCCCTTTGTTTTAAAAACATCGGGATGCGCGAATCGTACTTGGTCTCCTTTCTTCCCAACGGCTACTACTCACCATTCTCGTCTTTGCTTTGGAAAGACATCCTTCTAGGCTCAACTCGAGACTCCGACTTTTGTTGAAGAGATGGTTGATCTTGAATTATCATATCAATCTCCTTAATAGTTGGAGATTCAATGATTTCTGGTAACACCACCCTGGCAAAGTCCTCAAAGATTCTTGGGACTTCAATAAATTCCTTTCTCAAGAATACTTCGGAATGATGGGTATTCGAGAGAGCATAGGAAATCTTGTATGTGATCGAGTAAGGCCTGTTTCCTTCTTTCATCAAATCAACCCTTTTGAAATCTTGATGAAGGGTTAGGACTCTACTGAAGTCTCGATCTCCCAAATTGTATGCAATTCTAGGATAGACATTAAATGCCAATTTTCCTGCATACAAATTTCCTGTAACCGCTCCAAGGCATGAATCCTTGAGATGCGAGATTCGCTTGTCAAAGATAGCAAGATTGAGAGGCGAATCTATTCCTTCTTTAAATGTTGCTTTAATAATTACTCTTATGGCTCCGATATGAATCCATGAGAGTGTATTTGCAACTTCTCTTTAACTTTGCTTTTGATCTCTTGTATTTCTCTAATAGGGACCAATCGCATCTCGATCGAGTTACAGGTAAACTCCATCGGAATGGCCAATTCTCCGGTCGTTACCGTGGATAATTTGGTGTTTTCTATTACGAAAACCAATCTTATCCAAAGCCTTTTCCATCGCTCCAATTGTAAATCCATCATAGATTTGAAGCTTTGGATCTTCCTTCATAATTCTCATAAGAGTCTTTATGAGACACCGTAGTGTGAGAGAGGAATCCCGACATATCCTCCCCGACCGTTTGTTGAAGAATTTCTTCTTCACTCGATTCTCGAATCGATTCACTTCCATCATCGAGAATAGATCTCTTCTTCATAGATGCTTTCATCCGAGGAATATCCTCAAATTGATACACCGTATTAAATCCCGATAATAAACCTTCTTCGATTTCTCGTGTGGCCTCGAACTGCCTCGACTCCTCGTTTTTGATTGCCTGGGCAATCCGATTTGAGATATGCCCTCTTGCTCCGCATGTCCAACAATTACAATCTTTGAAACTTTCATTAGCTCCGTGTGAGCACGCCCGAAAGTTCTTCTCCTCGGATTTCTTTGGTACTTGCTTGATTAGAACCCGATGATGAGGCTCTACTCCTACTTGGTAATCGGTCTTTGCCCCGATTTATAACCGGGCTTTTTGTTTTGACTAGAACCTCCTAGGTCTCCATGAAGACCCACTTCTTTTGTTGTTGCTTCCTGGCGGTATGGATGGCTTCTCTTCCTTCTTCTTCTGGCCGCCTTGGTTGACCTCCCACAATCGTTGGGATATCATTATCCACGCAACATAGAGGAACCGCTTTGTTAATTCCTCTTAATCTCTTGTAATTACTGCGTGCAGAGTCGCTTGATAGCACCATTCGGATAACTTGGCCTTTAGGAAAGACATTTTTCTCGGCCACGCGATTTCTACTTCACTCCACCTTGTATTCCCCGATAAGCATTTCTCTCCGGGACTCGGAATTTTGGCAAAGAATATAGTATGCAGCCTTCTTTTTCCTCAATCTTCGATTTCCACCGTATTCGGTGAACAACTTGATATATTCGTCAATATGACAAATGTCCAAAGAATCAAGGCTATAGAGGGCTTGTTTATATTTCTTTCTTTTTCATCCTCTAATCCCTCGAAATAACCCGTGCCGATGAATTGGATTTTGAATAGTTTTGCCATACCATCGACAATTCCTTTAAGTGATTCCCCGATGTGACCGAACTTTTGTACTAGGTTGTCCGGTTCCCGCAAGAGGGTTTCGACCTCCGCCCCGAAAGTGGATCACTCCTACCGTGAAATCCTCAAAGATGTGGCATCCTCTCGCCCCGAGCTCCATGATGTGAACCCGTCTTTCTTCGACGTTAGGATTAGCTGGTGGCGGTGGTGGAGGAATTGGTCTACCTTGTGGGTCATAGGTAACCAAAGCCGATTCTCACTGCGTTCATCTTTAAATCTACAATACCTAATCCCGCCAAGGATTCTCGCCAGTCGTGTAGATCTTTAAGATTCATCTTTTCCATATCCATCTTTTTAATTTTTGATGGATTTTCCTTTGATTAGAGCAATGAGCTTCTCCTCATCCGTCATCTTTCGTATAACTTCGGTTGGTTTCCTTTTTTGGTGTAAATAGTGGTACCGTATCAAAATCAATACGTTTCCTTCCTCCCAGGATGAACTTGGCCTGCTCCTCCAGGTTCTTGACTCGTTTCAATATCATGAAGGATTTCTAGAGTTTCTTCCCGATATTTCACCATCGTCTCCATCCGGTTTTGGATCCGATGAACTTGTCGGGTAGATGAATATGGCGGTTGCCATAATTCGCACCGTCTTCGGATCTCTCTAAGATCTTCGG
Source organism: Rehmannia glutinosa (assembly GCA_016081115.2). NCBI lineage: Eukaryota > Viridiplantae > Streptophyta > Magnoliopsida > Lamiales > Orobanchaceae > Rehmannia > Rehmannia glutinosa. The sequence goes on from JABTTQ020001572.1 coordinate 392,303, forward strand.
AGATCTTCGATTTGTCTGGAAGTATCTCGTTCCACTCGGTACTCCATCGGGAATCATTGTTTCGATGGGAATTTTCATGAACCGTTTCTTGAAGGTTCATCAAGTGAACATATAGTGGTCCGGTTAAGCATCCAGAATCGCTTATAATATTCGCTCGCATTTTGCATTGCGCTTAAGGTTTTCGGCTCCTCGCTTGTTCCTTTTCTTCATGTTGGTATTCCCAATATGAAACCTGGTCAAGGTGTTCTTGGCATACATCGTCAATATTTGACGATATGTCTGTAAGGTGTACATCTCGGACATCGGTCAGGATCCATAATCTCGGAGTAAATTCTCCTCACCAATTGTTAATTACATAAATATAATAAATTTAACTAAAAGTTCTTAATAAACCTAAAGCTCGATACCATTTTCGAGGATCGCAAGACCTTTGGGAGTAATCTAAGAAAATGCAATGAAATTTATCGTCCTGGTTGCAAATTGTAACAACTTTAAAGTTTAGAGTGTAAACTACAAACCAACTTTCCGAAACCAGGGGTAAAACCGAATTTTATGCAAAGTGTAAAATTTTGTAAAGTTTAGGTTGCAATTAGTAACTTTTCAAAGTTCAAAGGTTGCAAAGTGTAAAAACCCGTATAGTTTGGGTTGATTAAAAACGTTATCCCTTTTTCAAAATTGGACAAAAATGAGATTTTCAAAAGTTAAGGGACCTATACTTATTTATTTTTACAATGTTTTTGTCCCAATATCCCACCGACCTTAGTGACATTTTCCAACCGGAATCACAATAAAATCCCTTCCGGTTTGTGAGTCCAATTATTTTAAACTTAGGGCCCAAAATGATAATTTTAACAAATTTGGGGCGAATGTGAGAATTTAGAAACCTGACCTTATAATTTTCCTAGGTCGGGACATTTATTTATTAAATTTTAAACCCCAAACGTATCGGTTTTTACAAAACGGGGCTAATTGTAAATTATTTTTTAACAAGGACCTAACTCAAATTATTTTTCTTTTAAAAAATTCTCGACCCTCGATTTTAATAATTATTTTAAAAGATTTTATTTTCTTAAGACCCCTTGACTATCGGATCGACTTGACCGATTAATACGCAATCGTGGGGCGACTTCCTCGTCTTGTGATTTCGAATCTATAACGGGACTTATGTTCCACCTAATCTTTCAAGATATCAAAGATTGATTGTCCTCTCGATAATCATCTTCATCCAAATAACTTCACCAATGCCATAATTGCCACTCGAAATTTTTAAAACTTTTCATGAATCGCTTCCCCTGAATCAATAATACTCGACCGCCTGGTTGACTTCCGAACTTGTATTTACTTTTTCTGTGAGTCAACTTGGTGTGTCGAGCTCAACTCCGGAATGGATACGTCGGGGATGGGAAGGGCTTTGGGCCGCTATTCTACTCTTCCGCCCCATCGCCCTAATCCTCAACCGAGGGACGGAGTTTGTCCAAGAGAAGCGGGTCGTAGTACTTTGAGGTATAATCCGATTATGACAAATCCGAGTCTTGCTAGCTCCATGTGGATTTTGTCTTTGCCATGGAGCGATAAGGTGACAGTCTTGGACCATCTTGCTCGGGAGTTACAAGGAAGAACGAAGGAATCATTGCCTCGATCCACACGATTCTCGAGTTAATCGGACCTATTTGGTTGGCGCTACAAACCGCACGCAACCACTACTTATATTGCATAGGATTGGCGCTACAAACCGCACGCAATCCTCTGTCTTGCTTGAATCACATAGTGCTCGTGTGACCACGAGCTATATTCTTAAAATCGTATAAGTATATTACTTAAATATATTTATCACGACGCTTGTGGATCGTGTGTGTGAAATCATGCATCATATCTCACGTGTTTTCATACAACCGATTTTCTCGCATTAACTATATATATCGCCACACTTGCACACGATCACCCCATCCATCGAGATTTTCGTCTCATCCCCTCCTCGTTTTCTAACCTTTAGAAGATGACTTTGTTGAAGTTTGAACCTACCATGGATCGAATTCCCGTGCTCGCCTTTTGGACTTACTTTCTATTGTTATCAATGTTTGGACTTCTTTCTTTTATTTCACCGATGTTGACTCTTTTTATTCTCTTTGCCATTCGGATCAGAACTTAAGGGCGTAGGACCCTTTGATACTTAAGCCGGTGATATGATGTGTATTTTATTTCATAGTTCCGATCGTAAGTTATTTGGATGTTGTTGGGATGTATTTGTAATCGCATCCACTTGTAGTTTTCACGCTTTAGACTGCTTTCACTTGGGATGGTTGTATCATTTTTCTGCATGTTGGGTTTATTTTCGTTTAAGTGGTTGATCGCCGCCACGTCACGTTTGGGGCGTGACATCGGTTTAAATAATATAATACTTATATATTGAACATTTGATACCATAATAATCATGGTTAAATACATGAGTTGAATATTAAAATACACAAATAATTTTTAAAATTATGTCTAAATTTAATTGACACGTTATCAAAAATGTAATCATCTAACTATCCTAATTTAAATTATCTATTACTTCGATTTACAGAAATTACATTAAATACTACTTGACAAAAAAATTAAACTTCAAGGGAATCATATAGATAATGATTGCATACATAATCTAAATATTTATACAACTTGATCTTTGTTCTAATGTCGAAGGTGTCAAAAAATACCAAATAAATATTGTAAGCTTTTTAGTTAAATATAAACTAATAATTAATATTGATTAATTAATATAAAATCTAATACAATAATAATCATGGTTAAATATAACAAATTTGAAAATTAAAATACATAATCTTCAAAATCGTGGAAAAATTAAAAGTGGTTCAAATATAGAAATGTATCAAACGAAATAAAATAAATTATAAGCATTCAATTGGTCTATAAAATAATTTCATCAAATCTTCCCTATGGTTGTGTTATGTTGACATTGCTCATTTTCATTCTTACACCTTAACTTTTATATCGTAAAAACCATTATAATGAGCAATTAGCTTTTAAACTCGGAAAAAACGGCTTTCATGTTGACCACTTGACCTAATCAAAAACTTGAATATGACAAAAACACAATGACTTTAAGCTTTATGAGAAACAAGCATACAATGACAAAATAGAAATTCATAAATTCACATCATGTGCATCGCATACGGGTAAAAACTAGTAAGTAAAATATTGAATTATTATTAAAAAACTGAGTAATAAAAAATGATAATTTAATAATGTCAACAACTTGCAATAAAAATATTGTATAACTTTTAATGACCGAGGTAATATTATTTTGACAACTTAATTATACTTTCCAATTTAAAAATTGTAACTTCTTATTTTAGTAAATTATATTTTCATTGTCGATAATTTGGGTAAGTCCTAATTATTAAGGTGAAATTATATTGATAACTACTTTTATACTTTCTTAATTTCAAAGCTTACCTTTTTCTATTTTCACATAATTTATAATTTAATTTAATGATAAAATAACTACAAAATAAATCTAAATATTTCTTCATAAGATCGACCAAATAAAATTCAAAACTTAAATTAAAAAAATGCAAAAAGAACATATAAAATATTCAATAAATCTAAAACTATCAAAAATTCACAAAGTTATATACATAAATGAAAAATCTATGAAATAAAGCCTTAAAATTATCAAATAAATCTAAAATTTATTTGACAATTCTTACAATCATCTCATAAAATCTAAATAGTATCAACATATATCTAAAAGTTAACACAATAAAATATAAATCAAGTGGATAAATTCAAAAATAATCAAATTGCATCTAAATTATTCTAAGAAATTTAAAAATACCAAAAATCTAAGATCATTTAAGTAAATAAAAAACTATGATATAAAATCTTAAATTGTTTAATACGCCATACATCCCAAATTTTAAAATTGTAATTCCCTTATTTTCAAGTAAATCTATTTTTGACCTTGGCATAATTTGGGTAAATTCTTATAATTAAGGTAAAACAATATGCATCTTTTATACTTTTTTAATTTAAGCAATTTAATTTTATCTATTTCAGTAAATTTTAATTTTAGTAAATTTAATTTTAACTAGTAATCCCGCATGTATGTTGCACGTGTGTTATTATTTTATAATTTTTGATTTATATTGAAACTATCTATTAACATGAGTTATTATTTATTACTTTATTTTAATAAGAAAATATTCATATAAAGTAAATAAAAACAAAAATTTAACTATAAAATTTATATTTTTAATTATTGACTTATATTTGAAATTCGATCTCGAAACATCATGTGAGGCTCCCGAATTTTAACAACGTGATATACGATGTTATGTAGTGACTATTTATTCAGCTATGTATCACAAACCTATTATTAATGAAACGCGACTCTACTTTTATTTATTTCTTCCAACGTCAATTACGCATTTCGCATTTTTGGAGCTTAGAAATTTTATATTCTCCTCTAGTATTAATGCTTGATCGAATGACTACGACTTTAGAAATATTAGACCTCAAAAATTTAGGAGTACATTTCGATCCTTATCCAAATATTTCATCTTATTCTATAATTCATCCCAACCAACTTCCAATTTATTTTTCGATTACACATTTCTTATTTCACATCTTTATTTTAAATTTCTAAATATTTAATTATGGATATATATACATTTTATTTTTTTCCCTCAATTTTATAAAGAAAAGAAACCAAATATTTTTTTTCTTTTTTTCCCTAATTTTCGAAATTACCACTTTAAATGGAGAAAATAACTCAATTTTTCTTCTATCACTATTTTATCATTTTGTATCTCCCAACTAAATTATTATTGGACAAAAAAATAAATAAAATTTTGATAATTTCATTTCTATTTTATTTTATGTCTTCCAAGCCTACAACTAAAAATCTTCCTACAAATCTCACTAACCCCTTAGTCAAACAAATGAATTTTAAATTTCCCTCTAAAACCTAGCTTTTGGCTTCATGTCCCTAATAAAGAAAGCTAGTTATTTTTTTTTACCCTAAACCCCTAATTATTCCCATTAACTATCATTAATCTCTCAAGCAAAAAAAAAATATAATGTGGGGTGAGTGCTATGAAAATACACTCAGTGGGGTACACTTAAGCGACTGTGTAATTAATTACAACTAGCAGAGATGCATCATACGTGGCATTTGTACGGACGGACGGTAACTTTATAATATGTACGAGCTCATAATGTGAAGTGATCGTCACCACAACACATAAATATGTAACATGTATGGTACAACCGCAACATGGGATTCATGCAAAACATACTAATCATGATTAATTAAACAGTCAATTTGCATTGAATAGCAATAGTACACGGTTAAGTGTAAAGGTAACCCTACCTTTTTTATGTGCAAAATGATTGTGTGGGATGCAAGTCCTAGTTCCTGCTCAATCTCGTCTCCTACACAAAATAGCATAATATGTCTTAGAAACCTGGAATGAAAATATAATAATATATTAGAATTTAAATATGCTAGATAAATCTATCCTTAAAATTTGGGGGCATTTGGATGTGAAATAAAGAAATTGGGAGCGAAAAACAAAATAATAAGGATGTTCGGGTCTCATTTTCTTGAAGTTGGAAGATTGAGGGGCAATATCATGATTTTGAATAGACCTTGCGTATAAGAAGGGTATAACGAGACTATGGTTCAAATTTGAGGTCAATCGAGTTCGTTTGACCTTTTCGGGTCAAAAACGAAAACTAGGACTTAAGGATTTTAAATTAAAAATTTTAGGGGTCAATTTGTAGAACTCTAAGAGTTGAGTTGGGGGAAAAATTATAATAAGCTGAAAATTGATATGGGAGAACTAAACTGAACTTGGGAGGGTTCAAATCGAAGTTTTTGAAAATTGCAAACAAGTCCAAAAGAATTTCAAATTCTGTTTGGCCTCCCCAATACTCCCATCTTTCACTCTTTCACATCCCCACCACCGTTTGCCACCGTCCCGACCTCCGACACCACTCCGAACAAGCAGCCCTCGCTGCCGGGAGCTCTCCGCCCAACCCCAAGCCATTTTCCGCCACTTTTGGCGAGAAAATACCCGCACACACACACACACAACTCACGCACACACACAAGCCACACGGCGGCGGCGCCGTGCGTCGCCGCCATGTACCACCACCTCAACCCAACCCCTAAACACTTCCTACACCTGACTTGGTGGCCTCGCGACGTGAACGGAGAGAGGAAAGAGCAAGTCTCGATGAAAATGGCAAAAAAAAAATGGAAGAAATTTGAAAGACTTTCGACTTCGATTCATGGCGTAAAAACAAACTCGAATCATGAAATTGATTGGTGGGTTTTTAACACCTTGAAAATACGAAGAGAACAGTATATGGCTCATCAATTGTGGTTCGGTGGATCGCCGGAATCGACGGTCAAAGATGGCGCACCAGGTGAACTGGGATGGGGTTTTGCAGACGTCTCCGGCGATTTGCCGACGATCTAGAGTCTGATCTGAGAGTGGAAGGTGGCGTTAGAAAGATAATTTAATGGGCTTTCTAACGGTATAAGGTTTGTGAAAATCCAACGGTCGGATCTCCATAGATCTTGAGTCAAAGATTTTGAAATTTTAACTTTACCGGCGATTTTGCCGTTAACGAGATTCAAATCAAAATTTGACTTCGGATTTGGAACGAGAGCGACGAAAGGGTTTGAATGAGGTATGGTTTATCAATTTCCACCGTCGATGATGTGTGGCGGGCGCCACCGAAAAACTGGAGGATGAGAGGGTGAAGTTCTTACCAGGAATGGAAAGTTTCCAATTTCTGGTTATTTCCAAATATGGAAATAACTATATATAGTAAGTATTAAATGAGCTTTTAAAATGGGTTTGGTAATTTGAGCCACAAATGAAATTGAAAGAAGGCGTAATTGTATCATAATTGGATTTGAAATTATTCGGTTTTGAATTGAAAATAATAGAAAGCCCCGTCATTAAATTTATAATTTTTCTACCCGAATTATATAATTTAAATAATAATCTTCATTAGCTATAAATCCCAATAAATTACTAATCTAATTCCTTAAAATTGCGAAAAGTTTACCCTAAATTTTAAGATTCAAATTCTAATATCGGGTATTACATGTACGGATGTTACTTGGTGAGTTTAATAAAAAGATATTTGTTTCATTTTTTTATTATTTCGATAGTTTTGTTGTATTTTTTTAAGTTGTTTTTGAATTATGATTTGTTTATTTTTTATTATTCTTGATACTAACATTATGTGAAACTAATTGCAAATTAAATACGTCGATAACTTCCGAGAATTTCTTCTTTTTGTGTCGAATAATCTATAAAAATACCAATTTTTTACGTATTTTTTTTAGACGACGTTTTTTTTTTACGTAATTTAGTTAGTGATGACAAATAAAATTCTTTTAGAATTCGAAAATAGTTAAATAAATACTTAGTGATAAATCGATGCTTATCTTGTCGGATGCCCATGAGGATGCTAATTTAAATTAAATACCGGCTTGGTGATTAGTTTTATAATTTTGATTTTTCTTATTATTTTTGTAAGGATTTATTGGAATAACTTACTATATCATTTCATTAGAAATTCATTACAAAGCTTAACTAAAAATATTGTCGTGTTATTATTTTTTCAAATTGTAATTACATTAAATTTTTTGTGTCGGCGTCTTTCATCCAAATTCACACGTTATTTTAATGACTTTACACCATTAAATTAATAAATTGTGATCTCGCATAATGTGAACAAACTCATTTGGCGGTCAAAATGATTAACCCCTATGACGCGTTTTTTTTACGGATGGATGTAGCAAATTGGCCCATGATAATACAATTCTAGATGGTGAAGTGTTGGTTTTCTCTTATCGTGTCTTCCACTTTTTTATGTGTCGATATTTTTCAATAATGATGCATGTAAGAGAATCGATGTGTACCCTACTATAAATAAATTTTATTTTTATTTACTTCATATGAATATGTTTTTATTAAAATAAAGTAATAAATACCACTCATGTTAATAGATAGTTTCAAAGTATAAACTAATAAAATAAAATAATAATACACGTGAATAATAAAAACAAATCGATTCATGTGAATAATAGTAAAATAGTAATACACGTGCAACGCACGTATGGATTACTAGTTTGAATAATATATCAAGATTCTTGTTCAAAAGAATTTGGGATTTAAGTTTCATAGAGAAATTTCTTATTTTTTTCCCTTTGTTTCGTAAGAGGTGGCCGAGATGGTAAACACAAATAGAAGTGGTGTCAAGAAATTATAGAATAAAAAATATTTCGAGTATTAAATTATTTTCCCTATATATTTGTCCTTTAAGGTGACAGAATTTGCACATATAAACAAATTCGTAAATTATAAATTATATATTGCTAAAACAAAAGTAGATTGTAAAAAGATTAGAAGAATAACCAATGTACTCTTTTTTTTTAATTAAAGGATAATGAATCATTTAGAAAATTAATCAACAAGGTTTTGATTTCAAAATATATAAACCAATCTTTTATAGCATTATTGATATAAACATAGTTATATGTATTATAATAGAATAATAAAATATAAATTATTTCTTTAAGACATATTGGCTCAAATAAAGAAATATTGTCAGTTATAATTAAATTAGCATTTGATACTTGATAAATACAGTTTATAATTAAATTAGCATCTGATATTTGGTTGATACATTGATACAATGAACTTAACAAAATAACTTATATCTTGAAAAAAAAACAAGATTTTCTATTTGTTGCGTAATCGTATATTCTTTGAAATAATATTCGACTATCAAAATTTAATTTAAATATTTTTATTTATTGATAAAAACCAATAGTTTTAAATTTATATATATATAATTTTATTTCAAAAAAATTCCCCTTATAAATCGGCTAAATTGATTGATGGTATGGAGAGTGAATTGATAAGAAATCGAGGCAATTTATCGAGTCGTAGATTACGTGGGATTTGATTTATTTTATGTGGTTTTTAGGATATTAGATATATATATTAATATCAATAGTAATGTTTAAAATTTTTATTTAATATTAATTGCAATATCTACTATTAGGATTTTTTTGTAAAATAATTTATAAATTTAGTAAGTGCAAATGGCGGGAAAAATCAATTAGCCTATAAATTATAGCTTTTACAATATATATATATATATATATATATATATATGGGGTGGATCAAGTGAGACCATGTCTCTATGTGAGACACAATGGACTAATCTCAACCATCCCCACTATTAATCAATGGGTATGATTTAAGGGATAAAAAAATATGTTAAAACATTAATTTAATTAATATAAGGGTAGTAGGGTAAAATAACATAACAAAGTAGGTACAAACATGAAATCAAATCTTTTTCTCTCTCATACATCCCCCCCAATCTCACGTGTTGTCTCTCCCCCACCCCATTCTCACATCTCTCTCTCTCTCTCTCTCTCTCTCTCTCTCTCTCTCTCTCTCTCTCTCTCTCTCTCTCTATAATTCCTCCATTAACGCAAATAAGAAAAATTGTAAAGAACTCGAAAATTACAAAGAAAATGCAAGAAAATCGGTGCAATATTACGGAGAAATAACGAGCAGTGAGTTCGAAACATGATGATGAATCATCGGTAGTGGAAAAAACTCTATCCAACAAAGATCAATGGTGTAGTCATTGATGGAGAACTCAAACCGACCATTAACATAAACTCTTAAAAAGCGTAATTTTCACGAATAAGACGATGCATAGATACTTATGAAATGATGCATATATACTTATGAAACGATACATAGATACTTATGAAACGATGCATAGATCTGTAGGATATTACATATTTGAAAATATGCAACAAAAATCAACTAAATATGCATTATATGCAAACTATCTATGCGCGTAAAAAAACTAATATGTAGTACAATATATCGATGGCTCAAAAGCTACTCTAGAAAACCTTAGGCAAGTGCACCTATCGTTTTGTAGTATAGATTATTGAGTACCGAGTGTCATTCCCACGAGGATTGTAAGTACTAATAATTATCGTCTTTTTGTTATCTAATCTAGCAATTTTTTGAGTTTTGTTTGTTAAAAAGGAAAATGAAAAATAGAGAATTTAAAATAATTGCAACTTACAATAAATCAAATAAAAGTAGATTGTAGAATGAGAAATCAAGAGATAGAAATGTGTTGAAAGTAAATCCCTCTAGAATGTTTTTGTGATTCAACCGGATAAAAATACAACCATAAGCCCTTAAGCAAAAACCAACCTCTTTTAATAAAATCTCATGTTATGTGGACCTTAGAAATTCCCGATTTAAGTTAAACCCTTTTCAAGGCGAAAAACTCCTAATCTCAAGTTGATTAACTGAAATTTCTTTCTAGTTAAAACCCCCAAAATTGCATTATAACGATTTATGAATTCTCATATTAGGTTTGACCCTAATTGAGGAAGATTTATGTCGTCCATATCTAGGATTGCATGCAACTCTTTTCACTTATATAGGTTCTTTCCCACCATAAATCTCTCAATTACCCGATGAGGAATAGATATCAAATTAATATACCGGAAATATCAACTTGAATGAAGTAAACATGATATAAGTGAATCACACAAGACATGAGAATTTTATTAAAAACATACAAACCTTAATCACAAATCTATTCTAGAGTTCATTACATTCAAACACTAGTAGTTTAGCTACTCATGATTTTGACAAAAGAATAAATTACACAAGAAGATTTAAGTGTTGTAGACATGGTGTACTTATCTTTCTCAAAATCTCAATGACTTCTTCCTTGATAGATGATGTTGATCCAAGCCTTCTTCTCCAATGTTGCTACAAGCTTACTCCTCCAAGACCTCTTGATCCCAATTCCACTCAAAATGTTGAACACAATGAATATTTTCTAAGTGTCTATGATGAATACACAATGAATCTTTATATGAATGAATATTACATGAATGAATTTCCCAACTCAAACTCTTGGCTTTTATAGGCACCATCTTTGTGAAAGACCATATTAACAAATGCTCCATTTCCATGCTTGTTAGTTGAATCATTGTGTGCACATTCATGGTTGAGTTGGTTGAATCATTGTATTCACATGACAATACTCCACTTCCATTGGTTGAGTTGGTTGAATCATTGTGTCCACATGACAATTGAGGAGATAATGGAGTTTTGGTGCAGCAAGATGAGGTGTGAAAGTTGCTCAAAGGTTGTCAAAAAGCAAAAGTCTCCATTATTTCCGCCAAAAGAAGAAAAGATTTTGAGTGGAGAAAAACACGACCGTGTTTAAAAGACGGCCTGGCCGTGTTTATAAACATGGCCTGGCCGTGTTTTCTTCGCAAAAAGGGATTTTCTGGCGGTGTGTTTTTAAACACGGTTTGGGCGTGTTTTGATGATTTGCGTGTGAAACACGGCCGTGCTTTTGTAAGCACGGCCTAGGTGTGTTTTTCTGTTTTTTCTTGTTTTGCTTCCTTTTGAAGCATGGCCATGTTTCCCAACACACTAGGGGTGTGTTCTGCACGAGATTGAGTCTTCTTGCCTTCTTTTAGACTTTGTTTTTGTTCGTATTTTCATACGAAATCATACGAATTTGCTTCAAGTCTTTACCTTCATCATTCAAAACAAGCCAATGTGATTTTTCTTGAATTTATTGATTAATGAACTAAAAGTTAAAGAAATTATCTAAAAAGGTTTAAAAAAATGTGAACAAAAATGCACTTATCAAACCGCCTCCAACTTGAAAATTTTGCTTGTCCTCAAGCAATTTTTAAAACAAAGAGTGGGGTTGAAAACAAAAATGAGGTATCTATTTTCACAATTTCGACATGTTTGAAGTAAATCGCTAACCTTTTTATTCCCAATTGAGTCAATCGATTCGTTCTTCCAAGTCAACCAATTTGTTAAAAAGAGGGTGAATTCAGTAATTGGAATCGTTTAATCATCACAGTTGTCATATCACAGGAATTGTTAATCATTCGCTTAGACCAAATACAAGAATGTAATGATAAAAGGAGATGTCCAAAACTCGGGTTTTTATTGTTTTTTTTATTTATTTATTTATGCATATAATTATAAATTAGGACATTTTTGAGGTAAACTTCCACTAGGTTTAAATCTTGAATGCTTTCCAAAAACTCCTAGGGTTGTGTCCCATACTCATATTTGTCGCCATTTTACGTAAAAAGACAAACATGGGGCTCAAGAATGCTCCTAGTTACTAAGCAAAGAACAAACAGAGGATTATAACCTCGATTTGTCCTTTTTTTTATAAAAATATTTTTTTTATCGGTTTTTTTAACCCGAATAATGATTTCTCCAAAGATCATGACACAAAGTATCTAATTTTAAGCAAAGTCCAAACTATTTTCATGACATTAAACTCTTTTGGCTAAATTCATCCTTTTTACTAGAGTCACACAGTTTTAAAACATTTTGGCGATTTGAGTTCAAAAAGATGACTTTTTCGGGAGAAAAAATGGTTAAAACAAATTCACAAACAACTTATCGAATTGTAAAAAAAAATATCTCATGTTTGTTTGCAAGAGATTTAAAAGTGCATAAAAAAAATAAAACATCCACACAAAATAATTAAAAATGCAATCCCACACAAAACTAAAAAAAACAGTAAAAATTATCCAAATATGCTGATAAATCTCACCACCTCCAACTTCAAGGGTCCCATTGTCCCCAATGTGAAGAAGGAGATGTGATCTGATCCGATTAAAAAGCGTAGAAAAAAATGAAACAAGAAAAATACGACCTTCATTGTGGTGGTGGTGGGAAATGTCCTTGCGAAATATGCCATTGTTGGATACGATCCATCATGGCAAAATAGGACTGTTGTTGGTCGTATTGTTGTTGTTGCTGTTGTTGAAGATTCATGAAGAATTGTTGTTGTTGTTCTTCAACTCGGCGTAATGATCGTCATCATTTCCCATGGCGATCCAATATAGCTCATTGCTCCATTTGCTCCAAGCGAATGGCGTGGAGAAAGAGATCTAGTATCATCCATGGGGGTTGGTGGTTGCCTTGGTGGTTGAGACGCGAGGAGCATCAATATCCGGTTCCTCACTTTGGTAGGCATCGTGTCGGAGGCCGGTGCGGGTAATCGGAATGCATCCGGGTTATCACCTTGCGGGTACATCATCTTCCAATTGTCCGGATCCCGAACCGAAGTGCGAGAAGGGTCCGGCAATGGATGCGTGTAGTCTGTATTTTTGAACCTTAAAGCATAACCCATACCGCTCCGTTGAATCATTCCCATAGCAATGCAAGATTCAAAGTCGATCCGGGTTGGTCCCCGGGCTTGCTCGAGTCCTGCGAGGTTATAACCATAATGGGTGGCGATAGGAGTAATAAGGCCACCAATGACGATTTTACCTCGATTTTTCTTGCTCACTTTGAGAAAATGCTTTGCGAGATAAGAACCCGTGTCAGCCAAAGAAGAATTCACCATTGACCATAGAAAATAGAGCTCATCAAGTCGGACGACTCCTTCGCTTCGCCCGGCCAAATAGTGTACTCGAGAGCACCGATGGATATAGCGGAAGCAAGGATTGACAATGCATGAGGATTTTGATGAGGAAGGATTATATTCGGCTCATGCGTAATTGCTTGCCAAAATTATCGATCACGGAACCCCAATGGCTTTATCGCAACCCATTTGTGGGTAAATCATAGATAGAATTAAATTACGCAATGTGAGTTGGTGATCATTGTTGAAGAGCCGAAATGTGATACGTCCTTCTTCGTGTCGGCTGATGTGATCTCGGCGTCATAGGAACTCGAAATTCTAATGTGAGACGGATGTAAGTGGGTGTGGCTAGATTCATGAAATAGCCCCACCCAAGTTGATTGAACATCCAATCCACATCGTACGCGCCGAGCCCATCCAATGTAGGGTTATCCGAGAATCGTGTGTTAATGATGTGACGTTGGGCTAGGCGATGGTATTGAGCTTCATGATCATTATCTCGAGAAAGATATACCAAACGGGTTGGTAGGGTCCGGTGGATCGTCGAGTGGCTCGGCGACCGCCGTGTGTGGGGGCGCGGAGGATGAAGCATCACCCGACGTCCGCGTTTCGACTGGGATTCCTATGTCAACATAGACTTATAACAGCGTGAAAAACCATCTTAAGAGACATAGACAATATCCCAAGCATGAAAAAACATCAAATCATTCAAAATTTCACCATATCAACACTTTTATTCAACAAGAATCCATCTTCACAAGCTATACACCCCATTTGCAACAATGATTTAACAACATCCCTTTTTCAACAACATTTCAATAGTAGCAATTCAACAAAAACAAAGATATCTCAACAACAATTTAGGAATATTAATCATATGAATCCAAGTCTAACTCTTCAAATTTAGTTCATGAATATGAAGAACAAATGACCAATTCCTCAATTTAGCAAGATAAAAACATCACAAGAATAATTTCCCACCATTACCACAAGAACCAAGAAATTACCATAAACAAACTCAATTAAACTCACAAAAATTCACAAGAAATATGTCATAAAAAGAAATTCATGATTTTACCATTAACAACAAATATCCAAATTTTAATTTCCCTACCATTCAATTTCTAGGGCATGAAAAATTGGCAATACAAATTCATGAAATTGCTAATTACAACATAGGGCAATCTTTACTACAACATACAAAAGAATAAAAATACTAAATTAAACAAGCCAAAATTCGAAATTGAAAGAGAAAGAAAAGAAAAGAAAACAACACATACCTTGAAGACATAGTAGAGGGGAAGAAGTGAAGCCTTGTGGTGTGAAAGTGTGTTGGTGTGGTGTGGTTTTAGAGAGAGAAGAAAGAAGAGAATTGGGAATATGGGAGAAGGGTTAGAGAGAAAGGGGGAATTTGGGGAAGAAGAAAGGGTTTTGGGGAAGAAAATATTTTGTTTTTACACTTACCGAACACGGCCGTCTTTCAAAGCACGGCCAGGCCGTGTTCGATGCGTGTTTCACCCTTTTTTCGATTTAAAACACGGGCGTGTTATTTAACACGCCAGGCCATGTTGCATGCGAGTTTTCACCAAAAAAAAAATTTTTTATTTCGAATAAAAACACGGGCGTGTTGTGTTTCAGACGAGTTTTCACCCCAAAAAAATTTTTTTTTTTTTTTTTATATTTCGAATAAAAACACGGGCGTGTTTAAAAACACGCCCAGCCGTGTTTTTTGCGTGAATTGTCAACATGGCCTGATTGAAGAACACGGCCAAGGTGTGTTCGTCAATTGATTGACGAACACGGCGCGTGGTGGATAAAACGGCCTTGCCCGTGTTTATATATATATTTTTTTTACACACAAAATGCCGGGTTGCCTCCGGATAGCGATTCGTTAACGTCGTATATTTGGACCATTTTACCTCTACTCTGTGATGTATTTTGGGGTCGTTAAGGCGGATAGAATCTCGATAACTATCATCGATGGTGCCTCAAAATAGAGCTTGAGGCGATGTCTTTTACCTTGAATGTTCCCATTTCCTTGTGCGTGATTTCAATAGTCCGTAAGGAACACTCGTGTAATGTGTGAATGGGGACCACCGGGATTTTAACTTACACGGGAATAGTCGAATCGGGAATTGAAGAGTAACACTTGATCACCAGGTTGAAATTCTCTTGTTTTCTTAATGAGTTTGTCATGCCATTGCTTTGTTCGCTCTTTGTAAATTTTCGAGTTCTCGTATGCGAATTTCGCCATTCTTCGAGTTCATTAATCTGTAATAAACGGTTATCTCGCACTTGACAAATCATAATTAAGCATTTTAATAGCCCAAAAGGCCTTGTGTTCAAGCTTCAGGTAAATGACACGCCTTACCATAAACGAGTCGGTATGGAGTAGTCCCCTATTGGCGTTTTGAAAGTCGTTCTATAAGCCCAAAGGGCATCGTCGAGTTTGAGGGACCAATCCTTGCGAGAGTGTCCAACCGTTTTTTCCAAAATTCTTTTTAATTCGCGGTTGGACACTTCAACTTGACCACTAGTTTGAGGGTGATAGGCGGTGGCGACTCGGTGTGTGACACCATATCATTTTAACACTTTGTCAAATTGACTATTACAAAATGAGTGCCTCTATCACTAATGATGGCTCATGGAGTACCAAATTGGGTAAAAAGTTTTTGAGAAAATGTACCACCACTCGAGCATCATTTTTAGGCAAGGCTTGAGCCTCTACCCATTTAGACACGTAGTCAACGGCTACCAAAATGTATTTATTGCCAAAAGACGCAGGAAATGGTCCCATAAAATCAATACCCCAAACATCAAAAATTTCGCAAACAAGAATACCGTTTTGGGGCATTTCATTTTTAGAAATATTTCTACTCTAGTTGACAATTATCACAAGTTTCAACATACCGTTTTGCATCTTGGAAAAGTGTAGGCCAATAAAAGCCCGACACAAGGACCTTTCGTACCGTGGTATTCGCTTGATAGTGGTCCACCGGTGGGTCCTTTGTGACAATGATTCAAAATGGAGATCGTTTGAGGAAGTGTGACACATCTTCGTATGATTTGATCCGCACAAATTCGGAAGAGGTGGGGATCGTTCCAAATATAGTGTTTGAGGTCCGAAAAGAATTTCTTCTTTTGTTGATGGGTCACCCTTTCGGTAGAACTTTTCTGCAAGATAATTAGCAAAATCGCAAACCAATGATTATCAATTGAAATTGAGTTCAAGGAAAAGAGTTGCTCATCCAGGAAAGAATCTTTGATATGTCATTTGTGTTGTTTGTCGGTGTCGGAGTGCTCAAGCCTTGACAGGGTGATCGGCGGCAAGATTTTGGCACCCGTTTATCTTTGATTTCCACATCGAATTCTTGGAGTAAGAGTACCCATCGAATTAGTCGTGGTTTTGCATCATTTTTGTCAAGCAAATAACGTAAGGCAAAGTGATCCGTATAGACAATGACTTTTGATAGGATCAAATATGAGCGAAATTTGTCAAAGCGAAAACTACTACAAGTAACTCTTTTTCGTAGTTGTATAATTGGGTAGCGGGATTGAGTTTTACTTGCGTAGTAAATTGGTCGAGAAATGCTTATCTTTTCGTTGCCCAAGCACCGCACCTACCGTGATAATCGCGGCATCACACATGAGTTCGAATGGTTGAGACCAATCCGGAGCTACCATGATGGGAGAAGTGGTGAGTTTTTCTTTCAAAGTATTGAATGCTTGAAGGCATTCATCATTGATATGAAAGACCGCATCCTTCTCCAAGAGGCGAGTGAGTGGCGGGTAATTTTAAAAATCTTTGATGAATCACCTATAGAACCCGGCGTGCCCCAAAAGCTTCGGATTGCTCTTCAGTAGTGGTGGGTGGAGGCAATTTGGAAATTGTCTCAACCTTCGCCTTGTCAACTTCAATGCCCCCGCAAGAAATTTTATGTCCCAAAACAATACCTTCTTGTACCATGAAATGACATTTTTCCCAATTAAGAACCGGGTTAGTCTCTTCACAACGAATGAGGACTTTTTAAGATTTGCAAGACAAAGATCAAATGAGTCCCCAAAAACCGAGAAGTCATCCATGAAGACTTCCATGATATCTTCTACAAGTTCGTCGAAGATAGCAAACATGCACCTTTGAAAGGTTCGGTGCATTGCACAACCCGAAAGGCATGCGGCGATAGGCAAAAAGTACCGTAGGGACAAGTGAAAGTGGTCTTTTCTTGGTCCTCGGTCTTGCTATCGAGATCTGAAAATAACCCGACATGCCATCAAGGAAGCAATAATACAAGTGACGGATAATCTTTCAAGCATTTGATCAATAAAAGGTAAAGGAAAATGGTCCTTGCGAGTAGCATCATTGAGTCGTCGTGTCGATGCAAACTCGCCAACTTGTTACCGTCTGCATTGGAATAAGTTCATTCTTTTCATTTGGTACCACCGTCATCCCACCTTTCTTTGGAACCACTTGAATCTGGACTCACCTTTGATCGTCCGGTGGATAGATGAGCCCAACATCGTAATTTGATTACCTCCGCCTTGACTACCTCTTTCATGTTTGGATTTAAACGATTTGTAGAACAACGGCTTGAAATTTTCCTCCATCGAATTTTGTGAGTGCGGAAGGAAGGATTGATCCCTTGAATATCGGAGATTTTCCAAGCGATGGCCTTTTTATGTTCCCGTAATATTGCCAACAATCTATCCTTTTGATGAGAAGATAAATCGGAGGAAATAATTACGGGAAGTTTGGCGTTCTCGGCTAGAAATGCATATTCCAAATGTTGGGTAGCTCTTTCGGCTCTAAACGGTGGTGGATCCTCAATGGATGGTTTGATATGCCCCACCTGCGAGTTTCAATTTTTTGAACTCTTTCGTCGATTCTGTTGGTGCGTTTTCCTCCAATGCGAGTCTGATTCCCTAAGAAAGGGGTTTTCATCCGATATACTGCACTTTGAATAATACAAGTCTCCAAGAATTCGTTAGAAATCATGCTTGGTAAAGAATTGGTTATCTCCATATCGATAAGATCAATAGCAAAACAGAGTCATCTTTATCTATCGTATTTTTCATTGATGTAGCGATTTTAAAAATGACTTGTTCATCTTCGACTCTTAAAATTAGTTTGCCATCATGCACGTCAATGATTGCCTTAGCAGTAGCTAAAAATGGACGCCCTAGGATCAAGGGGACTTCGACATCAGTATGCATATCAAGAATTACAAAATCGTAGGAAATATAAACTTATCGACTTTGACCAAAACATCCTCAATAATGCCTCTAGGATATTTAATGGACCTGTCAGCTAATTGCAAGCTCATCCTAGTTGGTTTTGGCTCCCCTAGACCCATTTGTTTGAATAAATCATAAGGCATCAAATTAATGCTAGCCCCTAGATCGGCCAATGCCCGATCAGCGAAATTACCGACATGACAAGGAATAGTGAAACTCTCTCGGATCTTTGATTTTCTCGAGATAACTTGTTTTGCAAAATTGCCGAGCATTCCTCATTTAATTGCACCATGGATATTTCTTCAAGCTTCTTCTTATTTGAAAGAAGATCTTTTAGGAACTTGGCATATTTTGGCATCTGTGAAAGGGCTTCAACAAAAGGAATATTGATGTGCAATTGTTTAAATAAATCCAAAAACTTACCAAATTGGTCGTCATGTTTGTCCTTACGCAATCGACTTGGATACGGAATAGGTGGTTGGAATTCGGTACCATTTTCTTTGTTTCCTTGGATACTTGTTCGTCTTTTTGTTGTATGGGAGTGGGCTTGTCCTCCCAAGCATCCGTCTTCATCTAGCTTTGTTCCACTCCTTAGAGTGATTGCTTTTACCTGTTCTCTTGGATTTGGCTCGGTGTTGCTAGGTAAGCTCCTTTGTGGCCTTTCGGAGATCATTTTGGCAATTTGACCAATTTGATTTTCCAAGTTGCGAATGGATGCTTCTTGGTTCCTTAAGGATGTTTCGGTGGCCGTGAAACGGGTTTAGTTGTTTGGACAATTTGGACAGTAAGTCCTCCAAACTTGGTTTTCGCGGTTGGAAACCGGGAGGTGCGAGCAATTGGGGAGTGCGCTTGGATTAAAGCCTGTTGACCTTGATTTCCCGACTAAAGTTCGAGTGTTGACGCCAACCTGGATTATAAGTGTTCTTGAAAGGATTATTTTGAAAGGGTCGAGATTGATTACCTAGATAATCCACTTATTCATGCGGCGGTATCGCGTGAGGGCAATCTTTGTGGTTGTGCGATCCTTCACAAGTCTCGCATGAGAAAGCTTGTGGTGGTGGTGGTTTGGAGCCGCCAACCCGTCAATTTTCGAGTCGAGCTTCGGCACTGTGCGGCTAGTGTAACCACCGCGTCCGCATTGTATACTCTCACCGCCTGTTGGTTTTCCAAATCGCACGGATTGCCATTGATAGCCATTCATGGCTATTCCTTCTATGAGATCTTGGGCGGCCGGGTGTTTTATTGTTCAATGTCCCCCCGCCGCATCAATCATCTCGCTTGTCGATGAGAGCAACCCGTTGTAAAATGTTTGGACTTGCATCCAAATGGGAAGACCATGATGTGGGCATTTTCGCAAAGCAATTCTTTGAATCTCTCCCAAGTGTCGTACAAGGTCTCATCGTCCTCTTGAGTGAATGAAGAGATCTCATTCCTCAATCGTGCGGTTTTAGCGGGTGGAAAATACTTTAGAAAGAATTTTTCCGCCATAATGCTCCATGTTGTGATTGTTCCTTCGGTAAAGTGTTTAGCCATTGTTTAGCCCGTCCCGAAGAGTAAATGGGAACAAGCGTAAACGGATGGCATCTTTGGAGACTCCATTTATTTTGAAAGTATCATGCAAATTCGAGGAAATTCGCGATATGATTATTTGGATCTTTGTCCGGTGTAGGGCGTCAAATTGAACAAATTGTTGCACCATTTGAATGACATTCGGTTTGATTTGAAATTATTGGTTGCAACAACGGGCCTTACGATCTTAGCGATGTACCGTCCATTGATGGCTTGGCGTAGTAAACATGGTTCTTTGTTGTTCATCCGCCATATCGGGATCCTTGCTTTCGTTAGTATTCTCCTCGTGGAGTGCATCTTACTAATACTTTCCTCTCGTGTTGCTCAGGCGGTCTCGCGCTTCCAAATTCGGCGACGAGTAGGCATGCACTGCGGTAAATAAGGAGGATAAGTATAATCAAAGACTTACAAAGATAGATACCTAGAAAGACAAATGATGAAATAAAAAAATGATTAAATTAACAAAAATAAGGTGTTCTTAATATTACAATCCCGACAACGGCGCCAAAAACTTGATGGCTCAAAAGCTACTCTAGAAAACCTTAGGCAAGTGCACCTATCGTTTTATAGTATAGATTATTGAGTACCGAGTGTCATTCCCACGAGGATTGTAAGTACTAATAATTACCGTCTTTTTGTTATCTAATCTAGCAATTTTGAGTTTTGTTTGTTAAAAGGAAAATGAAAAATAGAGAATTTAAAATAATAGCAACTTACAATAAATCAAATAAAAGTAGATTGTAGAATGAGAAATCAAGAGATAGAAATGTGTTGAATATAAATCCCTCAGAATGTTTTTGTGATTCAACGGATAAAAATACAACCATAAGCCCTTAAGCAAAAACCAACCTCTTTTAATAAAATCTCATGTTATGTGGACCGTAGAAATTCGATTTAAGTTAAACCCTTTTTCAAGGCGAAAAATTCCTAATCTCAAGTTGATTAAGCGAAATTTCTTTCTAGTTAAAACCCCCAAAATTGCATTATAATGATTTATGAATTCCCATATTAGGTTTGACCCTAATTCAGAAGATTTATGTCGTCCTATATCTAGGATTGCATGCAACTCTTTTCACTTATATAGGTTCTTTCCCACCATAAATCTCTCGATTACCCGATGAGGAATAGATATCAAATTAATATATCTAGGAAATATCAACTTGAATGAAGTAAACATGATATAAGTGAATCACACAAGACATGAGAATTTTATTAAAAACATACAAACCTTAATCACAAATCCATTCTAGAGTTCATTACATTCAAACACTAGTAGTTTAGCTACTCATGATTTTGACAAAAGACTAAATTACACAAGAAGATTTAAGTGTTGTAGACATGGTGTACTTATCTTTCTCAAAATCTCAATGACTTCTTCCTTGATAGATGATGTTGATCCAAGCCTTCTTCTCCAATGTTGCTACAAGCTTACTCCACCAAGACCTCTTGATCCCAATTCCACTCAAAATGTTGAACACAATGAATATTTTCTAAGTGTCATGATGAATACACAATAAATCTTTATATGAATGAATTTCCCAACTCAAACTCTTGGCTTTTATAGGCACCATCTTTGTGAAAGACCATATTAACAAATGCTCCATTTCCATGCTTGTTAGTTGAATCATTGTGTGCACATTCATGGTTGAGTTGGTTGAATCATTGTATTCACATGACAATACTCCACTTCCATTGGTTGAGTTGGTTGAATCATTGTGTCCACATGACAATTGAGGAGATAATGGAGTTTTGATCAGCAAGATGAGGTGTGAAAGTTGCTCAAAGGTTGTCAAAAAGCAAAAGTCTCCATTATTTCCGCCAAAAGAAGAAAAGATTTTGAGCTGGAGAGAAAACACGGCCGTGCCTAAAAAGCACGGCCGTGTTTATAAACACGGCCTGGCCGTGTTTTCTTCGCAAAAATGGGATTTTCTGGCAGGGTGTGCTTTTAAACACGGTTTGGGCGTGTTTTGATGATTTGCGTGTGAAACACGGCCAGGTGCTTTGTAAGCACGGCCTAGGTGTGTTTTTCTGTTTTTCTTGTTTTTCTTCCTTTTGAAGCATGACCATGTTTCCCAACACACTAGTGGGGTGTGTTCTTGCGAGATTGAGTCTTCTTGCCTTCTTTTAGACTTTGTTTTTGTTCGTATTTTCATACGAAATCATACGAATTTGCTTCAAGTCTTTACCTTCATCATTCAAAACAAGCCAATGTGATTTTTCTTGAATTTATTGATTAATGAACTAAAAAGTTAAAGAAATTATCTAAAAGGTTTAAAAAATGTGAACAAAAATGCACTTATCAAACCGCCTCCAACTTGGAAATTTTGCTTGTCCTCAAGCAATTTTTAAAACAAAGAGTGGGGTTGAAAACAAAAATGAGGTATCTATTTTCACAATTTCGACATGTTTGAAGTAAATCGCTAACCTTTTTATTCCCAATTGAGTCAATCGATTCGTTCTTCCAAGTCAACCAATTTGTTAAAAAGAGGGTGAATTGATGAAGTGGAATCATTTAATTATCACAGTTGTCATATCACGGGAATTGTTAATAATTCGCTTAGACCAAATACAAGAATGTAATGATAAAAGGAGATGTCCAAAACTCGGGTTTTTATTGTTTTTTTTTTTATTTATTTATTTATGCATATAATTATAAATTAGGACATTTTTAGGTAAACTTCCACTAGGTTTAAATTTTGAATGCTTTCCAAAAACTCCTAGGGTGGTGTCCCATACTCATATTTTGTCTTTGCCGTTTTACGTAAAAGACAAACATGGGGCTCATGAATGCTCCTAGTTACTAAGCGAAGCAACAAACAGAGGAGTATAACCTCGATTTGTCCTTTTTTTATAAAAATATTTTTTTTTGTTTTTAACCCGAATAATGATTTCTCCAACGATCATGACACAAAGTATCTAATTTTAAGCAAAATCCAAACTATTTTCATGACATTAAACTCTTTTGGCCAAATTCATCCTTTTACTAGAGTCACACGATTTTAAAACATTTTGGCGATTTGAGTTCAAAAGATGACTTTTTGGGAGAAAAATGGTTAAAACAAATTCACAAACAACTTATCGAATTGTAAAAAAAACAAAATATCTCATGTTTGTTTGCAAGAGATTTAAAAGTGCATAAAAAAATAAAACATCCACACAAAATAATTAAAAACGCAATCCCACACAAAACTAAAAAAAAGCATTAAAAATTATCCAAATATCTTTGATAAATCTCACCACCTCCAACTTCAAGGGTCACATTGTCCCCAATGTGAAGAAGGAGATGTGATCTGATCCAGATTAAAAAGCGTAAAAAAATGAAACAAGAAAAATACGACCTTCATTGTGGTGGTGGTGAGAAATATCCTTGCGAAATATGCCATTGTTGGATACGACCCATCATGGCAAAATAGACCATTGTTGGTCGTATTGTTGTTGTTGTTGTTGTTGTTGAAGATTCATGAAGAATTGTTGTTGTTGTTCTTCAATTCGAGCGTAATTTGCGTCATCATTTCCCGTGGCGATCCAATATAGCTCGTTGCTCCATTTGGTCCAAGCAAATGGCGTGGAGAAGAGATCTAGTATCATCCATGGGGGTTGGTGGTTGCCTTGGTGGTTGAGACGCCGAGGAGCATCAATATCTGGTTCCTCACTTTGATAGGCATCGTGTCGGGGCGGTGCGGGTAATCGGAATGCATCGGGTTATCACCTTGCGGGTACATCATCTTCCAATTGTCCAGGATCCCGAACCATAGTGCGAGAAGGGTCCGTGCAATGGATGCGTGTAGTCTCGTATTTTTGAACTTTAAATCATAACCCATACCGCTCCGTTGAATCATTCCCATAGCAATGCAAGATTCAAAGTCGATCCGGGTTGGTCCCCGGGCTTGCTCGAGTCTGCGAGGTTATAAACATAATAGGTGGTGATAGGAGTAATAAGGTCACCAATGACGATTTTACCTCGGTTTTCTTGCTCACTTTGAGAAAATGCTTTGCGAGATAAGAACCCGTGTCAACCAAAGAAGAATTCACCATTGACCATAGAAAATAGAGCTCATCAAGTCGGACGACTCCTTCGCGTTCGCCGGCCAAATAGTGTACTCGAGAGCACCCGATGGATATAACGGAAGCAAGGATTGACAATGCATGAGGATTTTGATGAGGAAGGATTATATTCCATCTCATGCGTAATTGCTTGCCAAAATTGTCGATCACGGAACCCCAATAGCTTTATACGCAACCCATTTGTGGGTAAATCATAGATAGAATTAAATTACGCAATGTGAGTTGGTGATCATTGTTGAAGAGCCGAAATGTGATACGTCCTTCTTGGCGTGTCGGCTGATGTGATCTCGGCGTCATAGGAACTCGAGAAATTCTAATGTGAGACGGATGTAGGTGGGTGTGGCTACATTCATGAAATAGCCCCACCCAAGTTGATTGAACATCCAATCCACATCTGACGCGACACTGAGCCCATCCAATGTAGGGTTATCTCGAGAATCGTGTGTTAATGATGTGACGTTGGGCTGGCGATGGTATTGAGCTTCATGATCATTATCCCGATGAGGAATAGATATCAAATTAATATACGAAATCATACGAATTTGCTTCAAGTCTTTACCTTCATCATTCAAAACAAGCCAATGTGATTTTTCTTGAATTTATTGATTAATGAACTAAAAAGTTAAAGAAATTATCTAAAAAGGTTTAAAAAATGTGAACAAAAATGCACTTATCATATACCCAACTATGCATGACGTCATAAACTATGCAAGAAAATCAACTAACTATGCATTCTCTAGAAACTATCTATGCAGTGTGGAATAACTAAATATGCAGTACATTATGTACATCCCATTTTATAATTTCCAAAAGCAACATCTCATTTTCATAACTAAATATACACGCATTGAACCTATTTATGCGGTGTAGAATAACGAAAATATGCGACGTTATATTCAATTATGTCTTGTTTTCGTAAAACAGTGCCAACAAAACAACTAAATATGCATTATTTGATGTCTAATTATGCAGTAGAAGAACCCTAACTATATTGTAAAATAAAAATATTTGGAAAAAAATTGCTTCCTTAAATTCCGCCACCAAATCCGGCAGTTTCAATCTCAGCCCATAAAACCCGCTTGGACCACTAATTTGAATTACAAAATTACAACCTTACTCTTAAAATCGTGAAAAATAGGATATAATTAAAAAAAAATCGAATTAATCACATCCCTTCATTTTTTAAGATCAATGGGTAAGATGACTCCACACTGTCTCACCTAGAGTCTTATTTGAACCAAATCCTATATATATGTATATATAGTCATTGACTTACCAAAACCAAATATTGCTAATTATGTGTAGCTCCAAAACATGCATTGGTTAGGAGAATTTTCTGACTGATTTGTCCAAATTTGTGTATCTTATTTTGAATCTTGTAAGTTTTGTTTATTTCACTTAATTAAGCCATCTTAAAATATATCATATCCTAAAATGTTATTGTATGGTTAATATGTTGTTAGTGGGAAAAACTTAATACTAATATACCACCATTATTACTTGATTATGCATTTATTTGAAATACTATTGACTAATTGTTAACCAAAGAGAATAATTTAATACATAAGCCAAATGGTTGAGTTGTAAAATCAAATTCGATAATCTCTTTTAGAAGAATAGTTGCTTATCGTGTCTATCGAACAATTGATGCTATCATACACTATAGAGAGGTTACATAATTTTATTGTTGTGGAAGATATTATCAGTTATCATCTCGATCTATATTTAAATATTGACTTTCAAAATAAGAATAATTCAAAATAAAAATATAACTTAAAATATAGATACAACAAAATTAAAAAGGAATAAACAAAAAGAAGCAAAATTTATTTATTACACTAACCAAAAAACGTCCATGTAGTTCCACAAGATAGATTATAAAAAACAATCTTATTTAGTACAAAATTGAGGTTCAATTCCGCTGATATTGGCGGGACATTTGAGGAATATGGTAATAAAGAAAAATATGAAGATAAATCATATTTGCTGGTTATGCTTCGAATTTAGGATCAACAATGTTTCGGTGTCTCTCTAAAACAATTGAAGTAGTATAATATGAGAGAAATTTGTATAAAATATACTTAATAATATTAAGCTGGATACAATTTATAATTTTTTCTTAATTTATGAAATATAATCTTTGAACAAATATCATTGCATATTTACTTTATGAACAATATTTTTTCTATAAATAATTGTTATGGTAATTTGTGTATTTAATAATTGGCTATATATGTCCACATATCTAAATTAGAAATTTTTCTTTAAATATTGGTTACAAATTACCTAAAATAAATCTTTGACCTATCTAATTAATTATTATATTACTCAAATACCCTTCAAATATACCAAAAAACGTCTACATAAAAAGAAAGACCAAGGTAAAACAATAGATCAACGATCAGAATTGTCCATATGTTCTTACCGGGGGACCGTGGACTCATTTGATCATATTCCTATATATATATATATATATATATATATATATCAATGTTAATGTTCAAGATTATTATTTAATATAGATTGCAAGATACACAGAACAATTAGGATTTTACAGTAAAATAATTTTCAAATTCGGGAAGTAAAAATAGGTGGTAAAATTTTGGACCAAACTTGACTACTATATATATATATACCATTTATTAAATTTTCCTAATTTTTATACATATAAATAGGAACACCATTTATAATAATTCTAATGTATATACATATAAAATAGGAATACCATTTACAATATTTTTCTAATTTATTTATATACATATAAAACATGAATACCATTTAAAATATTTATCTAATTTAAAATATTGAGAATATAAGAACCAAAAAAAAGAAGGAAAAGTTTCCTAATTTTTATACATATAAAACATGAATACCATTTATAATGATTTCCTAATTTATATACATATAAAGTAGGAATACCATTTACAATATTTTCTAGTTTACTTATATACATATAAAGTAGGAATACCATTACAATCCTAATTTAAAATATTACCAGAATATAAGAAGCAAAAAGAGTGGGAATTGTTTTCCTAATTTTTATAGACATAAAATAGGAATACCATTTATAATAATTTTCTAATTTATATACATATAAAGTAAGAATATCATTTATAATATTTTCCTAATTTGAAATATTACCGAATATAAGAAGAAAAAGAACGGAATTTTTTTTGTCTCGGACTTCTACTATTATATATATATATATAGATAATAAAAAACCGCACAATTTTCCACATAAAATTGAAGAAATCTCTCTCAAATGTCAAAGTAAAATCACATAAACAATCTTATTTCACTCACCATATATTTGCAGCCATATATGTACAAGTACAACAAAATCCAAATTTAAAA
Organism: Rehmannia glutinosa; assembly: GCA_016081115.2. NCBI lineage: Eukaryota > Viridiplantae > Streptophyta > Magnoliopsida > Lamiales > Orobanchaceae > Rehmannia > Rehmannia glutinosa. The sequence goes on from JABTTQ020001572.1 coordinate 420,023, forward strand.
TAAATAAAAGAAAAAGTGATAATGAAAGTACACCATCACCAAAATCCACCGAAAAAAGAAATCTGATTGTCCATGCCTTAGAATTTACAAAAAAAAAAAAAACATGAATACACTTATTTTACTTACCATATATACGATTTTACAAAAAAAAAATGCTTACCATGTATTTCCAGTCATAGACAGTATGTAATAAGTACAACAAAATCCTACTAACTTACCAACTAAAATTTTAAATAGGAGAAATATGTAATAAAATTACAACATCACCAAAATCCAGAGAATAAATTTTTTTCGAGTATTAAATTATTTTTCCCTATATATTTGTCTTTTAAGGTGACAGAATTTGCACATATAAACAAATTCGTAAATTATAAACTATATATTGCTAAAACAAATGTAGATTGTAAAAAGATTAGAAAAATAACCAATGTGCTCTTTTTTTCTAATTAAAGGATAACAATTCGTTTAGAAAGTCACTCAGTGAGGTTTTGATTTCAAAATATATACACCAATCTTTTATTGCATTATTGATATAAACATAGTTATATATTGTAATAGAATAATAGAATATAAGTTATTTCATTAAGACAAATTGGCTCAAATCAAAGAAATATTGTCAGTTATAATTAAATTAGCATTTGATACTTGATAAATACAGTTTATAATTAAACTAGCATTTGATATTTGGTTGATACATTGATACAATGAACATAACAATAATAACTTATATCTTGAAAAAAAAATAAGATTTTCTATTTGTTGCAGAATCATATATTGCTGAAATAATATTCGACTTCCAAAATTAAATTTAAATATTTTCATTTATTGATATTAAACTAATATTTTTAAATTTATAAATATATATAATTTTATTTCAAAAAAATTTCCTTATTAATTAAATTGATTGATGGTATGGACTAGGAATTGACAAAATTTATAAATATATAGAATTTTATTTCAAAAAAATTTCCTTATTAATCGGCTAAATTGATTGATGGTATGGAGAGGGAATTGACAAAATTAGAGGCAATTTATTGAGTACGTGGGATTTAATTTATTTTATGTGTTTTTTAGGATATAAGATATATATATTAATATCAATAGTGATGTTTAAAAATTTCATTTAATATTAATTGCAATATCTACTATTAGGATTTTGCAGTAAAATACTTTATAAATTTAGTAAGTGCAAATGGTCGGGAAAAATCAATCAGCCAATAAATTATAGTTTTTACAAAATATATATATACATACATATATATATAGTCATTGACTTACCGAAACCAAATATTGCTAATTTTGTGTAACTCCAAAACATGAATTGATTAGGAGAATTTTAACATCGATTTGTCCAAATTTGTGTATCTTATTTTGAATCTTGTATTTTTTTATTTCATTTTCAATTAAGTCATCTTAAATTATATCATATACTAAAATGTTATTGTATGGTCAATATGTTGTTAGTAGGAAAAACTTAATACTAATTTACCACCACTATTACTTTGGTATTTGCATTTATTTGAAATACTATTCAGCTAATTGTTAACCAAAGAGAATAATTTAATACATAAGCCAAATGGTTGAGTTGTAAAATCAAATTCGATAATCTCTTTTAGAAGAATAGTTGCTTATCGTGTCTATCGAACAATTGATGCTATCATACACTATAGAGAGGTTACATAATTTTATTGTTGTGGAAGATATTATCAGTTATCATCTCGATCTATATTTAAATATTGACTTTCAAAATAAGAATAATTCAAAATAAAAATATAACTTAAAATATAGATACAACAAAATTAAAAAGGAATAAACAAAAAGAAGCAAAATTTATTTATTACACTAACCAAAAAACGTCCATGTAGTTCCACAAGATAGATTATAAAAAAAATCTTATTTAGTACAAAATCAAGGTTCAATTCTGTTGATGTTGGCGGGACATTTGAGGAAGACGGTAATAAAGAAAAATGTGAAGATAAATCTTTTTTGCTGGTTATGCTTCGAATTTAGGATCAACAATGTTGTTGTGTCTCTCTAAAACAATTGAAGTAGTATAATATGAGAGGATTTTGTATAAAATATACTTAAACTAACATAAATAATAATCTGCTAAAGTACCTTTTAAGAAAATATTAGCTATAATTAATTGTTTTGGTAAGCGGTGTATCTAAAATTTGGCAATTTTTGATATAATATTAAGCTGGAATACAATTTATAATTTTTCTTAATTTATGAAAAATAATCTTTGAACAAATATCATTGCATATTTACTTAATGAACAATGTTTTTCGTTATGGTAATTTGTGTATCTAATCTTTGACTATATATGTCCACATATCTAAATTAAGAATTTTCCTTTAAACATTGGTTACAAATTATCTAAAATAAATCTTTGACCTATCTAATTAATTATTATATTACTCAAATACCCTTCTAATATACCAAAAAACGTCTCATAAAAAAAAAGACCATGATAAATTTTGACCATACAAATAATAGATCAACAGTCCAGAATTGTCCCTACATTCTTACAAGGACCCTGGATTCATTTGATCCTATTCCTTATATATATATATATATATATATATATATATAGGGATGAGATCTATGAGACCATAGCTATAGGTAGGAACATGAGACTCAATCAACACCCTTCAATCAAATAAAATAAAAGGCTAAGATTTAATGGCATTTTAAAGTAATTAAAAAATAGTGGGGACCAAATAGGGGTACAATTGGAATGTTAAAATCGCCAAATAATGTTTTCCTAAAATCAAGGAATAGAATCTTACCATAATCACCATCTTCGAGTCCCAACGTGAAAGCATCGTCCAAAACCAGGAAAAAAAAACCACGATCACAAAGAGCGTCTCTCCCAAGCGTCCAAATATCAGGACTTCAACATCATCTTCTCCCACGATCAAAGCAACGTAAAAAACATAGAAATCCCACGCAAAAATCGAACCAACAAATATTATCGTGATCAAAAACACCAAAAAATCCACATCAACGGGATCGGCATTGCAATGTCACGCACACAGGATATCCCCTCTACAAAACAGTCCCAACAAGGTAATATTTGACACCAATTCATGAGCAAAAATGTGTGGTTCGAATGCAAAAATTCTCCAATTAATTATGTACATATAGCTTTGGAAAATTGTGCATATAGCTTTGTAATTATGTGCATATAGCTTTGTAATTGTGCATATAGCTTTGCAAATCAGAACTCGTGTATATTATATGCTTAGAGCATGTGTGTTTAGTTCGTATTAATGATATCTGTGTATAGTGTTTCAAATTTGTGTATTTATTATGAAAATATGTATCACATATAATGTAACACATATAGCTTCTGTACATATGTGTGTTTAGTTAGTATTAATGAAATGTGTATATAGTGTCTCGAATCTGTGTATTTATTAGTAAAAATGTGTATCACCTATAATATATCCAAAATAGCTTCTGTACATATGTGTGTTCAGTTGGTATTAATTAAATGTGCGCATAGTGTCTCAAATGTGTGTATTTAGAATGAAATATATGTAGTACATATAGCTTCTAATATATAGTGTCTCACATATAATGTATTCCCTAAATACGTTTTGCCTATTAACAATGCATCTACCATATGTTTAAAGTATTAATTATGAACAAAAATGGCAATAAATATGTGTACTTATACAACAAATATTGGTGAGTTCAATTTTGCACCATACATTCATGTTCTCAGTAAATATGGATTTACACAATACATTTAAAATCTGTGTAAATAGTATTCGAGAATTTGTTGTTTTAATATCTAAATATTGTGTTTTTGCGAGATCAAGATCCAGTTACACGAGTTCATGTTGGTCGAGGCTCGAAATCTCACCTGGATCAACTAAATATTGGATCCCGGAGGTTGAGCAAGAAAAAATCCCTCGTGCCAACATGCATTCCGTACATTGGAGGCGGGGAATACAATTTTATAAGGATTATGGTTTGTGTAGTGGCTTCGACGTTAGAAGAAGCACTACGAAGAAATTCAAGAAAGAGGATATTCGCGTGCAATACGTGGTTTGCAATAGAGAAGGCTACAAGAACTCTAAAAACCCATACCTGGTGAGGCTTCGAGCATGACGGCAACGCCCCAAAACAGAGGGCACGGAAGAGAGCCTCGAACCGAGTTGGGTGCAATTATTTGTATTTTTGAATACACTAGCACCGGTTCATATAAGGTAAAGGCGTTTGAGGAAAGACACACTCATCCGATGACAATTGATAAACACAAGCAATTCTTGAAGGTGAATAGGAACCTAAACTTCGGGCACCAACAATTTATCATAAATTGCACAAGGGCAAACACCGGGAGTGCAAAACAACACGAGCTCTATAGAGAAATGGCGGCGGTTATTCACGGGTTAGGCGCTCAAAATTGATTTTAAAAATTTCAAACAGACTGAAGGCATACATATGCGGTGCGGATGCACAATTGGTGATAGACAAATTCCTTAGGCAAAGCATGAGGCAATCAAAGGGAATGGTATTCGATTATGACGTTGATCAAGATGAACAACTAGCGCGACTCTTTTGGGCGAGACCATGCAATGTAATGAACTATGCCGCATTTGGCGATGTGATATCATTTGATGCTACGTACAATACCAACCGTAATATAATTCTTCGCACTAATTTATCTTGCATATTTGTGATTACAATAGTTTACATTTATCCTTATATACTGTCCATTTAGTTACATAAATCGGGTAACATGTTATTTTATTACGTTGGTGTGTGTACATATTTAAGTTAATATGTGTATATAATAATGTAATTGTGTACACTTATACTCATAAAAATGTTTACATAGTTATTGAAATCAGTATACTCAAAATAGATTTCATACATGTGTATATAATAATGTAATTGTGTACACTTATAGTCTTAAAAATGTTTACATAGTTATTAAAATGTGGTACTAATAATAGATTTCACACGCAGGTATAAGATGGTGTTCGCTCCATTCAGGGGTAGATAACCATCGTAGGTGTGTAACTTTGCGGTGGCCTTATTTTGAAAGAGGATGAGGAGTCTTATATGTGGTTGTTCGAGACGATTCTTAGATCTTCATTGCTAAGGAACCATATTATATAGTAAGACCAAGACCCGACCATGAAGAATGCCATAAAATCCGTCTTCAAGACAAATAAAACACGATTTTGTATGTGGCACATAATGGAGAAAGTCGTGTCAAAGCCGGCCCCAACTTGTTCAAAGATAAAATTTTCATCAATCGGTTTAAATCAATCGTGTGGGATAACTACATTACAACAAGCTGAATTTGAAAAAAAAAGTGGCACGAAATTATGGATGACTTCAATCTAGCATCACACCCATGGTTCACGATTATGTATGATATCTGACGTAGTGGATTCGCATATTTTAGAGACGTGCCCATGAGTGGACTTGGAAACTACGTCACTCTCGGGAAAGCACAAATAGTTTGGTTTGGTAATTTTACAAATCCCCAATCAAACTTGGTGGAATTTGTAATGCATTTCGAGCGCAATGGAATCCCAACGACATTCTAGTGATAAGTTGAATAATCGGTGCCAAACCTCCTTAGGATTGCCGACACCATTGAAAATTGAAAAGCATGCTTCTTTAGTATACACGCACGCCATATTTTATGAAGTGAGCAAGGAAATTAAAGAAGCGTGTTACCATTGCTCGATTATACGAGATCAATGACAATACAAACGAGACCTCGTACACGAAAAAGGAAGAAAGTGGGGGTGTTTCAAGTAACAAAATGCAAGGTAGATGCATCGCCCAAATGTAGTTGCAAATTGTTTGAGCAGATGCGACTCTCGTGTCGACATATATTTGTAATACTCAAGGATTGCGATGAAATTCCAGCTCCATATTTGGCAGCACGTTGGATGAAAGCAACCTCGTATAATTCTTTAGGTAAGAATGGGCACATGTACCAATTTCCGGGAGGGATAGAGGCTGCAAGAACACTAAACACCCTGTGGGCGGATTTTCACAGCTGCATCGGTCTTGCGCAAGGGGATATTGAAAAATTGTCAAGTCTATCTCGTATCATATCGAACGAGAAAGCTAAGCTATTAGAGGAACAACACGAAACTACAGTGCCTAGCAAACAATCGTAATGGAAACCTATGCGGCTCAACCTCACAATTAAACATTTTCGTGCTCGCTAAAAAGCAAGCCAAGAACAAAGGGAGTAGTAGTCATCAAAAGCGCAGGCTCCAAAGCCAAAGAGAAAAAGCCATAAAAGCAAGCACAAAAGCGAAAAGAAAATGTGGGACATGCGGTAAGGTTGCAACACATAACAGACAGGACATGCCGACCCGCACCAAAGACACCCCGAGCTTATGTGTATTTGTCACATTGTTCAATTTATTAGTGTAATGTTTACGATTGGCAATTTATGATTTGTTTACATAATTACGAACATAAACATACAATATCTGCAACCTATTTACACATTATCTGTGTATTACACACACATCGTCCTTCAATGACAACATCAAGATCAATAAACGTATGTTTTGGAATTATGTGTTTAAAGATGTAGAATTATGTGATTTTAGTTATGTAATAATGTTTTTTAGTAATAGCATATTAGTTTTTGTTATTTTGTGCAAGCATGTATATTTGGTTTGGAATTATGTGTTTTTAGATGTAGAATTATGTGTTTTTAGTTTTGCAATAATGTTTGTTTAGTAATAGCATATTGTTTTTTGTTATTTAGTGCAAGTATATTTTGGTTTGGGATTATGTGTTTTTAGATGTAGAATTATGTGTTTTTAGTTTCGCAATAATGTTTGTTTAGTAAGTAATAGCATTGTTTTTTGTTTTTTTGTGCAAGCATGTATACTTGTTTTGGAATCATGTGTATTTAGCAATAGAATAATGTGTGTTTAGTTATATAATAATGTGTATATAGTTTTGGGTTAGTGGATACTTAACTGTACATAATTTTGTGCGTAAGACATACAATGTAATAACTACAATACAATATTAATTTGTATAACAACATTCCGACCATATGTACGCGTGAAAAATGCAAATTTATATTGATTAAAAGAAAACACCCCACGTATGAACCATTCATATCCACAATTCAAGACCATCTAAGTCATATGCAAATGGCTCCCAAAGACAAAAAACACCAACGATAGTAACCTAACTATACAAAAATGATGAGCACGATTCTGCATATTACATTGTCTATTTAAAACAAAACTACAATACGATCTTCCCCATCCAAAACTTTCGGCTTCTTCCAAACATCTATCCTTTAGCTCATTGCTATGGTAGAGGATTATTGCAAAATGAAAGTACTTCGTGCGTAAGTTAGGACGGTTGAGACGCATTATTCTTCTCCAAACCACAATCCCATCCCTTGGTGCCACCGCCCATGTAGCTCTCCATATGCCTCTCGACATATATACCACAATCAACTTTGTTTGTGGTATCTCTCCCAAGGCATGCATAGTCTACACGGGGTGAATTTTCGGACAACACTAGCCATTTGCGGGCAGCCTTTAGTCTCAAGTAGTTTGAAAACATCCAAACCCGCAAAATATACCATGGAAAACAAATTCAAACTTCGTAGACTATATATTATAATTAACCATATCATACTAACTAACTACACATAATTTGAAACTTAAATACACACAATTACATACCTATATAAACACACTTATTCTCGCACTCAAAAATTATCTTCCCATATCTTTAACTCGATCACTATAAAAACCAAAAAATGTGGGGTTGGGGTGGGGTTGGGGGGTGTGTATGGGTGGATCTGTATTGTATCAAATAATTTATTAAATAGTCCTTGACTTTTCCAATTCAAATTTCAAATGCACAGAAAAGTACTTTAATGTATATATCTTTGATGCATTGGTTTGAAAAACATGATGTTATTACTAAATAAACATTATTACGAAACTAAAAACACATAATTCTACAACTAAAACACATAATTCCATGACAAGATATGCTATCCAAGGCATATAGATCTTGAGTAAAACAAAATTATTTACCAAAACATACAACTAACTTGTCCATTAGCATAAACCATATACACAATATTATATAACTAAACACACATAATTCTATAGCTAAACACACATAATTCTATAGCTAGGTTCACATGATTCCAAATCAAATATACCTACTCACACACAATTCTATAACTAAACACATAAATTCTATAGCTAAACACACGAATTCTATATCTAAGTTCACATCATCCAAAAGGGAAACGAGCAAGGATTCTATATCTAAGTTCACATGATTCCAAATCAAATATACCTACACACACGAGAATTCTATAACTAAACACACAAAATTCTATAGCTAAATATACGAATTCTATATCTAAGTTCACATCATCCAAAAGGGCAAACCGAGCAAGGAAATGCAACACAAAAACCAAAAAAAGCTCACCAACTTGTAAAAGCAAATCTCCATATTTATCCCATTTTGATAATGCGGTTAAACTCTTGACATCAAGGAGTTGTTGATAATATGGCGGTTAAACCTCTTGACATCAAAGGTCACCAAAGATATGCTCGCTCTTACAAATCGGAAGAAAAAAACACGTTATACAATAAAAAAAATAAAACAAGATTTAAAGGGAAAAAACCTTACAAAGAAAAATGAAAACAAGTTAAAATAAAAATTTGAAAAAATAATGAGATTAATTACCATTACTTACCATGTCAAAGTTGTTCAATTTATCGAAACATTAATCGGGTCACCGAGCCACAATTTCCTCGACAAAAGTTTGTCACAGTACAATAGTCCTTGCACAAATGGAAACGATACCGCAGTGTTCTCATCTAAGCCATCCCCGGACTAACGATCGTGAACAACAAGACACATATACACAAAAATAAAAAAATAAAACACAAGATTTTAACTAAATAAAACACAAAAAAAATGAAAACAAGAAAATAAAAATAGGATAAACAAAAAATAAAAATAATCAAAAAAACAAGAAAATAAAAAAAAAACATACGGTGAACTCTACTAATCGATCCCTCCATACCATTCAACATACATGCCCAAAGGTCCAAAATAGAAACATTAATGTAACCTCCAACGCCGCATTTAAAATAATTTCCTCGACAAAAGTTTGTCACAATTTTAAGGCGTTAAATACAATATCATCTCTATATGGAAACCGGAAACGTTCTCAACCATGGCAAATTCAAGTCCATGCAAATCCAAAATAGATAAGTAATCTTTGGACATCAAGAATAGATATAATCTCGACATCGGAGGACAAACATTTTAATCGTCAAATCGACATAATTACACATCAAAAATATGTGTATTAAATCGTAAGTGTATAGGTGTATATGCACAAGATTTACAAACTAAATACACATAATCACTAACTTTGAATGTACATAATTATAATATACATAATTTAAACACTAATTATACATATTTCAAAAACACTAAATGCACATAATATAAACCGAATACACATAATCACTAACCCGAATGTACATAAATAGAATACACATAATTTAAACACTAATTACACATATTTGAAACACTAAATGCACATAATATAAAACTAAATACACATAATTACTGAATACACATAATCACTAAGTCTGAATGTACATAATTAAAATACACATATTTAAACACTAATGACACATATTTGCAACACTAAATGCACATAATATAGACCTAAATGCACATAGTCACTAACTTTGAATGTGCATAAATAGGATATACATAATTTAACACTATTTACACATATTTGAAACACTAAATGCACATAATATAAAACTAAATACACAAAATTACTAACGAGAATGCACATAACATAAAACTAAGATACACATGCGGATGAACACCTTCGATCGGCCGGGATGACGAGGTCCCCGACTGTAGCATCCTTCTCCTTCCAAGCCCCGACAAATTCATTGCGGCTCAATTGGTGCTTCCCATCAAACGGGGCTCGATAAACCCCATCCCAAACCCACCAAAGTCAATTTCCTTATTGTTCATTTCCTTTAGTTTGTCCCGCTCCAAGCCGACACGATGGGGACCGTCCTGGAACACTCGCCTCACGCACTTAACTGTCAACGTAAAATACTGTGCAATTACATAGATTACATCAAAAAAGAACATGCTCCAAAAAAAAAAAAACAAAAAAAAATTATGGGAAATAATACCGCAAAAAAACAAAGCAAGGCCCCATTAAATTCAGCATTATCTTGGCGACCACGCGCTCTCTTTTCAACCAATGTTGTCAATGTATGCTCACACCATGCTAAGTTCCTAATATTTCGACGTCTACAAGGCTTTTAAGTAAGTGAGGATACACGTATGTAGTTGAAAAATTACCAATAATAAGGTACTCGACAATATCAAGAACAACCTTCTAAACCAATCACCGCCATCCACAAAACTCCGCATTTTATCGCCCACGGTGTTACCTTGTAATCCTCCCTCCCGAACATAGCAGGCCATCCGGTGTACAAATCGCAAGTCTCGATTTTGTTTTCTTCACTATTGGCTCGCCCCATTGGGAACCCCAATACTCTCGCACATCATTCGGTTCAATGCGAATGCGCCATACTATCCAACAACAACTCCGAGCTAGTAGGGTTAAAATTTGCAACTAACCAATACATTAGCCGAGATGGGAAGTCAACAATTGAAAGGGAAAGCAAACTTCCGAATCCCATATCAACAATCGCATCAACGAGCGGGAAAGATTTACAAGCGCATTCACCAACACCTTGGGTTCGACCTGGTCGATAATGTCGTATATAAATTCTTTGCCCTCTTCCCCGACCATCGCTTCGTCCCCACTCCCCCATGCCCTTTTCCCCTTGTTTTTGCCATTTAGTTGGTAAAACAAAACCTCTGAAAAAATAGAACCAATTATTTACCAAAACATACAACTAACTCGCCCATTAGCATAAAAACCATATACAAAATATTATATAACTAAACACACAGAATTCTATAGCTAAACACACATAATTCTATAGCTAAGTTCACATGATTCCAAATCAAATATACCTACTCACAGAATTCTATAACTAAACACACAGAATTCTATATCTAAGTTCACATCATCCAAAAGGAAAGGCGAGCAAGGAAATGCAACACATAAACCATAAACACATTATTATATACCTAAACACACGTAATTCTATATCTAAGTTCACATGATTCCAAATCAAATATACATGCCCCCACCAATTATATCTCATTCAACAAACCCCCAAAATTAAAACCACATAAAATAGAACATTATACATGCCCAATTTGCTAAAATAATCCCTCCTTAACACGGCAATTGCTCTATTCCAAGGCAAATTGTAATGTTTAATAACTTGATCAACTATCCCAACATACATAAAATGTTTTGCAGGACCGATTCTGAGTCCGTAAATTGGTTAAAAATATAAGAACTACTTCATTGCTCGCAAATTAATCAAACAATCCAATAGCTTCACATAATATGTAACAAATTAGGCCGATTATTCGGCAAATATTGCTCGTAAATATTTAGGTTTGAAAGAAACAATGTGTCCTATATTCAATGGTCGAGGTGGAATTAGCATAAATTCCTTTTGAAATGAACCAATTATTTACAAAAACATACAACTAACTTTCCATTAGCATAAACCATATACACAATATTATATAACTAAACATACATAATTCTATAGCTAAACACACAGAATTCTATATCTAAGTTCACATGATTCGAATCAAATATACCTACACACACAAAATTCTATAACTAAACACACATAATTCTATAGCTAAATACACAGAATTATATATCTAAGTTCACATCATCCAAGAGGGCAAACTGAGCAAGGAAATGCAACACATAAACCATAAACACATTATTATATACCTAAACACATAGAATTCTAAATCTAACTTCACATGATTCCAAACACTAATTACACATATTTCAAACACTAGATGTGGTCTCATGTTCTTACACCTAGAAGTTTATTCCCTAAAATTAAACAAATAAGAACAATAGAAATTAATAATAAAAACCCAAATTGGAACCCTAACATCAACAAACACAAAAAAATAAAAAGAAAATAAAAATCACATATAACTTACAATATTTTGTGCGAGAACCGTGATGAAAATCGGAGATGATTCGTGCGATTTTGAGATTGAGCCCTACCGTGTTGAAGATATGAAAAAAATCGAAAGCAGTTTAATTATCCTTTGAAAAATGCAGGAACGACGGGACGATGTCGTGGAGAGACGAAGAGTTGAGATGAAGATACCTATTCGGCGGCCCAGGGTGTCATGGTGGAGAGATGAAGATACCTATTCCGGCGAATTCGAGAATTAGGAGGCGACCACGATGGATTGAAGCGGATGAAGAAAGAAAGGAATCGGTGTCATGGTGGAGAGGTAGAGAAAATCGCGGGATATGAATAAGAATCGTCTGATTACCAAATTCAAAAATTAGGGGTTTACAATTATATCCTTGGAATAAAAAGACAGATTACTTTCCTACCCTTGTTTGCCACTACCATGACTAAAATAGATGGGTAAAATCGGACCATTGAATATTAAATCAAATGGTCTAGATGTGGTCTCATGTTCTTACCTAAAGGCCCTGGTCTCATTTGATCATATCCCTATATATATATATATATCAATATTGATGTTCAAGATTATTATTTAATATAGATTGCAAGATACACATTTAGGATTTTACAGTAAAATAATTTTCAAATTCAGGAAGTAAAAATAGGTGGTAAAATTTTGGACTAAACTCCAGCTATTATATATATATACCATTTATTATTTTTTTTTCTAATTTTTATACATATAAATAGAAACACCATTTATAATAATTTCCTAATGTATATACATATAAAATAGGAATATCACTTACAATATTTTTCTAATTTATTTATATACAAATAAAACAAGAATACCATTTATAATATTTACCTAATTTAAAATATTACCGAATATAAGAAGCAAAAAAAAAAGCAAGAAAAGTTTCCTAATTTTTATACATATAAAACATGAATACCATTTATAATGATTTCCTAATTTTATATATATATATATATATATAATAGGAATACCATTTACAATATTTTCCTAATTTATTTATATACATATAAAGTAGAAATACCATTTGATTCTAATTTAAAATGTTCTTGAATATAAGAAGCAAAAAGAGTGGGAATTTTTTTCCTAATTTTTATAGATATAAAATAGGAATACCATTGATAATAATTTTCTAATTTATATACATATAAAGTAGGAATACCATTTAAATATTTTTCTAATTTAAAATATTACCGAATATAAGAGAAAGAGTGGAGATTTTTTTGTTTGGACTTCCGCTATTATATATATAAAATAAACAACCGCACAATTTTCCACATAAAATTGAAGAAATCTCTCTCAAATGTCTTAAAAGTAAAATCCCACAAACAATCTTATTTCACTCACCATATAAATTTAAAATAAACAAAAGAAAAAGTGATAATGAAAGTACACCATCACCAAAATCCACAGAAAAAAGAAATCTAATTGTCCATGCCTTAGAATTTACAAAAAATCAAAAAAACATGAATACACTTATTTTACTTACCATATATATGATTTAAAAAAAAATACTTACCATGTATTTCCAGTCATAGACAGTATGTAATAAGTACAACAAAATCCTACTAACTTACCAACTAAATTTTTAAATAGGAGAAATATGTAATAAAATTGTAATAAAATTACAACATCACCAAAATCCAGAGAAAATCACACAAGGGCATTTATGTCAATTCACTCCACGCACAACACGAAAATACACAGTCTCTCCCTATTTCTCCGCTTTCACCATTTTTTCAATTTTATTTCTTTCTGTGCTTCCTCCATTTTCATACCCAACACCTTCTTCAACCACTCAAAACAAACACAGAGCACACACTACTGAAACCTCTCAGATCTTTATTCCTCCTTCGAAACAGCAAAAAAATCTCCTCAAGGAAAAAAAAGAAGAAGAAAAAACAGAGGAAAAAGAGATTTGGAAAATGGGTTCTAATTCTATGGCGCCATTTGGAGACCCGAACCTCCCCTCCACCTCCACTTCCGGTCTTCGAGTCCCCAAAGTTGAACCAAAACTTGAACCCTTCGATGAACCTTTTCCATACCCACCCCACTTCCATCTCTCCACACCCGCCCCCACCTCCGTCCCCCAATTGTTCTCCGATAACAGCCGCATTTCTGAGATGTTTTCCTCCGCCGCCGGTCAAGACTTTCAGAGACACGGAGATACGCCAGTTCCACCGGATTCTGACCCCAACTCACTGGCTATAGTCCCAGTCCCCGAGACTGGGGCCCACCTATCCAACGTCGCCCTCTCGCCACGTGGCTCCCGGAAATACCCAACCCGCTCCGCCGAGCTGGTTCGGGTCACGGATCTCGAACCCGAAGACAAGTTCTACTTCCGGGACTCAATTCGGAAGACCCGGATTCTGTTCGAGTCCCTGCGCGTGTTTTCACTCGCGGAGGACGAGAAGCGTAGGGATACGATGGCTCCCCAACGGAGAACAAGAGCGGACTTGAAGGCGGCCGCGATAATGAGAGAACATGGTTTATGGTTAAATCGCGAACAAAGAGTTGTGGGAGATATCCCAGGTGTTTTGGTTGGAGATGTGTTCGTTTACAGGATGGAAATGTGTGTCCTCGGATTGCACGGGCAGGTGCAGGCTGGGATTGATTATGTCCCATATAGCCAGAGCTCGAACGGGGAACCGATTGCAACGAGTATTATTGTTTCTGGAGGATATGAAGATGACGAGGATGCTGGGGATGTGATCGTTTATACAGGTCATGGTGGACAAGACAAGCATAATAGGCAGGTAATGCACCAAAAATTGGAAAGTGGAAATTTGGCATTGGAGAGAAGCATGACCTATAGAATTGAGGTAAGAGTTATTCGCGGCTTTAAGTATGAAGGCAGTGCTACTGGTAAAATTTACGTTTACGATGGGTTGTATAAGATAATTGAGACTTGGTTTGACATGGGAAGGTCGGGGTTTGGGGTGTATAAGTTTAAGCTTATTCGGATTGAAAATCAAGATGAAATGGGGAGTACGGTGATGAAATTTGCTCTGAGTTTAAGGACGCAACCGTTGGAGGCTCGGCCTAGAGGTTACGTTTCACTGGATTTATCGAACAAAAAGGAGAATTTTCCGGTGTTTTTCTACAATGATGTTGATGGGGTTCGTGATCCCATTTATTATGAATACCTTATTTCAACTGTTTTCCCTCCATATGTGTATAATTATGGGAATGTCAGTGGTTGTGATTGTGTTGGAGGGTGTATGGATGATTGCTTTTGTGCATTGAGAAATGGGGGTGAGTTTGCTTATGACTTGAATGGGATTCTTGTGAGGGGCAAACCGTTGGTTTTTGAGTGTGGGCCCCATTGTCATTGCCCTCCCACTTGCCGCAATCGTGTGACACAAAAGGTGTCGGGAATAGATTGAAGTGTTTAGGTCAAGGGATACCGATTGGGGAGTGAGGTCACTGGACTTGATCCAGGCTGGTTCCTTCATTTGTGAGTATGCTGGAGTTGTTCTTACTCGTGAGCAAGCACAAGTATTCACAATGAACGGGATAGTTTAATTTACCCCAATCGTTTTGCTGAAAGATGGAAAGAATGGGGCAATTTATCTCAAGTGTTCTCTGACTATGTTACCCCAGCGTGTCCATCAATCCCTCCTTTGGATTTTGCGATGGATGTATCAAGAATGAGAAATGTGGCTTGCTACATGAGCCATAGTTCACTTCCAAATGTCATGGTGCAACATGTGTTGTATGATCACAACAACATATCTTTCCCTCACATCATGCTATTTGCTATGGAGAATATCCCTCCCATGAGAGAGCTTAGTCTTGATTATGGAGTGGCCGATGAATGGACTGGAAAACTTGCTATCTGCAACTAGTTCATCTTGTTTGAGTTGGCAGATCCTGTATTAAGGTATCTTAAACTTTGTCTTTTCAAATGTTCTTATTGCTTTTAATTTCTATGAGTTTGATTTATTAATCTCTTTTGTTATAAGTCTCCTTTAGCATACATGAATTGAGTGATTTTATTTTGAACTGTATTTTTCAATGCACTTTTGCTCTCACATAGCACTATGAACTCTTTATCAAATTTATCTATTTGCCAAGCACGCAAAAAGTTACTATTAATTAGAGAGAGCTGCAAGAGAGAAGATCTCCTTGCAGAAGGAAAAAGAAGCGATGTTCCAAGAGCTTGGTTATGTTTGATGAAGTTTGATTTTTAAATTTGTGTAAACTGTTTTGATCCTAGTTTTATATCAACATATTCGAAAGTAAATTGCGATTTTCCATTTCTAATTATCTGTACTTGTAGAAATAGTTGATTCTAGGCAGGAAGAGGGACTAAGGCTACAATTGCCTGTGAGCATTTTCCCGGAAAACTCACTTGGAGAAATTTTTTAGTGGACCCATGGTTGCCTATAAACTTTTTTTCATAAAAATGAAAGTTGTTAATTCCACTGTTGACTGTTCACAATGTTCACAATTTTCGCACCGTTCATCTTAAGCCAGCTGTATCTAAAAAGCTGAACACAGTGTACTGAAAATCTTCTGAAAATTGCCTTCTTTAAGTCGTGTGTGAACAGTAACAGCTCTGTAGCTGAGGGACAAGCCTTGACCAAGTTTCAGACCGACACTTTCTTTCGTTCTACCCTACCACCTTGACCCCATTGAAGTAGTGAAATTACTTTGTCTTCCCGAATGAAGAAGACCATACGATTGAGGTATATACCGTCCTCCCCTTGACCTGTTACATCTAATTGACTTGTCTTTTAATTTTTATTTCGTGTTTCTGGTTATACTATTGAACCAATGATGTAGTTTCTGTTGAATGGCGAGTGATAATCCTCACTTTGCCATTTTGGTGTATTATTTAGATTATTTTCCTGGATTATCTCTTCCTGGACTCGGTATTCTTTACCTTGTTATACAATGTTCTTGATGCTTTCTATTGATTGTTTGAGTGAGTAGCTTTTAAAGTGCTATCCTGAATTCTTGTCCTTGACAGAATACTTCCCTGTTTTTTCCTTTATCTTCTTTCTTCTTATGTCTCTGAAGCAAACATTAAATATATCAATACACTTGGTGTCATCTTGTGTAAATTGTTCTACATTGTTGCCAGGTTTAGTCTGATTAATCTAACCTTTTCCAATTTGGTTACAGTGCCTGACATTATGAAAGATTGCATACCAAACTTACAAAATTTATTTTTGCAATCTCAATATAGCGTAATTCATATTGAATTACACGTTTACAGTAATGTTAATGCTTTATTGATATTTATTATAAAATGCCCAGAAAGTAAACCCAACGAAAAATTCATGTTAAAAAATTAATAATAAGATTTGTTATTTTTATGCATATCTGAGTCTGCCATTACAGTTGATTACACATAATGCCAGTTTATAGTTTCAGGGCTTGTATAATATGATTTGAATATTACAAAATCTTATTATCTGCTTGAAAAAATTTAGGAACATGGGCTGTCATAAGAAAAATGAAATCCAATTCCTAATATAATTCCACAAAATAATCTCTCAAACAAATTTCACAAACAATCATCATTTCAAAAAGATACCCATCACATCAACTCTAACCATTACTTCTTTACTCCACATCCAATCACACTCTACAATGTCTCCTCTTTTCAAAAACAATTTTCCACCATTATTCTCCCACAAAATGAAAATGGACGACTTGAAAGGACAAGCAATTGCACCCTAACATTCTGTATTTCCTTTAGCGATAATCATAGAACCCTTCTTCTTGAGATTACATCCATACTCGCAACACTAGCGATAGTTAGAAAACCGTGACCTCATTTATAAAATGATTTTCTCGCTCTTTGTTAAGATTCACAAACTAAGTTGAAGTTTGTCCAAAGGACGGACACTTTTCCATAGCTTGTCAAATTACAATTACATTTCTTAAAATTTTCATCTGACAATAGACCTCTATAGTTTATCTAAAAATATGTGAAGTATTTGTATATTTAAGGACAAAACTAAATGTCCAAATTCAAGTTCACGAAAAATGACACTATGCTTGGATCTAGCCTAGATTTAGACTGTTGTCTCATCAAGCCTAAAAGATTTGAATTTATGTCTAGAAGTGAGTTTATTGACATGAGTAGTTGATTGTCAGTTCATGGTGTTGTCGACAACAACACTTGGTGCATATTTATTTTGAAAATGAGATAGAAAATCTAATTATAGGCGATAATGTAATTGAAAGCTTATACTTTATATACTAATATTTTTTGTTAGAATAATTGAGAATGTGCTTATATATACATCAGATATAATTTCGAAGTTTTATGGTGAAGTTTGCGTAAGCTTGATAAGTGTTTGGAGGATTTATGTATATTTGAACAATTCTCATGCGAGCTTTTGTTATTTTGGACAAACTTTAAGTGTGTTTAAAACTTAGCCATTTTCACAAATAGTGATTTTAGAGAAATTTTGTCTCTTTCAATTTGCTGATATCGTCTTTCTCCATTATGGAGACCAATTCAAATATAAGATTGACAACAAATGTTACGCAAAGTGGTTTTGGATATCCAAAGGCATCTACCTATATTTAGAATTAGCTAAGCCACTTTCGAGTGAGGCTTATACAATTATCCTTTTTTTAAGACGAAAACACGCCTAATGTCATTGTAAATTTACATCACCAAACATATTGATGTTCTATCATAAGATGGACAATGTTGTTTACGCTTTTTCCACTATCTTTTTAGTATATGCAGTAAATGCATCTTTCCTCGCCAAGCAGCACAATAAATGATAAAGCCCTTTTAAATATACTAATACATCACTATATTCGCAAATTATCAAATATATGGTTAATAGAAATCAAAGCATGAAATGAAATTGTTCCGGGCGTTAGAGAAAGATCTAGAATTCCATAATAACAACCAAACATATTAAATTTCCACTTAATGACTTTAGCCAAATAAACCCCAAAAGCTTGAGTTAATGAACTAAAATAAGATATTAAATTCAATCGTCAGGTTTGGAAAGAAACTTTCATCAATCTCATTCGACCAAGGGAGCAACTACATGCCTCAAAAGCAAGAAAACATTAGCAATGAGTGAGCTATATACTCCCACAATAAAAATTCCTAATCCCATCCTACTAGGCAAACATAAATCTGTGGTGGTACCATAATAATATAATTAGATCAAATATTAGTGCACAAAACAATTTTCATATGGTGACAAACTATGAATATGCACAAAACAATTTTAGTAGCTCACTCAAAGCAATTTCATATTTGTATGTATAATCTCTAAGCTAAAACTCGCTTATACACCAACTATGTAGTTAAGACAAGTTTATTATTCGAATTAGTTCGTGCCAAAATATACCAACAAGGGATCCAATAAAAAGCCGCAAATTTAATACTTTAACAAAACAATAACCATCTTCAACAATTATTCTGAAACTTCAATCTTCATTTGAAATTATACGGTGAGTTTTATTCGGCTGCATTAGTATCGTTTCAAATTACTAGCTGTGTGACGGGCGGTGAGTGAATGGTATTCTGTCCATTCCTAATCACTGCTGATATAACTTATTTTGAAGAATTCCCATTCACAAAAGTAATGATTGGCTTATTCTTCCCTCCCCCATGCATTCATTTCTCAATAGTTGGTTGTTAGTTTATATGTATTTTCTAACGAAATTATCTTCCCTTTGACAAAAGTGCTTTTGATAAAACTTTTAATGAATAGCAACGTGGTTGGAATCTGGGGTGAGTTTATCCGAACTTGAGATCCAAACTATCAAAAGTTTTTAACCTCAACCCGCCCCGTCGTAACACTTAGCCGTGGTTGGAATCGCTAGACGTGCTTCGCCCACTTTATGATTTAAGAAATATTATAATATATTTATTTAAAAAAATAATTAACTTTCTCAATATGAAAAGCAATGTTGCAACAAAGAACTAATTATTTACAAACTTATATGTATTATTTTCAATTTTTGAAAATAACTTATCATTTTCTTTTATATATTAATTGTTATTTTTATTATTATAACTTGTAATATTATTATATTCATAATTTATTTCTGAGTATATATATAACAAGTTTTCCATCCATTCATTGCCGCTTCATAACGAAACCAAGCCTTCACGGGAGGGATATTCTCCATAGCAACAGTGGAGGAGGTAAAGTTACATTATTGTGGATCGCACAACACAAGTTGCACCAGACAGGGCGAGCTGCCTTTATTGTTATCGATAACACAAGCCGCACCAGTCCAAGTATGAGCTAACGGCTCGCCACTCCCTAACCCAATTTTTTCCCTTTAAAAAACATACATTTGGAATTCGATGTTACGCCTTTAGCAAGCTACATTCCTCAATCGATACATCCATGACAAAATCCAACTGAAAGATTGGATGGACATGCAGGGCAACATACGAGCACGTGAGATTAATTGTCTCATTTTTTTCCATCTTTCAAAGAAAACGACGGGTAAATTAAATCTTTTCACCTTTCATTGTGAATACGGTGCTTATTCACAATCGGGCGAACTAACCTGGATCATGTCCAATGACCTCACGTACTCCAATAGTCTCCTGACCGAAACACTTCAAATCTATTCTGCACTTTCGATCATGACAAAAAGCTGTGAGTGACAATAACAATGGGGATCACACTCATAAATCCACGGCTTACCAACACCTCACTGTAATCCCATGCAAGTCATATGCGAACTCACCCCCTATTCTATCGTGACAAAAGCAATAATCAATCATCCCCAACACAATAAGCAAGAATCCATCTATCGACCTACCGATATCGCATAGCTTACTGATAATTTAAGGAGCGTTTCGTTATCGCATCAACGCAGGCCGGGCCATTAATACCCACCAACATTGAATGCTTAATTCTATCACTCCTCAAATCATCTCGCCTAACACCTTTTTCCTACGTGCTATAAGATGGAGTATACAACATGTGCATTGATTACAAAAGAGACATCATAATTATTCGGGTAAAAGCGCGTAACTGATTATAGAGCATTTATCGCTCTAAAAGCCGTAATTGCATTCTGTCAGGCCCTGGGTTAGAAATAAATTTTTATTCACTTCACTTATTCGTATCATTTTTCCCTTTATCCCGTGCTCATCACTTACAAGTCCTCAGATAATTGATTGACACGTGATTCTTCCTAATCGACATCAACACATAATAATATTTCAATCAAAAAGTTTGCTTAAAACCCCAAAGTCAAACCTCTATTTTCCTAATAAAACCATGTTTCCCAATTATTTTATACAATCCATCATAAACATAAAGTTTACCACTAACTCTACCTTCATACTTAAAACCATGAACGACTCGCTCCTCAACTCCATAATTCATTCTCCTTCTGCTACCAAATTGTCATATTCAAACTTTGGTGCACGACCGTCCGTTATGTTTGTCCTGACACCATACCTTGTATATACTAGTCACGCCTCCAAAGATACTCATCACTTTTTCCGGGCAAATTCATCCTGCATCCTCAAGAAAATTGCATTTGTGCATTGAAAATAAATTATTTTTTCTCGTTATTTGAAACAAAGAATTCAAGTCAATGAGCTTGTTAATTCATCAACCATTATTGTAGATAATCATGGTAATGAAAATAAAAGTGGAAATGTACAAAAAGTACTTAATTAAGAAAACCAAAACTGATATGTTGATAACTCTAGAAAATGCGACTCAACAAATTCCCCACAAATCTACATGCCTTTTCTCGCTCAGACACAATGCCACCCACAAAAATTGCTAACTTAAGAAGCTTTATTTCTCCATTACTCTTTAACTCATATGTGTGTGTGTGTGTGTATTTGTATAATTGTTTTTACAAATCATCTGAAACCCATTAAAGCGTAATGAAACCGAAATATTCAATCAACTCGCAACCTCTTTGTTTATTCATTTATTTTGTTTCGCTTTCCTGTCAAAAGTTTTCGACGTGGCACCCCATATCATAATCCTCAAAGCACAAAAAGTCACCAACTATATGGCGAGCATTCTTACCTTATAGCTTCTCTCTTTCCACCGCCGATAATCGTATCGTTTAATGTCATAAGACAACATGTCAGCTTCATTTATATCTTCCGACTATATAATTCATCTCAAAGTCAATGCTTCAATTATCAAATTCCTTCTATTTTACTTGATACCTTTCAGTTTCATGCCACAATAAATTTAAGATTTATAATGTGTAAGCCTTATACTCAAATTTAGATTATTTCTATGAATGAAAAGTTAGTGATATCGAGATGTCTTCCTTCTCTAACCTTTTATTATTGATCACAATCTCGTGAATTTAAGCGTCGACATCTCTTTAGATTTAATATTCATGCTACAAGTCAAGCCTCTTCCTCATTAATTAACGATTATCAGATTTATCTTATTACTATTTCCGCTGCTTAAATAAACACTCAATAATAATAAAAAGTTACAATAACAATAATACTATTCTTACATGCCAAACCTCACCCAAAATAGTACACAAAAACTCATGTTAGACCGTTAACTGGGTCTTTCCGTTAGATTTGATCCAACTCACCTGTGTTTTTCGTAGAATTTCATGCAATCGTGGCATATTTGTAATATTCGGAAAATGCGTATCCTAAAAGTATTAGTAGTCTCTAAAAAGTATTAGGTAGTTTCTTGAGCATTTAGTAGTTCCTCCAATATAATTAATTTTTCTCTCTAAAAGTATTAGCAATTCCTCAAAAAAGTATTAGTAGCAAACAATGAAAATGTATTAGTAATTTGCTTCGAACAGCTTTTTTCAAGAATCCTCTTGAAAAATATTTATTTTTTCCATCAAGAGTATTAGTATTCCTACTAAAACGCATAAAGAAATCTTATTTAAAAGTATTATGTTTTCCGATTTAATGTATTTTAGCATTCCTTTGAAAAGTAATAGTTTTCTCATAAAAAGTAATAGTAGTTCCCCCATAAAAATTTTAGTTCTTCCCAAAAGCATTAAAGAGTCATCCTTGAAAATATCCGGTAAAGCACACCCTTAAAAATATTAGTTTTCCTCCGGTGCATAGTAGTCCTCCTCAAATGTAATAGCAACTTCCTAAAATGTATTAGCAAATGGGCCGGATGGGTATTGGTACTTGTGCGGGCTGTTGCTGGGCTGATGGGGTCGATGATTTGATCCGCTTCAACGGCTCAGATCCGTTAGATCGCCTCGAGAGACTAACCTAAATAAGTAATAGTGTTGAAGTGCAAGAAGTTGAATGCGATCTGGAAATGATAAAACAATTTATGTACCTGCACAATGTTTATAGTTATCATATGATTGCAAATAGCCTTTCTTACCGCTGATGGAAAACTTTAATGTTTCCTCAATTTTTCATTAATTCCAAAATCATACTGAATTGAGTTGTTTAATAGATTAAGACTTTGATGATTTATTATTATATATGCCTGGGGTCCTACTATGAACCTTACACTTCCATGTGAGCATTAATTATATCCAGATACAAAATTTGGCACATAATGTGCACTTAGACTACTTTTGATCCACTGTCTACAGTTAAAAACATTTTCAAAGAATGCGTGGATGGTAAATTAGTAGATACATGTATTCAAGACGCATCAGACACATACATCATTATTTACATACAATAGTTTAGCTATTATGTTACATATTATTATCTAGTTTATTAGTTCCGCTTAATATAGGTTA
Organism: Rehmannia glutinosa; assembly: GCA_016081115.2. Classification (NCBI taxonomy): domain Eukaryota; kingdom Viridiplantae; phylum Streptophyta; class Magnoliopsida; order Lamiales; family Orobanchaceae; genus Rehmannia; species Rehmannia glutinosa. The sequence continues at coordinate 443,873 of JABTTQ020001572.1, forward strand.
AATTATGTCTAAATGGAGTGGCTTAGTGTATTAGTACTCAATGTGGACGCTATAGTGTTTATGATGCCTTTATCATAAAGGTGCAATGTTATATTTTTTATTTTATTTAAGTGCTTTTGTAATCCAAGTTTATCAAATTATAACGAGTTTATGCAATTTTAATCAAATTCCTTAGTTGTGTCATGCTTCCTTTACTTACTTTGAATATTTTGTTGAAAATTGTGATTTGTCTTATCATGTATGTGGAAGAGAATAACCTAATTAAAGATGAAGTTGATAAGGCAACTACAGAGAAATTTCCAAAGTTTCAGCACTAACTGATATAATAATCTTGCTTTTTAAACAATTTAGTTTTGTAGTTAAAGGCTATTTGAATATTAACTTAGTGTAGTGTTAATACAGCTTTTGTATAATAGCCAAATATAACAAAGCTGTAATTTTTCAGGTGGTTTACTTTTGTATATTTTTAATTAAATGCAGAGAAGGCTATACTCATCAGTCATATTGGTTTGACCCCCTCTTGTAGGTGCAATTTGTAAGGACAAAAACGAATGTCAAGGGGATATATATAACTTAGAAGATAACTGACTTTTGTAATTATGCTAAACCTTAGGGATAGTTTGTAATTAACCCTATTTAAAAACTAGTTTTACTTGTTCAGAGAACTTGGATCACTGAATATAAGGGATTAACAATTAATTACTTGAAAGAAACTTTGTTCCTCATACGAAAGTAGTTTTTTATCACCAAGACCTATTCCTTCATTTTGATGTGATGTAAGTTCTTTCTTCTCGGATATTATCAACGTATTAAAAATAAAGTTATTTGATGAATACTTCAAATTTAAGGTGATATTTCTTTTCCAGAACTTTTCTAAATATCAGAATATATGTTGTGTGTTTGTACTGTGTCTTTCTTCGAGGGGTTGGTGAATTATATTGCTGATCTTACTTTTTTGTTTCTCTTGATCAGATGTGCATGCTAAATATAGTTGACTTATGACAACTGCGTATGTTGTTATGCAAAGTAATTGATGCGAGGGAAATGTCATACATGTCTGCAATTCTGAGGTTTAATATAATTACAAAAACGCAGTTATCTCTTTGCATCTGTTTTTGTTTTACAAAATGCACTATAGGGTGGGTGGTTTTGTTAGGTAAAATACAAACCTCAAGAGAGTGTTTGTACACCTGTAAGGGGGTATTTGTTATTTTGAAAGATAACTGGAGTTTCTTAATTAGGTTAAACTCAGGGGTATTTTTGTATTTATCCCTAAAAAAGTTAGTTAAAAGCAGCACATTCTCTGACGCGATCAGCAGTTGTAATGCAATTGAATTGAAATTCCTGTTGAACTCTAATTTTATTATGCCTTGTCTTGCTTGTGGTCAGGCATACAGAAGAAACTATGGACTTAACTAGATCATGTTTATAAATGTTATTGTAAATTGGTGTGTAATTCAATTGGATTTAGCTGATTCTAATCCCTTATTTAGTTTCCTTGCAGATCTACTAAAAAAAAAATACTGCAGAGATATAAAGTTGTGATGCAAACTCACAACACATTAACCACATGCTGCTAGGCATTTAAATGAAAGTACTCCTTCACATTTCGCCTTGTACTCGGTTTCAGATGAATGTGGAGGACTGCTGCTTACGTGACACGACGGTCTTGCTTGTGGCTCGCCATTATGCAAACAATAAAGGAAATACAATTATGCAGCTATAGCTCTGCTGATGAAACCCTTTACGGTATGCAGAAAAGTAAACACTGCATGATGATCCCTACAGGTAGATGGGAGAAGTTTTGCTATATCTCCTATGACGTCTACTCTACACGATCAGCCTGTATATACGTAAAGTCATCCAATCTGCATGTACTTGTACACGACACGAGGGAGGCAAATTTCTATTGCAAGAAATTTGAGGCTCTGATTTGCTCTTGTTCATATTTCCATACAAACTGGAAAAAAATACATCAAATTTGTTTCTAACATAATTCTTTTGACGAGGCATATGCTGTAATATTGTAACCACATGCGTAATGTCATTTGAAGCACTTAAGAATGCATGCCAGATTATCTCTGCTATGTTGTGCAATCGTATGTTCTTGCTGTTGAACTGTTTCTTATTGATGCTGTTATGTATATTTAACCAATGCTTTCAAAACCGGACTGTTCATCGAATTGGCAGATCTACCAGTGAAGAGTTACTACAATCAATGTTTTTAAAGCCGACAGTTTGAGGTTAATTTACCTCCTATAAGGTACGTATGTTTTCTACATGATACTTCATATTCTTTGTAGCTTAGAAGAATTAATATTCAACCTCATGATATATGCAATTAAAAGCTGATGTTTTTAGTTTGGTAAAGTAGGAATTGTTTTTTTGTTGAAGTAAAATGTATCACATAGTAGACTGATTCATCTGTCTAGAATTAGCATTTGCAGAGTAGCGCCTTATTAATTAGTCTTACTAGTGAGATTGTTTGTTGTGCATATGATGTCTTCCAAGAAAACTGTACTATAAATGACTGAAAGATTAATTTTATTTTCTGCCACTTTTCTCCAGAGGCTTCCACCCATAATTGCCTAAATGAGAGCAATATGTACCACTAAGTATTTTTATTTCTTCATTTTTCCTATATATATTGGGATAATTACAAACCCCCTGGGTTTGGGCTACTATAAAATAATCCAGAAGAGATGTTTCTTAAAATTACAAAAGCCTCAGCTTTGATTATATCTGTTTACTATAATATTTCTATAAATATTAGGGAGGTTTGAAATTTTTTGCTTAATAGTGGAGAAAATGTTGGGATCGAATCAAACTTCACGCCTTTCAGAAACCTCCTGAGGTTTGTACTAGCCTTCCAAACCTCAGGGTCTTTTTTGTAATTATCCCTATATATATTGATCCCTTGGGGGATTGATGAACGAAGATGAATTGAGCTCCAATGCCGAGTAGACCAAGATCCATGAAATACATCACATGTGATTGTATGTCTTATGGTTCTAATAACAAATTTTGAGAAAAAATGGTGTCATGATAAAATTGCATATATACGAACAAAAACTAGATCATCTAATGTAAAAAATCACTTGTGCTCATACTTGGCCTCATTAGGAGTAAACACTGCAACGCGTCGTTAAGGGATGAATTAAGTAATGTATTTTTAGTTTGATTCATGCAATTTAAAAGTATTTGATTATGCAGTTTAATCCATGAATTTTAATTTGATTATAAATTTAAGATTTTTCTTTTCTGCCCTCTGAAAATAGTGTTTCAGCTTAAGGTGAAATTTAATTGGTGAGCGTTTTATTAACACCATCAAAATCTATCAACACACCTCTATTCTTAATACACCTCCAATCCTTTTAAATATAATATATTTATTACCCCAAACCTTTTTCCAATTTACTCTTCCTCAATTAAAACCTAATAGAATTATACAACTTATCTACGCCTTCATATTATATTTCACAATACTCATTATGATTATTGATCGTGCTAATGTCTTTGTCCAGAATGTTGGTACCATTAATGTATCGCTTCATTTCTGTAATTAATTACATAAGAATCAAGAATTAATGCTTATGTACTAACGATTTTCTTTGAATTTATGAAACCATCGGCATGGTAAAGCAGTTAGTTTATAACAGCATAATTGTGTTCCGGGAAAAAAAGAAAAAAAACAGTGGAAAGAGACTCTTGCTCAAATGATATCAAATAATATATTAAGCTTCATAACCGCTGATAAAAATAAGACACCCATACATCGCTACCAATGAGGTCAAATGTTACCGCTTGCTCTTGGTCCACAGTTTGTGCTTTTTCTCTCAGAGTATTGTGAAATATAATATTTGAGGTGTAGATAAAAATGTATAATTCTATTAGTTTTTAATTGAAGGATAAATTGGGAAATGGTTTGAGGGTGTATTATAAATATATTATATTTAGTGCTGATTAGGTGACAAGAATCGGGAATGCTAAGTGATATATTGAAATAAGTATAAATACTTCCCAATTTAATTTGACTATCAATTGAAAAAATATTAATATAGTTATGTTTATATACATGTAAATCATCCGTTTTAGCTATTGCAATGTAATCGGCTTATGTAAGTCAGCTTTTACCATATCAACATGGGATTCTCAAGGTATGAAAAAATATATTTTGAAAAATTTATAGACTTAAGTAATTCAACCCTAGTAGACTTCCTTTATTATTGATTAATCTAACCATAAAAGCACGTACCATAACATATTATTTCTATTTTTGTATGATTCCATTGGGTGATACTCTTTTCAATTTTGGATTTCTCTTTAGTATTTAATTCTAAAATTATCAAAAATAAATTTTTGACACCAAAATTATACTTTGAAAAAACCCCATGTAATACACGTTGTTTAGTTATACATATAAAAATATATAATTTAGACACCATCAAGCATCAACCAAGAGAAAGAAAGGACCAAAGGAAAGCAAAACATAACTTGGCATACAGAATGAATAAATATTTGAGTTATGAATAATATTTATTCATGTCCATTCAATTTACCTATAAGGAACCTAATTATATCTCACCACTTCATCATTGATCCATACTTACATCGAAATTTTCAAGACTTAGTTCAGTGGACTAGTAGGACCTATGAGAATGAAAATTCCACCATAACTAAGATTGTGCCATTGCTTGCTTATTGATGAGATTTTCATTCGCAAGGGTATTTAATTTTATTCCACCGCGACGGATTATCATTACCAGATTTAATTATCATATTGCTTCACGCAGACAATCGCCCTCGGTCAGGATTTTAATACAGAACGCCCACACGCATGTCAATCTTCCGGGCGTAGCAGTATCATGAGATTTAAACACATTAATAAGATTCCATCCATCACCTATTATAAATTCATCTTTTTTTGCATTGTCTTACATCAGCACGAAACATTCTCGTCCTTGTTTTCTCAAGTCTCAACTAAATTTCTACAAAAAACATTGAATTTGCATACAATTTGTCTTTTCACATAATTATCAAGTTGGTGGACTCGAATTTGATAAATTCGTAATTTCGCCTGGGACAGACCTTGAATTTCTTACATAGACCTCTCAATGCACAAGCATGAAAATAATAATTAGATATGATGTGCATGAAATAATTGGATTTGATCACGAATATAATAGTAAGTAGCGACTTAATGGTGGAAATGATAGTAAGTTTTTTTTTTACAAGAGAAATAGTTTTCTATTAATTAGTTAAACTAGCAATACATCGACATGTTAAAATAAACTGTTTAAAATCAGTTATAAAACTATAAAAAAATTATAACATCTCGTTAATAACAAAAACCGCTTAGAGCTCACAATTTCGATAAATCTATAAATGCTCTAATACCTACATTCTAAATCGCAACATTTGAAGACCACAACTGACTTACTATTCGATCGGTAACTGTTTGTCAATCACCGCCCACACAAGAAAACATCAGTAAATGCTATTTACTAACAACTAAACGCCGTACTGTTGTATTTGCCAAATTAAGCAAACACTAAAAATAAAACAAACAATCCTAGACTACTAAAACCACTTATTTGTAAAAATAAAAAAGATGTAGATGAGGTGATTTAGTAGCTGCACCACCTCAACAATAAAAGCAAGAAAAATACAAAAAGCAGAGTAGCCAATATAAATCACACTGAGAGAGTTTTATAGTTGAAGCAAAGATACATCCTTTTAGATAAACATCAATCGTGATAAAGTAACTCATAATCGATAATCTAATTAAAGGAGAGAAATAGGAATCAAATTAGGACCTGCAATCATCGACCAGCTGCTTTGTGTGAACGTTTACTCCGACAAACGTATTAGTTCAAACCTATATAAACTCAGTAAGACCAACCCGTTTGGGATCTTTTTAACAGCCTTTGAGCTAAGTGCAAGCAACAAAGAAGAAGAATCACTCAAATAGGATGGGACTAAAGGAGAAGATTAAGACCGACTTGTCAGGTCAGTTCAGCAGATAAAGACCTTTCTAAAAAAGAGTTCAGCACAAATGGAATCAAAAAGTCATCGACACCGATATAAGTTTAAGGCACACAAATATGCCATCTTACAATTAATACAAGACAATGTTAATAAATAATAAAATATTACCTGTGAGCTACGTGACTCATACAAAAAACGCGATATGACAAGTAAGTATCTCACCAAGATTTGATGTGTAATGATCACTTTCTCACTAATTATATTAGTATAAATAGATTTCATTTATTGCAATAAGTGGACTTTTGATAGACCAGAGTTCTAGCCATTTATTCAATAAAATATATTTTAACTTGTTTATTTTATATATCTATTATTCATACATTCAATACTTATCATATAATACGATATTGACCGCACGGGCCAACACGGTTCTCATCCACTTCCATCCATAACAACCAAAACCATTATGCAACCCAATCACGAATCAAAGTCACATAACTTAGTCCCAAGTCTAATAAATTAGGTTTATTTTATATGAACCTACCTCCGGTCCACCATTGTTAAGGTAATATAACTTGCATGACCCAAACCTAATTTGAGTTGCAATAGGTTAGCTTCCTGTCTTCATGCCCAAATCCACTAGACTCAGTTTCTATTTTAGACATAAGATATTAATGTTATATTATTATGTATATACTGATTTGATAATATAGTTATTATTGTATTTCACAATTAAATATATTGCATTGAAAAAATAATGGAAATTCAGTCATCAAATTAATATAAATTTTTATAGATAAAAATAATTTTTTATTATTTGCAATCGCTTTTAAAACCGGATCGATTTGGTAGGCCTTGTTTGATTCAACCATGAATTGGTAGCTCACCCATCCCATTAGCTCGTGAAACTATTTGCCAAACCTATACAAATTCGCCCCACGATTGGCCCATGCAGATTACCTATATGTAAATTGAACCAATTTAATCAACCTACAAAAACTCATTTTTTTCGTATTTAATTTGTTTCATGACTATCACCCATTAGACGGTATCAAATTGATTTTTTTATGTTTTATTATTCTTTATTTTTTTCTTTAATTTGCTACAAATTTTAAAGTAAATTTAATATTCTGTTATATATATGTTATTTGGTTTTTATTTTTTAATCTTTATAATATAACATGTAATATTATTCAACAGTATTATTACTTTTATACAAATATAATAATATATAATTTCAATTTTGTCACATTTTCAAGCCAAAAACAGAATAGCACAACATTATGCGGCCATAAAAGAAATAATGAAAACCTCCAGTGGCGGATTTGGAAAATTTACACGCCCCACAGGAAAGTAAAAGGAAAAAAGAAAAAAGGAAACAAAAACTCTTAAACAGAGAAGGGAAAAAGAAACTGAGAGAGATTCACATCTCACCCAGGTCTCACTTGCATAAGGTTTCTGTTCTCTATCTATAAATACATACTGTATATGCGTCCATAGTGCGTGGTTTCTGTGTGTTTTTTGGTGTGGTTGATTGATAGTAAGAATGTGTGTGCTTTTCGTTTATGGGATCGTTGTTGAAATAATCGTTTTTTATTTAATTACGAACAGCGATATTGGGGCAATTGACGTGGTTCCAGCTTCAATTTAATTTTCTGGGTTGTCCTGGTGGTCAGTCTGGTTTTCTTCTGTTTTGGCTGCGATTCTACTTTTAGGGTTTTGAGCCCAAATTCTTCGGATTTTGGGGTTCCAACGTGACTATTTGATGGCGCTTTATCTTTTTTTTTCTTTTAGCGCGTGAGTTGTTTAGGCGTGAGGGTTATAGAAGTGGAATTTGTTGGAGTATGTACTTTCCTTGTTTGGTGATACTTAATGGGCGTGATTATTTTAGTTTCTAGCTTTGTTATGATTAATTGGAATAATTGAGTTTTAAACTGGAAGTTTTCTTTATCATTGTTCTGTTATAGAAGTTATTAATTAGTATGATATGGAGCTTGACCACCATATTTTAGAAAATTATATAATATTCAAGACTCATTAATAGACGTTTATTGTAATTTGACAAGTTGTGAGAAGTTATTAAGTTTGAGGAATGTCTGGATCTTGTTGAGGTATTGAGATATATCCACTGGAATGTGTTGGTTTAGTTGGTTATTTGAGTGTTGGTGCAAGGTGTCTCTGTTCTATCATCAACTTATCACATGCCAAGACTTGTGTTTGTTTGTTTGATTTGTTTACTAAAAAAAATTGGCTAAATTTTAATGCCTGTCATCCTGGTTTATATTTGGATAGTTCAAAGTTGCTCCTAAAACATTACATTCAATCTGCTGAAATATTACCATAACTGAATAGCTTGAATTAAAATTACGATCCTGTGCACCCTACATGAATGATATTTCTTGTATTCCTCATGCATATGAATTTTAATGATGTTCAGGTTGTCTCTTGCTGCTGACGAGTTTTCTTTATTTGTGTGTCAATGGCAGGTTTTTAACTGGAATAAGTGTTGCTTGAAGTTGATCTTGGGCTTGTAGGGAAGATGACAATGAACTAGCGGAACAATTACTATTTGAGACTAAGATGAACTTATGGGATTACAAAACTGAAAATATTCTAGAAGGACTGCCTTGTTTCACAGTTCAGCTTCAGAGGACTACATGATGCTCTACACGAATATTTAGTCATTTCCAACAACACATGATGTTGTAGTCTGCTATGCTTACAGTAAATTGTTTATGAGTTACTTTGATTCTTATTTACAGGACAATATATAACATGTACTCAAAAACCCCCCACATGATTATTTTGCAATTGTATGACAAGTATCGAGTCTTTTGAAGAATACATTACGTCAACGGTAAGGAATCTAAATAATATATTTACTGGGTACGTTAAAGAGTTATAGTACACACATGGAAGTACTTACCATATTTTAACTCATTTAAGCACCAACCTATTTAGTTGTTAACCCTATTCTAACAAATAACTAGGATCCCAAATTTAGTCCCTGACATGAATTCTATACCAAGGATTAAGTGTTACACACTATTTTATCGTAGCTTGTTCAACCTACTTTAATTTCAAATTGGTTTATGTTATTTATCTTGCCTTGTATTTCTTGACTTTTTTGTTCTTCTTCATTAAGGTTCCCACCTTCTTTTAAGTGAGAAGAAGGACGAGTTCATGCAGGGAGTCGAAAAGGTGGTTGAATCATAAAATGGTCCGATGGCTTCTAGATTCTTTTTTCATTATCTTGATCACTATAGTTGAAGATCACTTCCACTGGAAAAGAAGTTGGTCTTACATGCTTCCGAGACCTGGTAATTTTCAACTGTATCCCATCTGGATATCTGGTTTTCTGTACTCAGTTGCCTTCTTGTAAATTTTCTAATTTCTTAAGTAAGAGATCAATTAATCAAGTTTGATCGGATTTTTCTAGCTCGGCTTGTTTCTTTGTTCCTTCCCCTTGTTGTTTTCATCCTTCCATTTTTCTTTTTCCTTTTTTTTTAAAATTAAACCTGGATTTTGATTTGTGTATATCAAGAGATAAAATGAAAGTAAGGGATGCTGTTATATCTTGGTATGTTTATATTATTGTTTCCTTTATACCATTCTGTTTGTTCTCCCCATTTTGAGGTTTTAATATTTTTTTTTTTTCTGACTAGATTGATCAAGAGAGGGCAGAGCAAATAGGATCAGCCATTGAAGAATGTGTATTAGATATTTTGCTGAAATTGGAATGGGGCAGATGAATTATTATGAGAACGACTTTGAAGATGCAATGTTGAAAAGACACAGCAGCTTACTATTCTTTAAAGGCTTCTATTTGGATTTTAGATGATTCATGTCCACTATATGTTGGAAAGTAAGTTCTATTATTCAATTCATAAACCTTCTTAGCCTCTAAGAGCACATACACACATGATGTAGAAAAAACAACATAGTGGGGAAAGAAAAAGGCAATAAAGTACTTCTACCCTAGATACTTCTCAACTTGGTTTCTAACTTAATCTGAAAAATGCAGGCTGAGGAGGTTTGAAACTATAAAGGACAGGGTTTCTAATTACCTTCATTCAAGTAGGAGGCAGTTGCTTGAGGTCAGTTCTTGCTCTTCTATGATCAGGATCTAAACGCAATATGTATTACATCCCAACTATTGGAATGTGTTTATCTTGCTTCTTTTCATGATCATGTAACTTTGATTCAATTTAGTTATTTCTCACGTGGGTTGTGTTTAAATTTTTTTCTTATTCTAATAGAAAGCACAACATGAGCTGTTGTCTGTGTATGCCACCCAACTGTTAGAGAAGGAGCACTCAGGTTGTCATGCTTTACTTAGGGATGACAAGGTACGAGAACTATGAAATCAACTAATCATTATATGAATTTGGATGGTTTCTCTTGTTGATCTTTGTTAAACTCTACTTTCTTTTCACTTATTAGGCAGATTTGCTGGCGATGTATAGGCTCTTTCTAAAATACCCCGAGGTTTAGAGCCTGTCGCTTAATATATTTAAGCAGGTGAGCAATGGTTTGCTTTTTTCCTCAGTAATTGAGTGCCATTTCAAAATTATACGCTGCTCATACTTTTGCCATGTTTTATATGGATATTTAAATGCTAACGGTAATGGTTTCCTCACCCACACATGTTACTCACGGAAGGTACCACTTTGGTTAAACAAGCAGAAGATGCTGCCGCAACAAGAAGGTTTGTAGTCCAATGATTGTCGCTCGCTTAGTTGATCTTTGTATGTGATTCTGAATAGTAACACCTAGTGTAAGCATTGCCATTTTTGGTGGGAAGCTTAACGGTTCTCATCATTTATTTTGTTAAGGGACACTTATTCAATAGATTGGAAAATTATCAATAAGTTGTGGTCTTTCACATGCCATTATTGATATGGCGAGTTCAGCGAATCAACTTATATGATGAGGAAAAAATCTATGATAGTGTTATGCAGTGTTGTTTAATCACATGCTTTCAGACTCTGCTTGAAAATATATATGGTATTTGTCTTCAGTTGCAAGTGTTTATTTCAACAGAGATATTCTAGAATATCACTGAGTTTTTATCAGACAGGATTTGTTATTTTCTTGCAAAAAATGGTGATGCTTTCAATAAGTTGGGACCATAAGGTAGAGAAGCTGCCTATCCATAAAAGCTGCATTTTTTGTTTGTAATGTGGGGATATTTTTGGGTGATTCTTTTCAATCTTATTAACATATTTTCTTCTCAGCTCTTGCTATCATTTGTTGAAGGCAGAAATTCATTAAAATTGCTCTCCCAGTTCTCTTGAGACTTGTCATTGAAAATTATCTTGCTTTTGTTTTGATTTCAATCCAACTCCTATGTGTTAAAATTTGAGGGAGATGTGATGTCCTCTATGTGGTTTGGAAAGTTTTTCTTTTATCATTACCAAAGTCCATGGAACAGTTTCCGTAGCTTTACGTGATTATGTACTAAAACTCATTATTTTTTTTTTCATGCCATGTACCTTGTTGTAAAGAGAACTTTCTGAGTTTTTCTCCAATTCTGGAACACAATTTGGTTTTCTAATAATGTTATTCTGTTAACAAACACTTTAAGATAGATGTGACCTATATCAGTGTATCACCCAAACATTGTTTTGTGGACTATTTTAAACTTTCAGCTAAATCTGGCACATGAAAGTACAATGAATATGTTTTCTGTCTGTAATTGATAATTCCTGCATCTTGCTAATATCGAGAGGTGCTTTTACAGGCAGAAAAGAAAGATGTTGGTTTGATTGCAGGAACAGGGGTAACTTATTCTTAAATTTCTTTGTCTTTCTGTATGGTTTCACGTTTGGAATTAATTTGTGTTTGTAATCCAGGTATTTGTGAGAAAAGTTATTGAGCTCCATGACAAATTCATGGCATATGTAAATGACTGCTTCCTAAATCACACGTTTCCACAAGGTTAGGCTGGGAAATTGCTTCATGTTTGTTTTTGCCTTGGTTTTCGGCTCCAGAAATAAGTGACTTTTGCCAATTTTCATCTTTCCTGTATATAGGCTCTTTAAGGAGGCCTTTTGAAATCTTCTCTGGGTAACAAGGGTGTTGCCAAGTTCTAGGGGTATGAACTTCTTGCCACATTTTGTGATAAAGACTTAAAAGGTGGAAGTGAAAATTGAGCGACGGTTGGCTGAAGAAGAAACCCTGAGAAGGTGTGTTTCGTGAATGTTTCAGCTTATGCTTATATTTAATTCACAGTATGTTGAAACCTGTGATTGATGCCTATTATCCTTCAGGGGTAAACTCTTGCTTACACTGCTTTACAAGTGATTTATTTTATGAATTTATAGGTGAGTTCTCCAACTTGGTGATTGGTTATGTGTTTTAATTTTACTCAAGGTTTCTAATGTTTTATTCCTCTTTTACTCGCTGTCATGACAGGAAAAGCTTGCACGACGCCTGTTATTTGATAAAAAGTGCTAACTGATGAACATGAAAGAAGTATCCTGACAAAGTTGAAGCAGCAATGTGGTGGCCAATCATCAAAATGAGGCATGGTTAGGCTCCCGTATATTACTCATTCTGGATAAGCCTCATATTATATTTACAATATATATATATATATATATATATATATATATATATATATTTTGATTCCTTACACTCTTCAACTTTTCCAGGTCACTGATTTGACACTAGCTAGGGAAAAAATCAAACTAGCTTTGAGGAATATCTCAGCAATAATCGAAATGCAAAACCAGGATCACTTGACAGTGACTGTCCTCACTATGGGTTTCTGCCTAGTTACAAGTCCTCCCATCTTAACCTTCCAGCTGAGATGGCAGTTTGTAGTTGGGAAATCTTGTTTGCTGCAGCCATCTTACTAATGTCTTCTATTCATTTTTTTCCCTGGAACGCTTTGTTCTAGGTCAAGTGTGTTAAAGTATTTAGAGAATTCTACCAGACAAAACAAAGCACAGAAAACTTTCATATGGATATATATTCTTTGGGCAATTTGTAACATCAATGAAAATTTGGAACAGAAACAATAGAGATGATTGTGTCTACATATCAGGTAATTTATAAGACAAGATATGATCTCATTTAAGTTTCTGATTTCTGTGATTGATATTTTAGTGATAGCAATTTTAAGTTCCATCTCCAGGTCAGCTGCCCTGCTGCTGTTTAACGCCTTTATAGATTAAGTTATCAGGAAAATCATACCCAGTTGAACTTTATCAAGATGATGATGTTGTTAGAGTGCTTCATTCACTTTCATGTGCCAAATATAAGATTCTGATCAAGGAGCCAAAACACCAAAACAGTGCCCAACTGACGTTTTTGAATTTAATTCGAAAGTTCACTGACAAAATGAGGAGAATTAAGGTACTCGTGTCTCCACCTCTTTTCCCGTCTTCCCAGCATAATGCGTGTTTTAACTGTTTATTTGGGAATGCAGATCCCCACCTCCCGTGGATGAGAAAAAGAAGGTAATTGAAGATGTTGATAAGTGACAGACGCAGCCATTGATGCCCCAATTGTGACTGGGCGTAGTTATAGGAAAGTCGGCTACCAGCAGTTAGTTATGGAGTGCTGAGCAACTGGGCCGTATGTTCAAGGTAGTATAACCTTTGGAATGCATATTTATTTTCTTTTTCAGCATATATTTTATGTTATATCATTCCTGAAAATGCAAATTCACACACAGTAGCCCGGCTGTTAAAGCAATCAAGAAGAGAATCAAGATTTGACTACCTGTGATCATTTGGAAAGAGACAAGGATAACGCCAACTTGTTCAAATATTTTGGCATGATTCAACCCAGCTGGTGATCAAATACGAAAGAATGGACATCTATCGGGCTCAAACCACTGCATATTCTGTCGTATGTTTCCTGTGACTTTGTGGTGAGAGCTGTTGTACATTTTGACGTAATATCAGATAGGGCCCACCTCATAGATTGGTTCGTGCTGAGATTTAGTTCTGGTAATGATAGAAACCTAGCTCACAATCTCCTGCGCCAGCCATGGATGTTTTATTTTCATTATCCTACGCTTATGAAGTTTAACTTTTCAATTAAAAAATGGAAGATCATCCATGAAGGTATGCCTCATGTTTGCTGTTTGTCCTTTTTTTTCAGTTTTATTAACTTACTCAGATGCATTAACATTGATTTTCTGTGTATAATTTCAGCTCTATGGCTTATGTTTTCGTAATTGCTCATTCTTTCAGTTGTGCCTCATTTTTTGTGGGATGTGTCACAAAATAATGTATCTATATTTTAAAACTGAATATGAGTACATGAGAAAAGGATGTCTTATAGTTGTTGGTGGCACCATTTGGGGGCAGAGCCATTGTAAAGTTTGTGGAAGAGATGTCATAATTTTTCTTCTTGAGTGGCCTTGAAGGTCATGGAAAATAATAAAAATTGACAAATATATGTTAAGCAAAAACAAGGAAAAAAACTGAGGTTTGGAGCATTTACAAAAATCTGGAGAAGTTTCATGTTTACTAGAAATCTTTGATGTTTGATTCTGTTTTACATTTTCAAGCACCCCTTATATTTATAGAATTATTATAATTATCCCTTTATCAAGCTTTAAGGGGATTTTTTGTAATTTTAAAGTTTCTTTGATTTACTTTTTAAATATTCCAAATCTTAGAATATCTTTTCGGTACTATTCCCAGTTGTTTTAAAATTGGGTGAGCTTAACCCGATCATGCTTGAGCGGGGTATTAACGGTTCAATATATTTGGATCTGCCTAACCGTCACCAACCAATTTGATAAAAAAGAATAAAAGTTCCTTGCTATTGTATATACTACTATATTAATATATAAATCATTGTAATACTTTTTTAATGGAAAATATATAAACAAGCAAATCGAAAAAGTATCTAAATATATTTCAAAACTTTAAATAATCATGATAATGCCTTAATATAAAATTATACACTTCTAAAATTACTAAAAATTAAAAAATAAAATGTTTCTAGCCCCCGCTTAAGCGTTTTGGCCGGTGTTTGCCGATTTTTCGCAACCTGTAAATTTTTTAAGCCTAACCGGATCGCCCAACCACTAATTGTCTATCCAATAAACACGCTGTTCGCCCAATTTTTAACATATATTTAATCGACATTTAACACTATTATATCAAAAGATATTTAATATATATGTAATCGCATATTAAAATTGTTAAACAAAAACTCTGTGGGGACCGTGGAATTAAGGAATCAATTACGTAGAGACCGCTGCTCATATTATTCTAATGCATATTTAATACTATTATATCAGTATTATTAATATATATGAGCACATGCAACTGGAACGCAACATTTG